>LPNX011039326.1:218759-272452 GCA_001517045.1 Pseudotsuga menziesii
GTATCGCTAGGAGCAAGGACTATAAGAGCATCATAGGGGTGCACGAGGACATGTGACTGTCTTGAAGAGCTCAGAACAAGCAGTAATGAAAAAGGTGCTAGTGAGACTATGAAGGTCCTAGCAGCCGAGACAAACCATGTGGGGAGGCTCCATGGTTGAGAGGTCTGAAATAGACCAGAGACACTAACTGTCATGACCAAGAGGGATTGGTTTAGCATTCACGGTGAAGTGAAAGAGGCTAAGAGCATGAAAAGCCACAGCAGTGGTGTGGGTTCTAGGATGGAAGAAAACAAAGAGGGGAAAAACTCTTGCTGCTCTCTCTTTCCCTTTTGATTATATATCTATATATATATATATATTTATGCATTGTGAAAACAAAAGATTGTTGAATGCATGTATGACTAAAAGTGGAATGTGTGTATTTGCTAAAAGTAAATTGTGAATGATGGAATGGTTAATTCCCTGCCCAAGAGTGGGCATGAATGAGCTCATGTTCCTGTTGGGAAGGCATGAAAAATATGAAAGTCTCCTTGATGAAACTTGGACTGTCATACCGATTGGGTAATTAATTGACTGATTTTGATGCCTATATTATGCTTGGTCTGACAAAATTTCAATGATGCATTTCACAGGTGAGAAAAGTGAAACCCAGTGGTGCACATTGATCATGGTAGCCGACCAAAAGCTGTTGGATTTGGCTGGAAGTCTCCTTCAAACAATTACAAAGACCCAAGAGAATCTTGGAGGGATGCTCAAGATATAGAAAAGGAAGAATGAGATGAACCACCAGATTTAGCAAGACTCTATTTGTTTGCAAAAGAAGGTAAAAATACTTCTAGGAGCAATCTGTAAAGGCAAGGAAAGTGGATCAATGATGGGACATTCATCCAAGCAATCCGTTAAGAAACGGTCCAAGCATGAAGACTCAAAGGAAATTGAGCAAGTAAAGATGAAGCAGCCAACAAAATGTTGGAAATGTAGAGGACATCATTTACATCGGGACTACCCAATGAGGAAACATAAAGAGGGCAACAGCCACAAAGTTCCTAGACTTGGGGGTGGGCCGAAAGCTAAGAACCAGCAGGAGAAGCTCATGGAAGCTGAGGGGCTTGGTATTGAAAGTTAAAATAAATAATTGAACATGGGACAAATCTACAAATTTTGAAATTTCGAATGTGCAAATTGTATATGCATTCCTATGTATTGCAACACCAAGGACGGTGTTATTCCAAGGGGGGGGGATTGTAATGTCCCTGTTTTGACCCCATTTGCATTAAAATATACATGATGTATATTTTGTAGTTAATCGTGGTGTGGAGCTAAAGGCAAAAGCCCCACCATTGATTTGGTTGTGTTATGTTTCGGCAATTGGGATCATCGATGATGGTATATCATGCTATCCTACACATGATGGTTTTGGCATCATGTAAACATGCACATTAATTAAAATAAATCTACAACCACCTATGATGGTGCAACATTAAATGAAAAGGGCATGATTCCTAAGGATAAGGGGAGATTGTTAAACCTGGAACCCATGGGAAAATCCATGTGTCAGCCACTTAAGCTCCTATGCTAGTTAAGGGCAGTTAATACTGGGTAGTGGTGGGTGGTAGGCTGCCCCCACGCACTCTCCACCAGCTAGTTTAGTCACATGCATGGGCTGGGAGTGGTTTCCTCATGTGTTGTTTGGGATACCAATCGTTGTGTCCACTCTCTCCATCGCCGGTGTTTCATTTTTCTCATGCGGGCTGAGATAAGGGTTCCAGGATCCATTGTGTGGGGGTTCATTCTCCCTTCTTCTACTGATTACTGGTCTATGGATCGGTTCTTCCTTCGATCTTTGAAGAGAATCATTTTCCCTTTTCCCATTGTTAGACTATGAAATGTTTTTCGTGGTTTTCTTTGTGAGATGTTTCCCTCCTGTTCATGTAGAGAGTCGATGTTTACTCCACCTTTGTTGAATGTGAAAATGTGTTGTGGTTTCATTGTTGAGGAAGGACCATTGTTTTCCAACATTGTTGGCTAGGTCAGGACTGTATAATGTCTTTTCACTTCACCGTGGAATCTTGGTTGTGGTTCCTTCATTGATTGGTGGTTGCTATGAATACCTAAATGGTGTTGGCTGCATTTTTTCCCTCACCTACAGATTGGGAGTTTGTTTTCTTCTCCATTACGATTTGTTTAAGTTTCTTGTGGCTTCCTTGTGGATTGTGTGTTGTGATTTTTCCTCGTTGATCGTAGTTGTTGTCTTTTCCACATTTGAGCTATTGTAGGCTATTGATTCAATAGTTTTGGCCACAATAGGGCCAAGAACATTACAGGTGTTGGTTTCCCCTACCAAGCTATGAATCACTTGTCTGGATGCATGCATGCAGTGGTTGGTCTTTGGACTGTTGAGAGTAGGATTAGAGGATGGGTATGCTTGAGAAAACTGATGTTTGGAGTCACTCAAATAGAGTTAGACTGCTGGCTTCCTACTCCAAAACCCTTGAAGAGTATTGGAAAGGGAAGTCAGGGCCTGAGGGACTGTGAAGCAGAGAAAGGACTGATTCCTAGTGTTGGGTGTGTGGATACCTCAGAGTTCAAGGCTAGCTCTGGTGTAGGCATGCTTAGCTCTCCATGGAGGCCACCAGCTTAGCATTTGGCCTTTCCTAGCTCCTTGACGGCCTGGTAAACCCTATTGTGTAGGCTTGGTTGATTTGTGTACCTTGGCTATGTGTAATCCTTCTTTGACCCTTATTCCTTGAGGAATCATGCCCAGCTCAGGGGTGGCAATGTTGCCGAGAGATTGATGAGCACACTGGCCTATGGTTGGGTGGAACATTGTAGCAACATAGCTAGTTGTGGGACAAATATGTTCTAAGATAAGTATTCTTGACTATTTCATTTCTGCATTTATATTTACTGATTAATGAATATGATGAACATGTGGCATGCTTGAATGAATGTATGTTTGCTTCCACTATGTATATGAAGGAGTATGCATCTTAGTATATTTTATGTTTAAACTTTTTATTTCAGTATTATATGCCTATTCATGTTCATGGGGCTATTTGCCTGTATGTCATGGGGATATTTGCCTGTATGTATTCATCAGGTTAAGGGTCGGGGACATTACAGGTGGTCTCCCTTGCAACAATACTGAGTGCTATCCTTGTGCAACGTCTTCCTCTTTGCTTGCTTAACTACAATCTATTTAAAAAAACTTTTATTTTACTTGTGCAGTGCCTCAAGAATTGCGTGGCTCAGGCCCCATTATATAGGGATTCAAGTGGCTTCCATTCACAAGTTTCGGTAGCACCATGCCATCTAATTGATGTAATGAACTACACCCCTAGAAGTAATTAAATGAACAAGATGTGGACCTAACTAGTGCATCTGTAACTTACCTGGATGCTTCATGAACTTACTGTCGTATAATAATACTAAATCTCCTTGTGTATTCTACTTTTTCTTAATATGGCGATCATGCCACGCCTTTTGTCGATCCTTCTCAACATGCTGGTGGAAGCCTGCGACAAAGTGATCCTCTTCTAGCTGGACCAAATATGCGATGCGATCCTCTAATGCTTCTACATAATCCATGCCTTTCATAGTAGAAATATGTAGACTAGGAACAATGTATTCCATAGGCATGACTACCTCTTACCCATATACCAATCTGAATGGTGTCTGTCCTGTCAACCTTTTACAAGCAGTGCGATATGCCCATAGTACTGCTAGAATTTTCAAATCCTAATCATCACGATTAGTATTACATACCTTTGTAAATACGATTTCTAATATTTTGTTGAAGGCCTCGACAGTTCAATTTTCCTATAAATGGTAGGGTGTGCTTTTCTAATGCTGCACCTACAACTCCTCAGTTAGTGCTCTCATAGTTTGATTGATAAAGTGACTTCCCTAGTCACTCATCAATATCCTAGGACATCCAAACCTTGTCACAATATTATTGAATATGAACTTGGCGACTATCGTAGCAGTGAAATCCACGACTGGCACGGGCTCTTTCGAGCTTGTGAGATAATCATTTGCTGTAATGATGTACCATGTACTATTCCTCTTTCCTTATGGATTAATTGGACCCACAAATTCCATGGCCCATTTATCAAAAGGCTGTAGAGTTACCTATGGAAAAAGCGGAATCTCATCTCGTTGTGATGGTTTGTCGACGTGATGACAAACATTGCAACTTTGTGCATAATACACTGCATCATTATGTAAGGTAGGTCACCATAACCCAACATGCAGCACCTTATCCGTAGTAGCCCTACCTCTAAAGTGGCCTCTCGCGATTCAGGCATGTGCTTCTGTTAGAATAGATCCTTACTCATGTGGTAAGATGCATCATCGCAAGATTTCATCTAGTCTAAGTTTGTATAATTTCACCGCAATCAGCTGGAAATCCAAAGCTTTCACTACCAATTGCTTCTTCTGATTAGTCGACAGGTCCTTTGGAGCAGCTCTAGTTTCCAAGAACTGAATTATTGGAGCATACTGGTCCTCTATGATCTCTACATGGAATAGTTGCACATCAGGAAATCCATCATCAATATTAGGGTGATATTCTCCTATCTCAATGCGAGACAGATGATCGGGGCCAACATTTAATCGTCCTGGCTTCACAATTATCTCAAAGTCAAATTCCTAAAAAAGGAGCAGTCAGTGATAGATATTTCCCCCCAACATAGGCTTATTGACCAGGTACTGTAAAGAAAAATGGTCCATGAACATTTTGAAGTGACCACCCAATAGATAGTGTCTAAATTTCTATAGTGCATAACCCATGACCAAGCCCTCTCTCTTAGTGGTTGTATAATTTCTTTCTGCAAAAGACAGCTTCCTACTTGCAAATGCAATTGGATGATCCAGGTTTCCTTTACTTGGCTGTGCAAGTACTACCCCTAGCGCAATAGAAGAGGGATAGACATGAACATGGAACTCCTTATTCCAATCGAGGAATACCAGGATGGGCGTTGATTCCATCTTGGCCTTTAGTTTGTTGAAACTTCCCTGACACTTGTGATTCCACTCAAATGCGGCATCCTTCTTTAGCAGCTTCTCCCTAGGGTCTGTAATCGTGACATATCCTTTGATGAACTTGTGATAGTACCCCATGTGTCCCAGTGTCACCCGAAGCATCTTCACATTAGTCAGTGGTGGTAGACTAAAGATAAGTGCAATCTTTGTAGGGTTGACCAATAACACTTTCTTACACACGATGTGTCCCAACAATATTTCGAATGGCACGCAAAAAATGCACTTCTTTGAATTTAATGCAATTTGATGTTGTCGACACCTTTCCAGCATCAAGCGTAGGTTTTGTAAATGATCCCTGACCAAACCATAGACTGTCCAATCATCCATGTATACCTATAGGAACTTTTGAATGCAATATTTGAACGTAGCAACAACCACCTGAGAAAATATTGCTGGTGCATTCTTCAATCCAAAAGGAATGACTATATATTGAAAACAATCCCATTTAGTGACGAATGTGGTCTGATGTTGATCTTCCTTTGTGATTCAGATCTAGTGATACCCTGAAAAGCCATCGGTGAATGAGTACATCTCTTAACTGCCTACCCCTTCAAGGACCTCATCTGTAAAGGGAGTTGGAAACAGATCATGCAGGAAGGCATTGTTTAGCCTCCTCAGATCGACACAAATGTGAACTTCTCAAGTATTTTTGTCCTAAACCACCATAGGGCTTATCGATTCCAACTCTTCAATGGGCTTAATGATTCCAGCGTCCAACATCCAGTCAAGCTCAGCTTTGACACATTCTTTGTATCATGGGTTCAGTCGATATGGCCTCTGTCGCATAGGTTTCATGTCTGGTTTCAATGGTATTTTCATCTCCACTAGATCCCCTAATATCCCTTTCATTTCCAAGAACCGTGTCGGAAATAGATCCTAGAAATCATGCAGTAGATCTATGATCTATGCCATTGTCTTATCGTCCCGATAGTCCCCAATATTAGAAAACTTCAGGTTTTATTTAGTCCCAATGTTAACTTTTTGGATCTTCAGTGGCTGACTCATGTGGTCAGTTGGTATGTCCGGTGCTGCAACATTGCGACTGCATTCTGATTCCAGAATATTGACATTCCTCATGTCATCATCATCTTTAGGTTCACGAGATATATTATAGCATGCCATCAAGGATTGCATATGATATTGCACATGTGGATATACAGGGTATGCAGGTGGCACAACCTTCAATACTACATTGTGGATGAGTTGGAGAGCATTGTGGACCTCAGGGTTAAATTCCCAGAAATTAAAAGTATACAAAAATAAAATAAACAGCTCCTCCTAGGTAGTAATGGTTATGCACATCTCTACTGCTAGATACCAGGATCTAGGCATTTCATCCAAAGTATGAAAACAAGCATGGACCCACTCATCCTTGGGTCATGATGCCCACAAATCCTGACATTCCATTAAATGACTGGTGGGGTCATTCCTCCCATCATATCTCCCAATGGGATAGGTCTCTTAATCACTGAAGTGCACCATCATCAATTGTCGACATTGTTCCCATCCATAGATTTCCTGTTTGTGGGCCACCCACCAGTGTACTAGGGTAGCCTTCAATGCTTTCGCTAGTGCCAATATCCTCTATGGTTCAAACACTTTGTTTTCAAATTCTTGGAGAAATTCGATCAACTATGGTAGCCCCTCGTATATTGGTAGCTCAACAATCTCAGTCGTAACACAGCGTAGATATTGCATGATCAATCCACACTTTCTAAAAGACTTTGCCAATTTTCTAAAGCATCATCAAAATCAGAGGATGCAGATCTAGCACTATGCCATCCAAGTTCACCATCAACACTAGGGTGGATATAGTCCTCAGAGATATTGTAGGCATGATCCTAGCCTCTCCCATCATCCTTGATAGGTTCAATATATCAGCGTCCTTCCTAAGGGTCCATGGGAGAAATGACTCTGATATCTCAGTTTTCAAATGTCATAACTTGCTTCTTGAAATTAATAACTTCCATGCTATCATTGGCCCATCCAAACCCTAGCAGCATAGGATAAGAGCCTCCACCATCAACTAGATCAATGATGTCAAAATTAGCATATGTCTTCATACCTTCTACATCGACGACCAAGTTCGAGACACGACCAATAGGCTGAACCAAGGGGACCACCCTTGGCCTAATTTGCTAGTCGCAGTTGCACAGGGGACCACCCCAAGGTTGGATTTACCATCAACCTCCAAGTCTTCTTGGTCAAATAATACACATCTGACCCTAGATCTAGAATAATAGAATCAGCTTCATAGTCCCCTATCTGGATGTTAATTCTCATCTGTTTACATGTCTTTCTCTTCTGGAGGGAATTTACTGGGAAATCCTTTAGTGTTTGATCCCTTTGGCACATAAAATTCTCAATCTCACCAAGAGCCTTGGGATCTCTAGATAACAACAGATAGCTCTCAAAGAACTGCTTCAAGGTACCATGCTATCATGATGGTGCTACCTCTACAGAAGGAACAAAATCAGATGGCATTTCAACAACAGGTAACTTACCTGGATTCCTCCTAATTGCATGCTTGTCCTGAAAGAACATCTCCTTCTCTATCACAATATCAAATGTTGTCTTTTTCTTCCCTACAAGATGAACTTGTTGATGGGGTCCATATTCTCTAGTTGTTGCACCTACACGAGTGACAACAACAACATTGATAGCCTAGGTTTCTAGGTTATGCTAGAATTGTCACAACTGTGGGTCCTTCATTCATGTTCTGAGCTTGATTCAGGGGTGAATTCTGAATCATAATTGGGTTCATTGGCTGGTTCTAATTCTACAATGGTTGTTGGGTCTACACTTGGTTTTGGTTTTGGAACTGGTTCTGCAACTAAGGGATGTTTTCGGCCTGCCGCTTTGCAATTAATTGAGGGAAACTTTCAACATTATGCTCACTTGCTACATAGTATGCACACTATGCATTGGCACACTCCCTATGATAGTGTCCAAATACCCCATAGGTGTAACACTATATGGACTCTTGACCTCGTCCTCCTCCTTATGCAAAGCCTCCTCCTCGTCCCCTAAATCCTCCTTGTAATCCTCCTTAAAATCCTCTAGTTTGTTGATATTGCGGTTTGGCTAGTTGCTGTGGGGGATTCGGTTGCTGTTAAATGTAGTGCACCACTTGAACATACTATTGTTGAGGCTGAGCAATCAAAACTTGATTATACTGTGGTCGCGATGCAAATTGTGGTTGTGTTACGAACTTTTATTGTGGTGCGAACTATGGTTGCAACGAAATAAAATGCATTTGCGGAGGTGGTGCATACTATACTGATGGTTGTACCATCTATGGCTATGACTATTGGACCACGCGAGGATCCTCGCCCTTCACAAAATATGAATCATATGTTCTCTCTTAAAGCAATTCATAAGCTTGGAAGTCTTTATCCTCATGCCCTATTGAGTGACAAAAGGAGCAATAAAAATTTTCTGCCTTCATAACCATTTTCTGCATGTAGCTACAGTTTTCATGTCGATGCCTGTATACCAGACATACACGACACCATGGCACACCAACACAACTCAAAGGGTTTGACACTCCTGAGTGCAAATAATTTTGTAAAGTCATACAGGTGTCCTTGGTGTGGAAATCCATACGACACCATGTACACCAGAGGTCATCATGCTCTTCTTTTTCCTTCTTAATATCCTACAGCTGGAGTGTCAAATTTGCTAGCTGTGCCTGAATCTGGTTCATGCCAACTATAGGTGAAGCTTCTAACTTCATCGCCATCTCCAGGGCCTCATTCTATGTTGCAATCTTTTGCTATATCAACGACTATCTGATGTACAGAACTAGTCTAGCAATGAACCACCCCTTATGCTGAACATTGCTCATTTTGAAGTTGACTCGAGCCATCAACATCTTAAACTGTTGATCAAAATCCCAAATAGTTTCATTTAGAAACTGCTTGATCTCCTTTAGTTCTATAATATATTGAGCCTCAGATTTGGGTTTCTTAAATTCCTTGAATATTCCTTCCCAGATCTTATTCAGTTTTTTCATCGTGGTCCCCTGAGGAACCTACATGAATCTCATGTACTAGTAAAGCACACGACCCCTGAGGGTGGTCATCAATTGTCTTCTATTAATATCATCATCCACATTTTGTATGGAATTCCAAACTGCTTCACATAAGAACCAGTATTGCTCCAGGTCACCAGTCCCCTTTCCATGGAATATTGGTAACTTCATCTCGTTTCCTGCCATTCTGGGCCTTCTTCCTACAAATGGTGTTCTACTACTAAAATGTTGCTAGCACCTTGGATAAGGTGATGTAGAATGCACTTTTCTACTTGGTGGTGGAGTAGTGTGCGGAGGTGTGGACACGTTACTGAGCTTCTCGCTATCCTGGGCATAGCTTGGGTCTAGTCATCCTCATTGTCACTATAGGGTCGCTTCATCCCATGTGGCCATTCTTCATAGTCTTGCATCTCAATCATAGCAGGACCTTACCCTATCCTCTACCTCTTCTCTTGTAAAAAACTTGCTCCTCCCCTCATACAACCACTTGTTTCCTCAGCGACCCTCACAGTCTCATCAGAAATCATACCCATCTACCTCTTATCTTGCCATTTTCCTCCCCCCTTTCATCGCAGTGTCCACAGTCTCCGCACACCAAAGCTCCACTACTTGAGGTGCATTTTTAGAATACCCTTCTTGCAGATAAGCATCTTAATAGATAATTGTAGAGATAGTAAGAACCTACCTCTTGGCCCATTGAAGAACTCTCTTTCTGCTTCACTGTATGACTTACTAGTATCGACCGCAAACTCAGTGATGCATCTTGTTGTTGCCTTTCACACACCTGAGTCACGTGGCAGAAATCTTCAAGCCACTTGGTGTGTCCTTGGGGGAAAGTCTCGAGTAAAGGCTGTCACCTTGTTCTTCACTCCTCCGTTTAGGCTCAACTCCTAACGAAGCCAAGGGGGGTAGACCCTATTAAGTTACTAAGGAAAAATTATTTAGTACGATGATGTTAAATTGAATGAGTTACTTAGAAGTTTGAAATTTAACCATAAACAACCATAGATGACAAGATACAAAATGAGCGCACGAAAGCACAATGCTAAGACACAATATATATATAGCAAGAAAATAACCAGTGCCTTAAAATGGAGTCAAAAGATAATCAATGTACTTGCATGTGCTTGGAGTGAAAGTTTTGCGATTTCCTCTTGGTATGTTTTAAGTTAATGTGAAATATGAGTTGATTAAAATTAGGCAAAGGGGGGGGGACTCCAGATATACTCGAGAGTACTTGGAGTATGTCCAAAACTAAACCATCACGGCTACCCACAAGGAATATGTGGGCTGAAAGGAGTCTCTAGGGCTATTGTTCATAACACACCCGTTAGGGTGTGACAGAGATCGGAGCCCCGAGATCACTTTTCAGGAGTTCCCGCTTCCTTTGGGTATTTTGCCATTGTAATGGTTTGATCTAGGTGTTGGATTTTCACCTGATGGTTTGTCAATTTGGGAGAGTGAATCCTATATATTCTAGTCACTCAAGTGCTTTTAATACAGCTTGACTGATCAGATGAACCACAGCTAAGTGCAGAGCATACACACTGGAGTTTTGTCAATTTTAGTAAATTTTGAGATGGGTGTTCTTGTTAAAAAGAAAACCCTCCAGGAACCTCTTTTGATCCAAGTGGATCTCAATCAGGGAATCAAGGAGGGGTTAATTTTATAATAGTTGATGAAACAATTGATGAAAAGGAAAACACAGATACACAATTTTGGTTTTCTAATTAGTCCTACCACGCATCTCTTTCCCCTTTCGGGTCAATCGGGAAGTCGTGGGGTAAGTATTAAGATTACTTTGAAATATAAAATATGGAATATGGAAATGATAATAAATCAAAGTATACTACCTTGCAGATTAGAACTACGCTAGATTGAAAAGAGATGAACAAAACGTAAAAAAATGAAACTGACGCAAATCCCCCCAGGGGGATGGTGAATAGGCTCAAAAGAGCCTATTAGAAAGGACCTATTATTTTTATTAGCAGTGATTTACAATATCAGCAAACTTAAATTGATGCACTTTGGTCCTTGTTATCTGGGATCCAAAGGCTTACATCAAGCTTGAATTAAAACATAGCGGTGGGGGAAGCTTCCTGGAAGCTCTGGTTCGTCCAAGAGTCGGAAATTTGACAGACTCTCCTTCTCTTTTATGTTAGACCTGATAAAAAAAAGCAAGAAATTAAAATCAAATGTGCCCAAACACACTTTAAACTTTTTTTTGGGTCACCACACTAATTACCAAAAAAAAACTAAGTAAAAATTGTTAAACAAATTGTTAAAAAGGGGTAATCTAATTTCTGCAAAAAGGAACCAAGTAAAGAAATATTTCCTTGGGATATTGGCTTGTTGTTTGGGAATCCAATGAGATGTGCACTTTTATTGCATAATTTAAATCTTTGAAGAACAAAAAAGGAAACTACCTTATGATCAACCTTTAGATCTATGCTTTAGCTACTTGCAAAAAGGGAATTTCCTACACCTAGATCTATCTTTATGAACTAATATTCTTTATGAAATTATAGATATAAGTAGAAAAACTCTTATAAAATATATCTAACAATATATATTTAATTCGTAGAGCTAGATCTGATCATAAGAGGAAGAGACAGGTAACCGGAAGATTGATTTTAATAGAAAGGAGGAAGAGAAGGGGAAAGGCCTGTTGTTGGATGGATCTTCAATGGAAAATTGTTAGTGGAATACAGAGGGGCAATGCCTTCACAAATTATTTGGATGTATAAACTTTGTTTTGGTTCAACACACTAATTACCAAAAAAAAACTAAGTAAAAATTGTTAAACAAATTGTTAAACATGGGTAATCTAATTTCTGCAAAAAGGAACCAAGTAAAGAAAGCTTTCCTTGGGATATTGGCTTGCTGTTTGGGAAGCCAATGAGATGTGCACTTTTATTGCAGAATTTAAATCTTTGAAGAACAAAAAAGGAAACTACCTTATGATCAAGCTTTAGATCTATGCTTTAGCTACTTGCAAAAAGGGAATTTCCTACACCTAGATCTATCTTTATGAACTGATATTCTTTATGAAATTATAGATGTAAGCAGAAAAACTCTTATAAAATAGATCTAACAATATATATTCAATTCTTATAACTAGATCTGATCATAAGAGGAAGAGACAGGTAACCGAAAGATTGATTTTAATAGAAAGGAGGAAGAGAAGGGGAAAGGCCCGTTGTTGGATGGATCTTCAATGGAAACTTGTTAGTGGAATACAAAGGGGCAATGCATTCACAAATTCTTTGGATTTATAGTGGAGTCAAACTAGATCCACAGCTCATCCAATCCTTGCTACCTAAAACCTAAACACAAAATCCTGCATGAAGCCTCATGAGATATGGATATATATATATGAAAAGGACACAAGAATTACATGCAAATAAACTTATTAAACATGTATAATCTATATCCTGAAACATATATGCCATGAGATATATAAAAAACAAGTAACCTTACATGCCCAACTATACTCCTATTGATTCAGATGAATCATTCAAGCCAGACAGGGTTCAGATGCAGAAATTGAGAGAAAAGTCGGCAACACCAATAGTTGTAAGACAATGCTTAATCCACACACATGAGAGAATTACACCAGTTGGCCTCCAAATATTCTTTACTCCAACAATCAAAATATTACAACATTATTACAATAGCAAGCCCTCCAATCCAACTCTAACTAGCTTGGAAGAGGTAGCCTGTGCTTTATTTAAATAGAAAACAGGAGATCCAGCCCAGGGGGCGCAAATCCCAAGGATACAAACCACTGTAGCTGAAGGAGAGTCCATAAATGTCTAATATGTGTCTAACTAAGCTTGATCTGAGTCTCATTGAGTGCAACTGTCAATCAGAGAGATGATTTGACTGACACCTCAACCTCTTGACTGAAGCATCCACCAAAACTCATCTAGATGAGCCCACATGTGTGGAGGAGAGAGAGAGGGTGCAATTCCCCATAAAGGATGCTGAAGATCAACTCTGGATCTATCTAGATCACCTCCTTCAGTCAAGGATTTATCAGATCCAGTAAATCTGGTTCAGATCTGACTTATTTCAATCAAATCGGTTGAGAATCCACTGATCTATGATTTTGGATTTGCTCCATTATTCATCAATTTATTAATTAAAATAATCAATAAATGATTTTTTGGGGATTTCTGACCTGAGTGATGGAAAATCACTCAAAACTAGGAAATAGTGGGTCCATGGGTTTACATGGTGCTCTTAGCTTGAAAATGAGCACCTACATGACTGAAACTGATTATTTGGCCCACTTTTATTACAAAATCAATTTTTCCAATTAAACTATTTAAAAATAGCCTATGTTTTGGAAAAATTAAATTTTAATAAAAAACACTGAAAAAACTAAAAATTTGAAAAATTGAAAAAACCTAGGGGGACTTAGACATGTTCATATGACTCGACCATGATGTCTATCATGTTTATACATTGACACATAGACTCTAATAACCTCAATAGGCTTAAATTCCAAGCCAACCACCCCAACTTTGGAGGTATGGAGTGAAAAACTCAGAAATTATCAGTCGTTTATTCAACAACCATAATAACAAAGGGAAAAAACACCTTGGGCTGATCGGATTGACAAATAAATTCTAAGAGACCGAGTCTTTTATAGACACTATCATGCTATAACATTTATTACAATTCCCCCATGGGGTATGAACATGTGATATAGTACAACAAGCACTTCCCAGAAGTACTTCCAAAGGTCTTCTTAAGTCCGAACAAGTTATCCTTGTCTAGCTCACCAGGCTCACTTGATAAAAAACCAGTAAGTACAACTTAGGTGGTAACACATCCCTCCAGAATACTATCATGCCATACTTCGACATCTCATGATGCTTTGTTATTAGTTTCTTGTAGCTCTTGGATCATTCTAGGGCTCTAGGATGTCATCTCTCCTCCTTGATGGTTATTCTTCTTATAAGTGAACCATGCTAGCCATTCATACAGTATGAATGGAAATTCATAAAAGAACCATTCATAGGGATCATCATAGATATGTCTGTTCAACCACCTGGTTGCCGACAACCTCGGATTCTGATTCTCTGTTTCAATGAACTCTCGCAGCTTTAGGTCAAACCAATATTCAATCTCAGGTTTTTTGGATTCCACAACATATCCTCCCTTCAGTTGCAACGAGGTCCCGACAACGGAACCATTTGTTGGCACGACCCACCAAGAAAGCCTCATCGATAGGGGTTCCCACTCTGTCGATGCCCAACCAGCACGATTTCCCTGAGCACCAGCCCAGATAGGTTTGACCCCACCTGGAAACACCCACAGAGTGGATGAAGTCTCACCCAAGATGTCAAGGGAGAGCTATTGGAACCAAGTTTTCGGCAGTGAGAAGGGAGGGTATGGCATAAACGACTGGAATTCATAATCAATAGATATCCCAGAGATAGCTTTATCAGAATTGCATCATGCAGCACAGATCTATTGGCATAACTAGTAGATCACTAACATATCACATTACTTCTTTCATCATAGCACTATCATTCATTCATATAATAGATACAGTAAACATCCATCATTGTCATTGCAGAGCATAAAGATATAAAAGAAATAAGAAACAAGATCAGTTCATGGCAACATCTGTCATGTCATATTACTTTTGCACAATAGATCCACATCATACAGTACTTCTCCACAATAGGAGAATGATCTCAACCCAATATTCAATAGTTGGTTAACACAAACAGAGCCAAAGCTTCTCAAGAACAAAATGAAGTGACAAGGTCACACCTTAGATCACAAAATGGATTGATCGACTGATCTTTCTCATCAATGATTCTCCTTTTACAATTGCAATTCTAACTCTATATATAGGCTTGTGCCTTTAGATCCAAGGTCCACTTGTAACTAACTTTTAACAAACTAGTGACATATATCCACAAAATGTGGTCAATCAGTACAAAATTGCATAAAGAATTCCAAAAACAGTTATTCTTCTGCCTATCGTGTTGTTGTGGCCCTTCGCAGTGGCGTGTGAGCTTGCGCAGCCTCCGCGGTGCTACACAAATTACTTACCCAAGACCCCTACCAACATGGATTGAGTCCTCTTGAGTAGATTTATCCAATAACAAACCCATAGCTTGGGACTTAGATACCCTGCTTCAATCATGAAGTGGCCATCTCCTTGAGAGATCTATTCTTCCTCTCTGCCGCACCATTTTGTTGTGGTGTGTAAGGAGTTGAGTGTTTCATTTGTATTCCACACTCCTCAAAAAGGTGTTGTTGGTTCTTTTTAACATACTCCTTCCCATTATCAGTCCTAAGGATTTTAATCTTATGCCCACTTTGATTTTCTACCAATGCCTTCCAAATATTCAATTGTTCAAAAACTTCAGACTTCAATTTGAGGAAGTACAGCCAGCAAAATCTAGAATAATCATCAATAAATGTAAGTACATACCTTTATCCACCATATGATGGGGTGGGAAAAGAACCAATAAGATCTGAATGTACCAAACCCAATGGTTGTGTATCTATCCTTGCCTTCCCCTTCTCATAGCTTTGTGTTAGCTGGAATATTTCACCTCTTGTGGATAGCAAGGTGTTCCACTAGTCTAAATGGTTTAGATCCAGAACAAATAGAGGACAGAGGTTGAAGACTCTCCCTAGACATCGTAGATATTTGTAATGCAATGCTTTGATAGTCACCCTATGTACCTGCAATAAGCTCAACACAAAATAAATCAAAGCAACCAGAATATAATCTACTAATCTATGCTAGTGACTAAGGAATCTAACAACACATATATGAAATCAAACATCAACAATATATGTTGGACAGAAATCAACTTGCATTAAAGAAATATGAAGAAGTTTACAACCAATCCTTAGTGTTGACATGCATCTCCATGAAACCAAGCATTCTCATCCCCATAAGCTCTAACTTTAGCTCTCTCTATGCTCTCCAATGATATGGACCAAGTGATCAATCCAACAGCATAACAATGCCTTTAGAGTTCTCCTTCTTAACCATGGCCATAATCTTGTATTTATAAGGCTAGATGGATAGGGTAGGTTGAGATATTTGTGGGTGAGGTGGCCTCCAAGATCCTAGGATGGGGGATCTCAAGATCAACAGACCCACAACAGTAGAGATAAGGGATATCTTGAGGCTTATCATCTAGAAGCCTCAAGAAGCTTCTCTTTTTCCCTTTTTACCCAGGGTGCCATGTTTCTCCTTCAATGACAGAGCAATTCTGGTAATAACCGCTTCTGGACTAAGGTCCATAAGCAATGGCACCACTTATGGGAAACAAAGTAGGGGCGGTGCGAATAAGGGTACCACGTATGGATAAGGGGTCAAGTGCAGTGCTGGGAATTTGTATGAAAAGATTGAAAAATGATATGGGTTTCCACTTCAGAAGTTGGGATTTAGGGAAAGTAGGTATGTCAAATGTCTTATCACATGATGGTGATAGGATTTTGGTATAACCGGATGCCCCCCAAAGCATGAGTCTTAGAGGGATATGATAAACGAGAGATTTGAGAGAAAAAGTTGCTACCATGAGGTGAAAATGTTGGCTCGATTGGAGCAAGTCATCAAGTAGGCATCTGTAGTAAATTAGTATGTTGACTCATAGACACAAGTAACCAAACTCATGGCTGCATACCAATACAAGGCAGATCCATGAGAGGAATAAACTAGCATGGCTACTACAATACAGTGTAGATCCATGTGATAGAGGACTCAAACTTGGACATAGCTACAGACATACAATGTATATCTATGTCACACAGAAACAAATTTGAGCATAGCCACAACCATAGAAATGTGGATCCATGCTAGATATACAAAACTCAATCACAACTTGGGAAAAGCAATGGGTGCTTTAAACAAATACCCAGGGTCTTCATCTCGTCTTCCACAAAGTACGATTCTATCCATGTGATTACAATTATTTGAAGTTGAACATGGTAGAAACCACTTAATTACCAACCAATGATGTGAACTGTTAACAAGTGCAAGGGATATCACCATTAATGTCAATGATTCCCAAGGTACTATAGTACAATCTACTAAGTGTGAATAGATGTCCTGATGTCGAACACTCAGTCGATTCTATTGATGAAAGGTCAATGATGTGAACCTATGTCGAGAGCAAGAGAACCTGTCATTAAGGAATAGAGATCTCAAGGTACCAATCATTGTTTCTAAGACTATTTCTTGGATGATTAGCTAATGTCGATGGGAAAAGTCTCATCAAAGGAGGGCCATGATGAGTTCCACATCGATGACACAAAACTCAGAACATAGTTCTAGAATGATGTGAATGTAGTAACCATATGACTGACTCAAAGATACTGACACAAAGGCTATGTGGACTGTAGAGGCAACACTTCTTCAGATCCCCTTTCAACATTGGACGACACGACAAAATACTTGGCAACATGACTATACGAGACAGACACACAATGCGATAGTGGACAATGCATTCTTTTGAAAGACTCAAAGGAGTGACATGACTCATGAAAGTGGATCGTCATGGATATCAGATGAATACCCAATTGACTGACATGGTTGTGCAGATAAGTGCCATGTTCAAAGGTAATGACAAACAACTGCCATTATTTGCAAAATGATTCCCTTCCCATTTCCCCCATCATGATCGATGAGTGCCTCTTTTCGGTTTTATGAGTTCAAAGAGGGTAACAAACACTCGATATAGATTGTTGAAAGACAAGTCCAGACTCGTATGTTTTACAAACCTAAGAGAGGAGGGGTTCGATCCCAAAACAGGTCTCTCAATGTTTAATTTAACGATTCCATTGAAAGAAAACTCGGCATCGTTCATGTTTAGAGAGTCTGAACGAATACAGAAGAAGACTCAAAATGGTCCTTTTTCGTATGATTTAGTCTCTAAGGCCTGAAAAAGTATAAAATCATACCTTAGAGAACTCTTCCAGTCATGATTGGCTGGAGTGTTCCTTTTTCTTAAATAGTCCTATCCAAATCGAAAAAGAGATAACCTACCATCGGAAGGATGACTCTTCAAATACTTTTACGAGTATGAAGGAGACAAGTACTTGACAATCTTTTCGTATTTAAGGAGCCTAAAAAGAGTTTAAAGAGGACTCCATGAGGTTTCTTTACACAATGTCACTTTTTATGAGCCTGGAAATATTTGGAAACAGACTCGACTATCTTTTCATGTTTAAGGAGTCTGGAAAAAGACGTGAAAAGAAGACTCCATGATGTTTCTTTGCACAATGTCAAATTTTATGAGCCTAGAAAGATTTGGAAATGGACTCGGACCTTTGATACTAGGTTTAGAGAGCATGATTAAAGTGTCATAATAAACGCTCATCGACCTTTTCCTTTTTATGAAAATACGAAAAAGCCATAAATAAACTTTCAAAGCTTTTTTGCTAGAGTTCTCCTATCCTGCAATAATCTCAGAAACAAGTGTTAAATGCATTTACAACTCGCATTAGGGATTATGACAGATAAATTTTGACCAAAATATGATTTTACATAAAAACTATAGTGAGTCGGGCCCAAAAATGCCTATATAAGTCAAGTAAATAGTAAAAAATCAAACCATTTCACTATTTACCTCTAGCAGAGAGCACTTGGAGCATTTTCTTAGCCAGATATTCCATAACTAATATCGGGAGCTTCCATCGTCTATTTTTAGCATCGTCAGTTGCAGGTAATAGCTAAGACCCTTATCTTTCATTTCATAGCATATATTTTGAGGTTTGGGGGGGGGGGGTTTGGGCCCATATGGTGAGCCCTAAAACTCAAAATGCGGGCATCACGGTTACCCCTTGCGAGATACGCGGTTCCACCCTAAAATAGCACCGACAATATAGTGGACAGGCGGTGCCATGACCTGTATCCAACGGTGCATAGGCTGTGCCGACCATGGATAAGTTAAACAAATAGTATGGGAAAAATAACTTCATTCTTTTGATTATTAATGATTTAAGGATGATTTTAATGCATACCATTGTGGTTTTGGCAGGTCTAGATCGCTCAAAACATGGTGATATGGAAGGAAAGAACTCATAACAATGAGGATGCTACTGCTGAGAGAAATGTGGGTTGTATAGCCGCATTACAGGACTGTGGGATCTTGAAGTTCTTTCGGACCCCAAGCATGGTGTCGCACGAACAGCTATTGGAACACATACTACAAATGTGGAATCCATAGTAGAAGTATTTTGAGGTGGGGGCACACATACTTATAGTGGAGATAGAGGGTATCTACTTCCTGACTAGTCTATTGAGATGGGGTACCCCCATATCATTGATAGGTTCCCATGGCGGGGAAATTACTACCAAATAGCTTATAGATCGTCACTGTGTACCAGGAACAGGTACATCGAGGAAGAAGATCTCCATCAAGGCAGTGATGGATAGGACTCTACAGACCGTCTTGTTTACCATGCATAGGGTGGCCAGGAGTTAGGGTGTGCACCAGGCTTCCAGGGCCCACATGTTGTATGCGATAGAAGCTATGGCACCCATGGTGTTCAACTAGGCAGAAGCAATGCTTCCAATCTTCAAGGATCAGTTGACTAAGTGTCGAAAAGGAGAGCTGAAGTAGTTCGGCTTTGGTTCCATTTTATCCTGCTTCTTCTTCGAGTGGGTTCCACAAATGAGGCCACAGGTGACCTTCTAGAGTCTGAGAACATGGGACCCCCGTATGCTGAGGTGGGTTTAGGTCATGGCTCACACAGGAGTGGGTAGGGGAAGAGTGAATTTTGGTGATACATTCATCAGATGGCTATGGGATCAGATCCTCATGGTTGAGGACTATGCTTATGCAGGCACGGACTTCATAGGAGATCCTTACCTACCACTCCCACCTCGTGGACAGTGGGGTGACCTCGGTAAGAAGCAAGAAACCCTAAAATGGATGAAATGATTTTATGTTTTTTATGTTTTATATTTCTTATGTTAAGTGACGAGACCTGTATATTCTCATGTAGATGTTGGAGCAGTGCGACTTTGAGGAGCATCTCCATTGGATAGGCAAGCAGGAGCTCACTTTGTACCACAGGGTGATGATATCACCGAGGAGCTGGAGGAGAACCTAGAGAGGTTCACTTTGGACATACTAGATGCTAACATAGATGACCTCTTGATGAGATATTAGAGATCCACAGTGGGAGTACCGGGCCGATTCAGTAGGTTGTTGCACAGGGTGGCTCGAGCAGTGATGTGCTATCATGAGCACCACTAGTGTACGAGATATGTACTGAAAGTTGATAGCTTCAGGATTTTGTATGATGATTTTTCCTGAAATCCTACGTGCTTCAGATGAGGCCTCGGGACCTATTTTTTGTAAACTTTTTGTATATATATACAAACTTTTACACGGTGTTTATATGTTTCAAATGGAAAATTCATTTTCTATGAGTTTTATGTGTCTCAAAAATGTTTATTTACAATGGACCATGTTTTATTTACCCTCATGAATGGGAAATATGCCAGTCTAGGATGTAGTTAGCCAATGAGTCAGCGACTACATTATGTTCCCTAGGGATATGCTTATAAGTAATAGTTTCGAATGATCTTTCTAACAAACGCACTCTCCAGAATAGGAGGAGGAGTACCGGGTTCCTAATGGTGTAGACATGGTTCAAATGGTGAACCATGAGCTATGAGTCCATCAAGACTACTAGATTACAAACATCCTTGGAGGAAGCTTCGGCCAAAAGACCGATGACTACTTCATACTCGTCGATGTTATTAGTAGCAGGACCTATACAAACTTCTGCTAAACTGAACAAATATTTAGCCGAGGAATAAAGAACCCAAGCAGTCGAGGCAAGGTTCAAGGTGTGGTGGAAAGAACCATCAACAAAACCATAGAATCCATCTGCATGACCAAAACATTGTATAAACAGATGTGGACACGAAGCTCAAAACCATATTGAAAATACTAAAAGCACACTGAAAGCCAATCAATGTACATATATATAAGATACTACCCAAGAAAACCTAGGCATAGTACATTTTTAGGTACAACCCATTGTGAGGTTGCCCCAAAGGGATCCCATCATAGTCAGCAAGCTCATAAGCTCCTTTCTCTAACACCTTGGAAATAACGAAAGGTCCGTACCACATAAGTTGTATCTCTGGTCATAGTCCGAACTTTCCTTTCCCTAGTTTGTTGTATCTCTGGTCATAAGTCAATACTAGGTCACCCTCGTTAAAGACACAAGGCTAGACGGATTTGTCATACTGCACCTTGACGCATTTCTTATGTGCCTCATTAGCCAAGGCAACATCTCTATGAGTCTCGTCAAGGTTATTCAAGTATAAAAATCTTTCTTCCTCTGTGGAAGTGTCTGGGAGAAGTTTGATGGCAAGTTGTAAAGATGGAATCTGACATTGGATGGGTAAGATAGCTTTAAGTCCATAGATAATCTAGAATGGTGAAAAACCAGTAGATGTTTTCATAGAAGTACGATAAGCCTAGAGAGTGGAGAAAAGAATGTGGTGCCAGTTGGATTTATGATCTCCAACCATCCGATGAAGCATAGTTTTCAAAACTTTGTTAATGACCTCTACATGACCATTAGCTTGTGGATAATATGGGGTAGAGTTTTCATGGCGAAACCCTAGCTTGGCACTCATTTCCTCCATCATCTGATTATGGAAATGGGATCTATGATCAGTAACGATGGACTGCGGAACTCCAAATCTAGCTATGATATGATTGAACAAGAAGAGGGAAGCAGTCTTACCATATTTTGCATATGTAGGCATGGCCTCAGCCCATTTAGTGAAATAATCCACAACCACGATGATGTAACCATGCCCCCCGGTTGAGGTAGGATTACAATGCATAAATTCTATCCCCCATTTGGTGAATGGGCCAATGGCAATGATGGGGTGTAGCGGAGCAGGATGGGTTCACTTTTTAGGATGGAAGTGTTGACAAGGTGGGAATTTCTTAATAGCCTCATGACAATATTTGAAGATCGAAGGCCATAAATATCCAGTGTGAAGGATTTTCTGGAATGTAGCCATCCTAGATAAATGACTGCCACATGCTCCAGAATGCAAATCATTCAACACAAGTTCAGCCTACTCATGAGTGAGGCATCGTTAGAGAATAGAGTCAATCCCATGTCTATACAAAGTATCATTCAGGATGAGATAGTATTTTGTGTGGTGATGGATACGGTGGTGATCATCATGGGATAAATGCGGCTGAAAATGTTGTGTCTGGATATATATAAGAAAATCTCCATACCAAGGATTAGTAGTGCTTATCAGGAACATAAATTCATCCAAAAATGAATCACTGGGATTAGATTTCTTCAAAGCATAGGGAATATCACACATAAGCTCTACAAAGACCAAGGATTTCTTTGATGTAGCCTTGGCAAACTCCATATCAAACTCCTGAAGGATAACAATCCAACAGGAGTACTTGCCCCCAAGTACCTGACGATTCAGGATGTAGTACATTGGGTTCTGGTCTGCCAATACAGTGGTAGTGTGGAGTAAAATGTAATGATGAAATTTTTGTACAACAATGACCATGGCCAAATCTAAATTTTCCACACATGAATAATGGGTTTCAGAATCTAGGAGATTCTTACTAGTGTAATAAATCATGTTCTCCTAACCATGGAGATTGTCCTATGCTAAAACCATAGCAATGGTAGTAGCAGAGGCAACAATATACAAGAGAAAGTCCTTTGAATAATCAGGGGGGTGTATCATGGGTGAATGAGTCAGGGTGTGCTTAAGATTATCGAAGATGCATTGGACCTGGTCATCCCAGAAGAATGGAGTGTTCTTTTTAAGGAGACGCATATAATCGTGCATTTTCTCTGCAAAATTGCACACGAAATGGTGGAGAAAGTTTGTATTCCCCTGCAAACTTTGGAGTTCAAAGAGATTAGTTGGGGCTGGTAGATCAAGAACGGCGACAATTTTTAAAGGATCTATCCAGATTCCATATTTGGATACCACAAAACCTAGCAGACGTCTCGTATCAACGCAAAAAACACATTTATGGGGGTTGAGCCGTATATTATAATGATGGCATCTTAGGAATATCTCTCTAAGATGACTAGGGTGGTCCTCCCATTGTTGTCAATAAGCGGGGAGGTCATCAAGGTACGGTTCAACAATGTGTTTGGCATTGTGAAATGCATAGGACATTGCACGTTGGAATGTAGCTCCAACATTTTTCAACCCAAATGGTAACTTCTTATATGCAAAGGTTCCCCATGGGAAAATGAATGTCATCTTATGCTGATTGGAGGGTAATATCTTAGTCTGATTATAGCTGGAGAAGCCATCCATGAATGAAAAGATGACACTTCCATCACAGTTGTCGATAATCTGATCGATATGCGGGGTAGGAAAGTTGTCATTGGGACAAGCTTTATTCAGATCCCTAAAGTTGATACAGACTCTAGTGGTGTGTTGGAGCAGGATCCCGCAGCTACAGAAGAAGCTGCTAGTTTTGGCGGAAAGAGAGAAGTTTAGCGGAAAAAGGACAGGGCGGAGCTATGACGCCGTAGCACGTTTCCAGCTGGAGAGCAGAGCCGGAAACCATGACTTTTTGGGGTAGAAGAGTCAAGAAGGAAACGGTACCGGAGCGGCCGAGAGAAGAAAGCTCAACCACTGCATTGAAGGCAGCGGCGGAAGACAGGAGGGCTCAGCGAACCTCATAAAGAAGAAGGAGCAATGAGGCTCAAGCATTGAAGACGAAGGACGGAACGAGAAGCGGTGCATAGTACCCATGGTCAGTGCCGGGAAGCATGGAAGACTGCAAAGAGCTGCGGTGTGACGGGAAGCGGCTACCTCAAGGACAGAGAGGACCGACTGTCACTATTAAGGGTATGGGTTTACTGTTGGGACAGGCCCACAGTGTTGTAATGGCACGACCTTCGGGCTGCCTATAAAAGCTTGCATTTTTGTATTGTAAAGGGTTGGTTGGTTAGCTAATCAATCAGTAGATAGTTGGTTAGTTGATAGTTCTTGTAGATTCAGGAATCAGTCAGACAGACTGCGTTGTAACGATCCAGACACATAGTCGTCTGTGAGTCATTTGAGTCTGTATGTAATCATTCACAGAGAGAGAGAATAGAGAGGGAAGGGATATTGAGAGAAAGGCAATATAGAGATAAGACCAGAGATCTAGAAGAGACCTTGCGCTGCATTTGTAGTGCAACAGACTGTGCTAACTTCCCTCAAGATATATATAGAAGCACAGTTTGGTGGACGTAGCTCCCATCCTGGGGGTGAACCATGTTAAATCTGCGTGTTATGTGTTGAATGGATGTGATTGTATTTTCTTATTGTTACTGGTTATTATGCATGTAATGATAGTGGCAGTAGATGAATGTATGTATTGTTTCGTTCATGATATTGCAAGAGGATAAAGATAAGTCGAAGTATTGCAGTAGGTTGTTTAAGGACTCATTCACGTCTGTCACTAATTACCAGTTACTCACAATAGACTTCTGAGAAGTAGATTTTCGCACATTGGCACAATCAACGTTAAGAGCGCAAAGTCGTAGTGGTAAGATATCGCAGAGAGGCGATATCGCATCGACAGAGGAGCTGCAATGCGTGATACTGCGAGCTGAGGGCTTAGCGTTGAGGAGAGGATGGGTGTTCCGCGGTGCGCAGAGATGTGGTAAGGATTGGAATATTGTGAGTAAGTGGAAGTTGTGCGACGTGAGAGGAAATCGTGCGACTTGCGCAGGGTTAAGCTTCGCACAGGTAAAAGTGCTGCGAGTAAAAGGGAACATGTGATGCGTCGAGCTAGTTGATCTAGTGGCGTGTGCAGGAGTAAGAGAAAATAAGTAGGATGCGCAGAACCTGGTCCAAGACACTTGAGTCTTGGCCAACCCATGAGATTCACTTCGGGTGAGACTTCAGATAGCTTCACGGTCTATTGCCGAAAGGGCCAGTGAGTTTTGGGTGTTGTTGATTAATTATAGTAAACACGGGTCTTCCCATACAATCAACAAATGGTTCCGTTGCCGGTTTAAACGACTGGGAGTCCATGTTCTGTTGGCATCCTACGTGAGAAGAATTTCACCAGTGGCTGGATTCAGACTTAATGGAGTTCGCCAAGAAAGAGAACAAAAGTCCGAGACTAAGCACAGAGGCTTGGCTAGAGAAGCACATCGCTTCAGACATACACGCTATATTTTTTGTAACCTACGGAAACGAGATTTTCGATTGGTTATCCAAGTTGACAGATAGCAAAACCTTCAAGAAGAAAAGAAACATCGTCTGGACACCGTAGCTAATTCAGACCCTACAGAACCTTGACAACCCGATTACGAGAGCAGTGGACTTCTGGCTCACCAGTGTGCTAGAAGGCTACGTTACAGAGTTTGCAGTTGACCAAAGAAAGAGCTTCAGCGTAGCCGAACGATACTTCTTCAAAGGATATCGCGGTAAGTACCTAAGATCTCTAAACTTGTCCCTTAATATGTTGCTATATGAAAAAGGAACAATGGATCTAGTCTCAGACGAATAAGTAAAGCTAGTAATGTCACAAGAGTTTGAAAGTGATTTTGATGACATTGGACGAACACGTAGTGGAAAGAAGTATAAAGTAGATTTTAGTTCTCCTGTATTTGAAGACAGTTCAGATAGTATTAGACAACAGAGCCCTAGCACCACAGAAGAACCAGAGGGGGGTATCCCTTACCACCCCTATACTCCACAGAAGCAGACAGGGACTCAGAATAATACCGTAGGTACTCCATCTAGTAGTTCACAGTCAGTACCTACTCCCGTCACAGCACCTTCACCTACACCGTTGAGTGGTAGTACTCCAGTCAGTCAGAACCCACCACAAAGAAATAGAATGGGAGACGACATGAAGTTACCTATTTTTAAAGGTACCGGAGCAGAAGACCCGGAACAACATTGGTTCCTATGCGAAGCTATGTGGACCATTAAAACAATTAACGATGATAACCTTAAACTTGTATAGTTGGTTACCACGCTCAGAGACAGAGCCTTGACATGGTACATAAAGTATACTACATTACCCAAGACGCTCGCCCAGGTCAAGAACGCCATGATTAAAGAGTTCAAGAAACCTAAATCTGAGTCTCAGTGCATTACAGAGCTTAAGGATATTAAACAACTACCATCAGAGTCAGTCTGGGACTTTGACCAGAAATTCAAAGCTCTTATAGACCAAGTAAGTTTCGACTTTGCACCAGAGCAGCATAAAGAATGGTTTATCGCAGCGTTGCTCCCTCATATCAGAATGCCACTAATGCAACAGAAACTCACTACTCAAGATGAAGCACTGGAGATGGCAATGAAACTAGAAGCTTCACCTCTAGCAGAAACCAGTACAGGGATGACAACTCTACAGACCCAGTTGGCCAACCTCACCTTACAGATACACGAACTTAAAAAAGGGAAAGAGGCTATGCAAGACATATGGTGCATAAAGTGCAGAGAACAGGGCCACAGTAAAGACAACTGTCCAGTCTTTGCAGAATATTTAGCGTCAGGGGCTCCTAACCCCTTACCACGAGCACGAGGGCCATGTTGTGAAATATGTAGAACTCAAGGACATCCACCTCAGCAATTCCCTTTGCTTCAAAAGTATGTCCAGACACCTAAAAATATCTATTGTATTTTTTGTAAATCCGTCGGGCATGATCCACAAGATTGCCGAGCTTATGATCTCCTGTCAGAAAGAACACAGGATGTGTACAGAGTCCAAACAGACGCACAGGGTCCAGCAACAGGAACACAACCGGCTCAGCCGTATGGAGGCCGGGGAGGAGGATTCAGAGGACGAGGCCGAGGGGGAGGCTTTGCAAGAGAAGGAGGTTTTGGTCAAGGTCGTGGACCAGTCACTTGTTATAATTGTGGAATTGTCGGACACTATGCTAGGGACTGCCAGAACGCCACTACTACTTGTAATTACTGCAAATCTTACGAGCATACCATAGAAGAGTGTCCCATCTTGATAGCTAAGATTAGAGATCCTAAGCCAGTTGCACACCAGAATATCCAGCTCATTGCTGCTGAACCTAAGGAACCAGAACCAGCAATTAACATTGTGACACGGAGCGGTGCTTCCACCAGTGGTACATCGCAGGAGACTGGACAAAACACAAGTCAGGAGTGGGTGCGCAGAGCTCCTACTAAAGCAACTGCACTCAACCTACAAAAGAATAAGGAGACCTTTCACGAAGCTAAGGCTTCCTTTGAGGAACCTCCACTAGCAGGACCACAGGTACCGCCGTCTAGGGGCGTACCACAGCAAGTACCTTGTAGCAATAACCCTGAGCAGGCACCGCAGGCTACCACATCCGGAAGATGTGATGAGGATGAATCGACAGGAAGTATACAAGCCTTCCTGCACAGCTGCTTGAAACTCCTGAGAAATGATAAAGCTGTTGGTGAGCTACAGCGTATGATAGACCAGTGTCAGCAACCCTCTCTCTCAGACAGTGCACACCGCGCTATCCATAATATTACAAGACATGCAAGGACAGGAAGAGAGATGAAATTCACAGCCCAGATTGGTGACTTCAAAATGGATGAGGTTGTCTTAGACCTAGGATCAGAGGTGAACGTTCTAACCAAGCAAACGTGGGAACAGATGGGCAGTCCTCATTTATCCCTATCACCTATCCACCTGAGACTAGCTAATCAGCAGCAAGTATCACCATTGGGTCGATTATCGCAGGTGCCAGTTGATATTGACAGAGTTTGTACTTTCGTGGACTTTGAGGTTATAGAAATCATTGGTGATAGTCGACCATATCCAGCACTACTGAGTATTGATTGGGCAATTGGCAGCAAAGCTGTCATTGACCTAAAGAAAAGACAAATGACCTTTGAGGATGCGCGGATCCGGGTCATCGCACCGCTGGATCCTTACCAAGGACCTAGATATATCGAACCTATCCGAGCAGAGGACGAGGCACATAATATGGAGAGTCTCTACCAGATGACAGCAAACCAGAACGACTATATCAATCCCACTACAGAGGGGCACATTAGTTGGCAATGCGACAGTTCATGCGCATCGGATTCGGATGTTGGTCTAGAAAACTAGCAGAACAGACTCTACGAAGTATCATCGTGCAGATGTGCGTTTATAAGTAAGTCACTGCGATGGATTGGTGTCGAGATCGCTGAGACTCCATCATATCATGGTTTGACAGACATCCAATATTTTCTCGAACAATTTGAGCAACAAACTCCCCCTGAACAGAGGATCGCAGATATGGACCTTGCAGTTAGAGCCACACCTGCAAGATGGTGGTATGCGCATAAAGAAAACATCGCATCATGGGATAACATCAAAAGACTGATGGCAATCATATTTTCCGACGACAGAAGGTATGCTCAATGCAAATACACAGGAGAAACTGACCCCAAGGTACACATTCAGATATGTGAACAGAACTGGTCGGATATTCCAGAGGATGAATGGGTCCACAGATTCATTCACACATTGGACACAATTCCAAGGAATTGGTATACAGAGACCGAGCTGCGCAAGGGAACAACCACATGGTCGCTTATGACAGACAGCTTCCTACTCACCTTTGTATTTGAATCAGAACATCCAAGTGTTGCCCAGGCCCTAGATATCATCAAGACAAATATTTTTGAGGACCACACTATCTCAGTACCAGTCCAACCTAAGTGGACTACCCAGCTAGAAGAGGCATTGGAATGCTATAATTTCACATCAGAATCAGAGGAAATAGATGAGGATCCTCGCAATACCAACATTCCAGAATCAGAAGGCACTCGCGAAGTGGAGGGACCACAGCTACAGCTTCCCGCGATCACCGAGTCCATCAAGATTAAAAAGGTCAATATTGGCACAAACGAAGAACCTAAGTTTGCCTCTATTGGAGATTACTGGAATGATGAAACAGTAGGACAGATTGCAGATCTGCTACATGATTATCAAGACCTATTTCCCACCAAGTTCACAGAGATGAAGGGAATAGTTGGAGACTTGGGAGTCATGAGGATACCATTAAAGGAGGATGCCAGACCAGTTAAGCAGCGTCCATACAGATTGAAACCGCGATACAAAGAAAAGGTAAAGGACGAAATTGATAAAATGCTAACAGCAGGCATCATTGAACCAGTAGAGGAAATCGAATGGGTTAGCCCTATGGTAGTGCAAGAGAAGAAGACGAAAGGGGACATAAGGATCTGTGTTGATCTGCGAAAACTCAACGATGCATCACTTCATGATCCATTTCCAACACCGTTCACTGACGAAGTATTAGACAACGTGGGAGGAAAAGAGGTCTACTCCTTCACTGACAGGTTTTTAGGCTATCACCATATCAGAATACACCCAGAAGATCGATCCAAGACCACATTTGCAACAGAATGGGGCTCGTTCCAGTATACGGTAATGCCCTTTGGTCTTAAGAATGCACCAGCTATATTTTCTAGAGTAGTAGTTGTTGTATTTAAAGAATACATTCATAAATTCTTGGAAGTATATTTTGATGATTGGACTGTATTTGGGTTAATCAATAAGCACATAGGCGATCTAAGACTGATGTTAGAAAAATGTAGACAGTACCAGATCTCTCTAAACTTAAAAAAATGTATATTCTGTGCACCATTTGGTATCTTGTTGGGTCACATTGTCTGCAGACAAGGCTTGATGGTAGATCCCGCCAAGATCGCTATCATTGTAAACCTTCCAGCACCTAATTCAGTCAAGCAACTGAGGACAGTACTTGGTCATACCAAGTACTACAGAAAGTTCATCAAGGGCTACGCAAATATTACAGCGCCGATGGAGAAATTGCTCAAAAAGGATGTAAAATTCCTATGGAATGAAGAATGCCAGAAGAGCCTAGACATACTTAAAGAGAAGATGGTTACAGCACCCATCCTAGTATTTCCAGATTGGACTAAGCCTTTCCATGTACATGTGGATGCATCTGGCGTCGCATTAGGAGTTGTCTTAACCAGCCAGGAGAAGGGGATCTTGACCATCCCATCGCATATTCCAGCAGAAAGTTATCAACAGCAGAAAAGAACTACACCACAACAGAAAGGGAGGATCTAGCTATGGTATATGCGCTGCAGAAGTTCCGGCACTATCTATTGGGTGCCTCGTTTAAAATGTTTACTGACCATTCCGCATTAAAGTACCTAGTCAATAAACCAGTGTTAGGGGGGCGAATCTGTAGATGGTTACTCCTCTTCCAGGAGTATGATTTTGAAATCATTGTGAAACCAGGCAGACTAAATGTAAGACCCGGTCACCTGTCACGGCTAGACTCAGGAGAAGAGCCCAGTAACCTAGAAGACAGTCTGCCAGATGCGCCGTTGTTTTCCATACAGATTGGAGATGAGTACTACGCTGACATTATTCAATTCCTCACCACAGGAGTAGCACCTGATGACTTTACTAAACAACAAAAGAAGCAGTTGGTTGTTAAGGCAGCAGACTTCACCCTCATTGCAGGATGTCTATACAAGTTAGGTCCGGATGAAGTCCTGCGCAGATGTGTGATGCCACATGAGAAAGACACTATTATCAAAGAGGCTCATTCAGGAACCGCAGGAGGACATTATGCAGGAAAACCGACTGCGCAGAAAATCGTAGACGTAGGCCTGTGGTGGCCTACACTGCATAAAGACACAAAGGACTTCTGCAGATGCTGCGATATCTGCCAAAGGGTAGGAAAACCCTCGTGCCACGATGAAATGACGTTGCGACCGCAGGTCACACTGCGCGCATTCGACAAATGGGCTATCGATTTTGTGGGACCAATCAACCCACCCGGAAAGTGCACAGGTGCGAGATACATCATCACTGGAACAGAGTACCTTACCAGATGGGCAGAAGCCAAGGCAGTAAGAAATTGTGATGCCGCTACAGCTTCCCAGTTCCTTTTTGAAAACATCATCAGCAGGTTTGGATGCCCAGTAATTTTGATGAGTGATCAAGGCACACACTTCTTGAACAGAACTATTGAGGCATTGACAGAAGAATTCCAGATTCAACACTATAAGAGCACTCCCTACCACCCACAAGCTAATGGAACGGTGGAGGCATTCAATAAGATTTTAGAAAATGCTCTTACGAAGATCTGCAATAACCAAAGGAACGACTGGGACCTCAGAGTTAATGCTGTGCTGTGGGCATACAGAACCACATGCAAGAAACTTACGGGACACACACCTTTCAGCTTGGTATATGGACAGGAGGCTGTTATTCCTATGGAGTATAATCTTCCTAGCTTAAGATTCGCTCAGATTACCGGGATGACTGATATAGCCACGGTAGAGGAACGGTTAGCACAGCTGCTTACCTTGGAAGAAGACAGGTTTATCGCCGGATTCCATCAGACAGTACAGAAAGCATGAGAAAAAGCCTGGCATGATCGACACATTAAGAATAAGACTTTCCAGATCAGAGACCTAGTGCTCCTATACGACAGTAAATTTCTGAAGTTTCCAGGGAAGTTCAAAACACATTGGCTGGGGCCATATCAGATACAGCAAGTCACAGAAGGAGGTGCTGTTCAACTCAGTCAGTTGAACGGGGAGCTTCTTCCCACATGGATTAATGGCAGTAGGCTTAAGATCTACAGTGACAAACTTCCCCCCTCTCCATCCTAGCATGAACAGTATACAGAGGTGCAGATTCCCAGTGTAGTTGAAAGGAGGCATCGCACTAGGAACTAGTCTACACCGGCAGACAGCCTAGTCAGGAGGAATCGCACCAGCGCGATGAAAAAAAAAAAAAAAAATTTCGTTTGGTTGCGCAAGTGACAAGGAGGTTACATTGCAGCAATGTGACGTATCACCATGCCACGTACCCAGTTTGGAAACTCACAGTGGACCGTCCCGTCACGGTCTGACAGGCAGTTAAGGAGGAAATGACCAGTATCCATTACCGTAGATTTGGCGGCAGGCCTCATTAAGTTTCTAGATTTGGCAAAATCTTTGACAAGACCGGCACCTGAGCATGCACAATTCGAGTAGCACGTGAGCAGATTTATGCATTTATTGAGGATCGGAATGGCGGGCATGGTCTCATCCAGATAATAATTAAGGTGGACGGGTTTTACCGGGATGACCGCCCCATCCAGGACCATTGACTCGTCATAAATATAGGAACTACCCAGGTACGAGAGTCACATTTGCAAACATCCGAGAGTCATATAGAGCAGTCCTGAGTATCCTCTGTGAAGTATTAGCCAATCCAGTTACAGAGTACAGTGACTTCCAGAGTTCGAAGCCACTGCACGCCCAGAATATTGAGACGTCGAGAAGGCATGTTGAGACGCTTTGACCCCAGTCCTGGTGACCGTAGATCCTCCATGACAACGTCGCCCAGGGTTGTGAAACTAAGTACAGCACAAGTTAGACAGTCGCTAGGGATGAAGAGTTAAGTGCCTGAAGTAGAAGTTGTCACTAACATCTCCGCTAAGAAGAAGAATAATGCCAAGCCGACCACTGAAGATAAGAAAGCAGAGCAGAAGACTGATGAGAAGAAATCTCCCGCTACAAGGAAGGTAAAAATCAGAAAAAGAAAGCAACGGGAGAAGGTCGTTGACCCATCTGATCAGCTAACCGAAGAACAAAAGATCCCTAAGGTAAAGAAACAACATATGGTGGTCATAGATCCGAGGCAGTGTGCATGCTTGGAGAGGGGTGCTGAGCAAGAAAAGGCAAAACGACACCTTGAGGATCGAAGGAAGCCTATGGACCTGAACCACTTCGAAGAGAAGAGAAGTGGAAGAAGACTGCCAACCCAGCGAAGGGAATACTTCGAGAACGAGGACAAAGGCTTGTCCTCGGAGCGAAGTTCATGGGTTGCTTCTTCTCCGTCCACGAGGCTCTAGATGGAAGAAAAGGTTTGAGGAGGCTGGAAGATACAGATTTTCCTTGTGATAAAAGTTCTAACCGACATAATGAGGAAAGGACATCTGTGGAACACTTCTCAAACACTAGAGCGCTCATAAAGAAGAAAGAGCGAAGAAAGCGACACTGTGACTAAGGGCAGAAAGCATAAGAAAGCCCACCAAGCTACGTTACCGAAACTCCAGAAAGAGCGTGCCGAGGTAATGAAGAATGAAGTTGCAGAACTTCGGGATAAGTTGCAGAAAAATTCGCAGGAGGCGAAGGAGAAGCTACAACAGGAGACACCTGCTGATAGTGGCTCAGGGCGAGCCACAAGTAAGTGTTAGGGGACTGTTGGAGCAGGATCCCACAGCTACAGAAGAAGCTGCTAGTTTTGGCGGAAAGAGAGAAGTTTAGAGAAAAAAGGACAGGGCAGAGCTATGACGCCGTAGCACGTTTCCAGCTGGAGAGCAGAGCCGGAAACCATGACTTTTTGGGGTAGAAGAGTCAAGAAGGCAACGGTACCGGAGCGGCCGAGAGAAGAAAGCTCAACCACTGCATTGAAGGCATCGGCGGAAGATAGGAGGGCTCAGCGAACCTCATAAAGAAGAAGGAGCAACAAGGCTCAAGCATTGAAGACGAAGGACGGAACGAGAAGCGGTGCATAGTACCCATGGTCAGTGCCGGGAAGCATGGAAGACTGCAGAGAGCTGTGGTGTGACGGGAAGTGGCTACCTCAAGGACAGAGAGGACCGACTGTCACTATTAAGGGTATGGGTTTACTGTTGGGACAGGCCCACAGTGTTGTAATGGCATGACCTTCGGGCTGCCTATAAAAGCTTGCATTTTTGTATTGTAAAGGGTTGGTTGGTTAGCTAATCAATCAGTAGATAGTTGGTTAGTTGATAGTTCTTGTAGATTCAGGAATCAGTCAGACAGACTGCGTTGTAACGATCCAGACACATAGTCATCTGTGAGTCATTTGAGTCTGTATGTAATCATTCATAGAGAGAGAGAACAGAGAGGGAAGGGATATTGAGAGAAAGGCAATATAGAGATAAGACCAGAGATCTAGAAGAGACCTTGCGCTGCATTTGTAGTGCAACAGACTGTGCTAACTTCCCTCAAGATATATATAGAAGCACAGTTTGGTGGACGTAGCTCCCATCCTGGGGGTGAACCATGTTAAATCTGCGTGTTATGTGTTGAATGGATGTGATTGTATTTTCTTATTGTTACTGGTTATTATGCATGTAATGATAGTGGCAGTAGATGAATGTATGTATTGTTTCGTTCATGATATTGCAAGAGGATACAGATAAGTCAAAGTATTGCAGTAGGTTGTTTAAGGACTCGTTCACGTCTGTCACTAATTACCAGTTACTCACAATAGACTTCTGAGAAGTAGAGTTTCGCACATCGGCACAATCAATGTTAAGAGCGCAAAGTCGTAGTGGTAAGATATCGCAGAGAGGCGATATCGCATCGGCAGAGGAGCTGCGATGCGTGATACTGTGAGCTGAGGGCTTAGCGTTGAGGAGAGGATGGGTGTTCCGCAGCATGCAGAGATGTGGTAAGGATTGGAATATTGTGAGTAAGTGGAAGTTGTGCGACGTGAGAGGAAATCGTGTGACTTGCGCAGGGTTAAGCTTCGCACAGGTAAAAGTGCTGCGAGTAAAAGGGAACATGTGATGCGCCGAGCTAGTTGATCTAGTGGCACGTGCAGGAGTAAGAGAAAATAAGTAGGATGCGCAGAACCTGGTCCAAGACACTTGAGTCTTGGCCAACCCATGAGATTCACTTCGGGTGAGACTTCATATCGCTTCACGGTCTGTTGCCGAAAGGGCCAGTGAGTTTTGGGTGTTGTTGATTAATTATAGTAAACCCTGGTCTGCCCATACAATCAACATGGTGCCCTGCTTTTTATTGACAGGGACAATGTCTGATACCAATTCCGTCAGGGGTACAGGATAAATAAACCCAACTTTTAGATGCTTCTCAATTTTAGCTTTTATAGCTGCGGGCTTCCAAGGATGGACTTGCCTAAGTTTTTGTCTTACAGGTTTGGCCAAGGGATATGTTTTAATATTGTGGACCAAAATGGAAGGGTTGATCCCTGGCATCTCTTCATAGGACCAGGAAAAAATATCATGAAATTCTTTAAAAAGTTCCTTATAGGCTTCAGATTCATCTATGGAGCAGTTCTTCCCAACATGAACATGGTTGACAATATCAGGCTTGGATGATATGTCAATCGGGTTCATTTGAGTAATGTTGCAAAGGTTTCCTTCAAAATATATATGTTGCAACAATATAGGAATTTGGGGAATGTTGACAATATCAGTAGGAAACAAGGATGCAAAATCATGGTTAACCGAACTAATGTTGGGGAGGAAGATGGATCTATGATGGTGATCCTCCCAAATGGAGTCATTTGTGCTCATGATCTCAATAATGGACTCATTGGAAGGAAAAGTCTCAGAGAGATAATCTAGAGTTGGAAGAGAAGGTTCTAACGAATACGGTAAATGGTAAGGATATGAAGCCACTAGATAAAGATCATCAGTGTGATCATCAAAAGAGGTTTGAATGGCATCATACATAGCTTTGTGTGGACTTAACGAGGTAGACTCAACAACATAGTGGCCCTTAGGCTCATAATCAAATGAGGCGATCATATTGACTGAAGTGGAATCCGTGCTAGGAGGAGTGGATGGAAAAACTCCCATGAGGGATGAATCCTTCAACATTCTTACCCCAATCAACCGGTAAGGAGGAGAGGACTGGCCTAACATGGGGATTTTATTAGCCGTAGAGATAGTAACATCCAGTGTACAGAAATCAAGCTGGTCAATAGTAATGATTCTCCCTGGATGTGGAAATTGGACAGTTTGGAATACTGTTGAAGCAACAGCAGTCATAGCATAGAACCAATTTCATCCTAGGAGGAGATTGTAATCTAAAGGAGGCATCTACCACTTCTACTTGAATGGAAACAGTTTTTCCCTGCAGCTCGACTGTGAGGGCTGATATGAGACCGTGGGGCTAGAAACCTTGTCTGTCAAAGGATTTAAGGGTCATAGGTGATGTTACAAGCTCGGGAGAGCTAAGGGATTTCCAACAAGACAGAGACAACACAGAGGTTGAAGCTCTTTCATCTAGGATTGTTTTAAAAACTTTCGTTCCAACTACTTTCATAATGACTTGAAAAGCAATTTTATGTGGTAACCTAGACTTATAGTTCTCAACATTTAAATGGATTAAGTTGGTGTTATTTGGGTCTAAAGCTCCTAATGCAGTCAACAAGTTTTTGCGCTATGTAGGGCAACTTTGGAGCACTTCTAGGGTAGACATTGCACAAGGTGCTTGAGCGAGATCTTCAACCACGTTATAAAAATGAGCAGCTCGGGCATTGGGATTAAATACTACCTTTCGAAGAGTACTCTTTGGAGGGCGCAAAATCATGTTGAGAGTAGGATTTTTTATAGACAAGGGGACAGTAGATGAGGACCCATGAGAACTAGTAGAAGGGGCTTTCCCTGAAGACGAATGATCTTCATTTTTATCCGCAGGTTTATCATAATTTTGACTTCGAGTTTGCAGATGGATGGTAGCTAAGGACATCATATGAATTTCCTCTGATAAACTATAATTACCTTGATTAGACATGTGGTATATTAGTTGTTGTTGAGAGGGAAAAGGATATGTAAGTACCGTAGGTACGGGATTAGACTTCAAAAATTGGGAGATTTCGTCCCGATGAGGACACTCCTTTGAAAAATGGTCACCATCGCATAGCATATAGGGATATTTTTCTTTTCTTTTCCCTTTTCCATTATCACCATTGGTTGGTCGTGGAGTCTCCAACTGGTTTCCAGGTTTTTTATTTTGATTTCTACCTTTCTTTTTATTACCCGAGGTTTGAGTACTTTGAATGGTATTGACCTCGACGGAAATATTAGGAGTCGAAGGAGTAGATGGGGCAGTTTGGGTTTGCTTGGTAGGTTTTTCCATTGATGGGGTCTGTATTGAACCAACAATCCCATCAACAGGTACTTCTGCTGGTGGCTTGGTAGGATCGGTGCTAGGGCAAGGAGCTTGATGGATCAGGTCATAAAGAGTGCCAGACTGGGAGTAAGCCAAGTCTAGGTACTAAGCCCGACCAATATCCTACTCTTCAGTAATGACACTACCCATAGCCACATCTCGGGAAATAGGAGGAAACAAGGATTTGGTGAACCAATCAGCTAGTAACCGATCTAGAATAGGGGCCTTAATAAGCCTTCTTCGCCTTATCCACTCATGAATATGATTGGATATGTGGGTGTAGGTGTTCTGTCGCAAAGAGGTTAAAAGATCAGTACCCATTTCATAATGATTAGGGAGTTGAAAGTGTGTAAGAAACATGGTTTCCAATGAGCCAAAATCCACAAAAAAATGTTGTGGGAGTTCAATGTACCACTTCACAGCCATACCAGTCAAAGTTCATTGAAAGAGTCGTAACCGGATGAAGTCATCCATAAGGGAGTTCAAAGAACACCACAAATGGAATGTCATCACATGGTTCTTCAGATCATCTCCTTGTTTCCCATCAAATTTTGGAATGTTCAATGGTAGCTTTACCGAAATGGGTGGCCATGAGGGATTATGTCGAATGGGGTCATTAATCAACTTGGATAGATCAGGTAAGTCCAAATTTGCTAGGAAAGGTAACTATTGGTTTGGATGAACATACTGGTAATATTGATATGGCATATAATTACCAGTAGGACCATAAGTGGACTGATAAACAGGTTGTTGTGATGAAGAACTACTAGAAGATCCTTCCACAAGGGGTTGATTTCTGGGATCAGGACCACTAGGACCACCAGGGCCTTTAGAAGGAGGACCACCAGGGACATTGAGACCACCAGGCCCACTAGGACTATTAGGACGACCAGGATCATTAGGAGGCAGACCACCAGATGCTCTAGGGCCACCAGGAGGAGGTAAACCTCCAGAGCCACCGGAACCACTAGGAGGAGGGCCACCTGACCCTACAGGGCCAAAAGGAGGAAAGCCACCAGGTCCCCCAAGACCACTAATACCACCAAGACCATAAGGAGGAAAGTTTCCAAATCCTCCAAGACCATTAGGCCCCCCAAGGGGAGGACCTCCATAAGGGGGTCCTCTGGCACCTCCCGCGGTATGTATAGGTATTGCTCCCATGGCTGGCATGGAAGACCAGTTGGGTTTCCCCCATGGCATAAAAGTATTACTAGGGTATGGAATTCCTATAGAATGGGGTGGATAATTAATGTTACCTACAGGTATTTGATAACCATAACCTACAAAATATTGAATGGTTACAGGTTGGGCCCTGGAGGGTTGACCTAAACTAGATGGGGGATTAACATCATTAGAATGGATGGGAGGGATAGAAACTATACATGGTTCTATGTTAGAGGTCTTCCCTTAACTAGTAACAATTCTGGTGTCAGATAACGTAGGTTGTGCCAGGGGTTGGCCCCTGGCACTAGAAGGTGTAGACGAAACAAGAATTGAATATTGAATCTCAAGTACATAAAACCTAGGAAGATTAGGTATAGACAAAACATGAGAGGTGGTAGGGGTGGTATCTTGACCTAGGTTGCGGGGTGTCAATGGATGATCTATAATTGGTTCAATGGGTCTCATAGATTCAGCAAGTGAATGATATCCCCTAGGAACAAATGTGGACCTTGGTAGTGTTGGGCCTAGAATGTCATCAATTTGCTTATCAATCTCCTTTGCACAGAGAATGGCATAATGGTATTGCCTACATTCTTCTTCAATTTCAGAAGAGATTCCACAGGTTCCAAATGAAGCAATGGTCTGACCTACAGGGGTTTCCAAAAATGAAGCATTGGGACCAAAATCCAGGCGAGCAATATCATCAACACGTCCTTCCACAAGAGAATAGAACAAGGAATCCCTGCAAGAAGGTTGTTGAACCAAGGGAGGTGAGTGTGAAGAATATGGTACTCCACTTTCCACAACCACATTATCTCCCACTTGGGAGGTGGTAGCAGCTCCTTGGTCAATAGCTTCCATAGGATTTTCTCCTAAACCAGGAATAAAATTAGGTGGAAAGCCCCATACTCTTCTAGACTATCTTAATTCAGCCAGTTTGTACAGTTCCTAACTAACCTAGGGTCTAAAAATCTAGAAAACACACCAAAACGAATTTCCATACACAAGCTATAGGCCAAAACAAGCACGCTTAAAATGATAGGAGGAGTTCAAAAGTTATGTCTCTCACTAGGATTGTCAAGAAGGAACCACTCGTGATATACCTCGAGGGTACGTGCATAGTAATCTCCCCAAATGTTTTTTTTGGTGTATGGCTCCAAACAAGATGACCAAAGGGCTTTTCTCAGATAGATAAGGTACCCTAGTGGGGTCTTCCGATATACTCAAGATATGTGGGAGCTTGAATCAGTAGTAGTGTTGTCTAATGCATAAGCGTACATAAGAGGCCTTCTGATATACAATCAAGTACGTGAAGTACCTTTCTATATACCTCAAGGGTACATGAAAGGCTGTTCAATATACCGACGGTATGTGGAAGAACCGTGTGAGTACCGAAATGTAATGCTGACAAATAAACGACAGCTCATATGCTTAAGGACACCCAAACACATCTCTAACCTATCACTCAAGTTACTACATAAATTTTAACCTACAAATACCGTTAATTTTAACTTGTACGATTAGGTGAATGCATGATGTTTTGACGGAAAAGTAAAACCATGCAGTATGCTAGTGCAAAATGTTCACTTTACCGTTCAGTATGACTACTTACGTGAGGGAAAGAGAGTGTTTTCTTTTTGTTTCAAAAACCAAAAATACTTCCACACAATAGTCATGAACATCAAATCAAAGACACCGATTAGAGGAAATTTCAACCCAAAATGGGCCTCCTAAAAAGAATTAATAAAATAATAGTTAAAATAATAAACTAATATTTTTAATTTTGGAAGAAGAAAAGAAAAAAACTACTTTTTTTGTTTGTATTTTTGACATATATCCCCATGTTTTTACTCAAATTTTGATCGGGAGAGCTCGTTCGATTCGGAATTAAATTCTGCATCCAATGAGTACCCACTTGGCATAATTTTGACGGACCCCGCTACCCCAAAAACAAGAAATACCTGAAAAAATGTGATGATGACATCATTATCACATTTTTTCAGGTATTTATTGTTTTTGGGGTAGCAGGGTCTATCAAAATTATGCCAAGTGGGTACTCGTTGGATGCATAATTTAATTTTGCATCCAACGAGCTCTCTCGATCGAAATTTGAGTAAAAACACGGGAAGATATGTAAAAAATACAAACAAAAAAAGTAGTTTTGTTTATGATACCTATCCCCAAATTTATATTAAAAAAGTGTTTAGGACCTATACGATATTTCAAATTTAAAGTAATTTCATTGGATAACACATTTTGAATGGTAGGCATACCTTGAGCAATCACTTTTCCAAACTAATTTCTTCTTTCCGGAAGCAATGGAATGCTATTCTTCTCTAGAAGTTGTGCCATCTGGTCAATTTTTTTTTTCATGCATGAGCTCTCTGGATGTCATCCCTTGTGAAAATAGGTGCATTTGGTATTCTCTTTCCCTCTCATGTCCTTCTCCTTGGGAGGATTCTAATCCCCATCACTGGATTTGGGTTTTTCTAGTTCTTGTTCTTTGGCATCTTCGAATTCTTTGCCTTGGGATTTCCCTTTGAGGAATTCAAAACTCTCATGGCCAAGGCTTGATCCTTAGTATTGATGGTTCCCATTTGGACTAGCGTGTCTTGTTCCTGAGTGAGGGAGTCCATGAAGCTTGTTAGACTTGGAATTTTCCAATTTCGAAGTGTTAACTTGCCAGAGTGGAATGTGCTCACAAAAACTGAGAACTGTGGCCCCAAATTTGAAAGGATGGACAAAATCAACTAGTCCTCTTTCTTCTCAATGCCACATTGCTTTAGCTACAACAGAAGTGACTTAAACTTGGTGAAGAAGTCTTGGATAGTGTCAAAGTGTGTTGGGCTCAAGCTGATGAGATCGTTCTCAAGTTGTTGTCCACGTAGTTCAAAAATTCACTGGATTGATCTGCAACTCACTAAACTCCCCTCATCTCTGACACCATGTGAGAAATATGAGCTAAAGGTAGATTTAGGAGCCTTAGAAAAAACTCACAAATTGAATTTGGTGCAAAACCAGCAAAAAACCATGAAATGAGAAGCAATTTTACATACGCAATGTTAACCCAAAAAATCCCTCATTAAGCTCTACATGACCTACACCACCCAAATACATCTATGTACGACCCTCATTTGACCCCCACACCCTCAAAAAGGATCAAAAATATGAAAAAGGGCTTAAAAACCCCTAAAAAGAGCCAAAATAGCTCTCATAGGGTCTAAAACCTCCAAAAATGTGCTAAAACCCCTCAAAGGAGCTTAAAACCCCCAAAGGAGCTAAGAATTGGGTGAAAGGAGCTAAAATCTAAAGAAAGGGGCTAAAGCCCCAACCATGGGCTTAAAACCCTAAAAATCATAAGAAAAAGTATAAATAGAGGGGTGGCGGTCACTCTTAAATCATTTCTCATCTCCCTATTGTTATGCTTCCCATGTGAGTGCCTTGAGACCCTTTGCCTCTTAAGTCATTCACCCTCCCTCTCCTCCATTCCTCCATTGAGCCAAAGCTACCATTCCATTTGAGAGGTGCTCCCAAAGCTAGTGCATGGTGGCCCATTTCCACCTAGAGAAGGTATAATCTTTGTTTTCTGTCATTTTTTTATAGTTTTTCTAACATATTTTTGCTTGTAGGTTTGTTACTCATGTTTTGTTGCAAGTTTCTTTCGATTTCTTGCAGCTCTTTTGTTTGCTAACAATTTTATGCGAGGTCTTAGAGCTTGGCCCTAACCTGGTTTTCTTTCTTTTTCATTTCATCCTCATAGGAACCCTACCCTTCCCTCCTATAGACGAAAGGGAGTTGTTCCTTCCTGTAGCAAGGGAGAAATCCCTACTACAGAACTAGCGACCATACCAGGTCGATCCCACATGATCCTTAGATTTAATTTCTATATTTTAGTTTTTATTTACCCTGGTTTAGTTTTCTTTCAAATCTAGATTAAATATGTCTTTCTATGCATTTTAATTCATAGTTGAGCCTCCTTAAGGCCAAACCGAGCCCATTCAGCCACAGTACAGGTTACTCTCGGTCAGTCCTGGCTCAGACTTAAAAAATTATCATCTTTCCAACCAGGTCGCTCTTATCAGGATGAAAGGTGTGACCAAGTCACTCATTCAGGCCCAAAAGGTGCGACTTCGTCCCAGAAAGTAGATCGCTCAAGTCTACAATTTCTAAGTGACCTCCTCCTCTGATTTGGGGAAAATTTAGTGACCCCCTTGCCACATTTCCCACGAAAGGAGTGATCTGTCTCTCAGATTCAGATTTTTAAGTTATTTGGATTGTCAGTGCAGCTCAGCCACCTCTATCCATCGATATGTGTTTATTTCATTTTAGTCTGTGTAAATCATTGATAAATCAAATGGTTAACGGTTTAAATAATATGATTAAATCTTGAACAAAATTACTAAAGGTTAATTTCTTGTTTTTAATTGGAAATTGATATCTTTCCTAGCCCTTCCTCCTCTACCCATTCATCACCCTTCAGGGTATTCTGGGATAAGACGAAGGGTGAAGCTCATATAGTAATAGGCACTTCATCTGTAATTTTCCAAAACCACTAAAAATGGGTGACTTGGAAGGTAGAGGGGGTGGAGACCGTTGGGGGTTTCCTGGAATTCGCGTTCTCCCTATTGACCAACCTTGCATCCAGAGAGTGACCTGAGGATCTATAGATGGGATTAGTCCCATTGTGTTGAGAGCCCGACACTCTTTACTGGTTGAAGAGAAATATAGGTGTAAGGAAGTCACCTAATCAAGCTACCATAGTTCATATTCAGGTATGGCATGTGTTTAATTTTCTATTTACAATATACTACTTTCATTAACAATTTACCCAAGTTATGAATTCTACAATAAACCAAACAATATTTGTGAAATATTCATAAACCATATAAGAATCCACCATAGGTAATAGAAATAAAAAAGCAATTCACACAAACTATACCACATAAAGCAACCAAACTCAAATCATGACGCTAAGCTAGCCATTAAAATTTATAATTTACACTAATTCAAACACCTGCAATCTTTGAGGACATAAGTCCCTGATTGCCTAAACCGTGGGAAGTACCTGGGCTTAGTCCAGAAACTCATTCTAAGGAGTGCCATGAGAACCCCAAAGTAGTTGAATACTGAGAGGAATTGCCAAGAGAAATGGGAAACAACCCCTACCGATTGAATATCACTCCCATGAGGAAAAAGCCAACCACTGTCTCCTAGTAGTCTTGGTGGCCGATTGACCATCTCAAAGCCAATAGGAAGCCATTAAAACTGAGGTCCAAAATGTTACTACCATATTTCACCACTTGACATACCAACCAGACACAACTGATCCCCCACATTCTTCCTCATGCCTGAGAGGTGATCCACCACAGTTTGGGTCCTTGAACCAACACCGTCGAGACCATTCTTGATGACCCTCTACACCATCAAAAGGCCACACAACCTCTTATTCAGACTCAGAATCATACCAATATAAGGTAGATCTACATATTACACCATCTAGACCCATGGCTGGTGCAAACTTGGATCCATTTTTTGTCTTGGTGATCGACAGTGGACCCATGTTCATTCCCCACACCACCACCAACACCCCTACTAGTGGCCCTAGCACTATCATGCAAACTATCATAAGTTGGCTTCTTCCACCCATACTTACTAGTCAAACTGTCCCTCCTGCCATACATGGGGGAAGTGTCCCTTCCACTCACATGGTTTTGTTTACCACACTTGGGGGCAGTGGCATGTCTACAACTGTGCCACAAGTACCCCCAGTAATGCAGGTGCATCATGTCTCTGCAAACCCCACCACCATTGCTTCCCCATCACACATCAACCTTGTGTCAAACCTTCCTTTCATGGCATGCCTTAACTTGCTTGACTTGGCTCGGTTAACAAATGACCCTATCTACAATCAAACCTTTTGGCCTCCCATGCCAACCAAACTCCCCTCAGACATTCCCAAGTTTGAAGGGAAGGCAAGGGAGTGCCCCCAAAGCCATATCATGATGTTTCACCTATGGTGCTCATCAAATAGGATTGTAGATGATTTGATCAGACTTAGACTGTTCCAATGCACCCTCACAGGTACTGCAGCCAAGTGGTACATTGAGCTACCATAAGCCAAGTATCCATATTTCAACTCCTTGGCCTTTATGTTCCTGCAATATTTCCAACTCCCCATCAGATATGATGAAGGAGTGGAAATATTGCTATCTTTCCACCATAACATGGCAACCCACATCACTGACCACATCCATGAGTGGAGGCAACATCACAGCATATGCAAGATCAAGCTTGATGATAGGATGTTCCTAGACTAGTTCTTGAAAACCTTGATACCACCCATAGCCAAGGAGGTCACCTCTGAATGTCCCCAAATGGAGAAAGAGGCCATCTTAAAGTCCCAATAGTTTGACCTCATCTACGCACAGTCTGGATACCTTTACACTATCATTCCAAATGCTCCTCATGCAGACACCTCCTACTAGGATGCACCGAGGGAATCCCATGTCACAGATGGCATCATAGGTTCTATCTCCCACCAACCACAGCATTGTCCAACACCACCTATAATACCGTCACAACCAAGCAACACCCCCAGTGCTGCCTATCCAAACCAAACTCTAGATTATGCAAGAATGATGTCCCATTTTGAAGCTACCACTTCTTATGCACAACCTGCGCCGTAGCAGCAGGCATAGGCATTAGCTTAGCTGGCACAACAATATGAAGGACAAATGCCCACATTTGTGGCACCTCCACCCCCCCAAGTCTACTATACACCACCCATGCAAGCTGCTCAAGCCCTCACCCCCACTTCACAAGCACCTTTAGGATAGGTGTTTGCATAGCAAAACCGTCCCAACCATCCAGCCCCCAATAACCAACAAGGGCAAGCCAGAAATAACTGAGCCTAGAACCAAAGAAACAATCAACCATAGGGAGGTGGTCAACAACCAAATCCTCCCAATAATGCTGGGGCACACTGGCCAGCCCAAAATCCTCAGCAACCAAATGCACCTAGATGTAATGTTTTGTTGCGCACAAATCAACCATGCAAGTTGTGTGAGTTCTACGGGAACTATACACACGAATGCCCCTTCATGGGTCGTGCTAAGCAAGCCATTCACAATGAGGTTCAACATTCTACCAATACGCCAACCCCAGCTCAACCCAACACAACACCACTAGGGCCTCTGCCTATGGTCCTCCAAAACCCATTGCCAGTCCAAGGACTAGTAGCAACTACACCCGCTCCCCATCCCAATCCCAACACCCCCGGGGCACCTCCGACAATAGAAATAGGTGTTCACCACCTATGCCATGAAAATTGAAGAGGTCAATTGAAAGACTAGATGAAGTCAATATGAAACTAACACCAAACCTGCTAACACATCATCTAAATCTACATCGAAAACAACCAATGCACCTCTTCATTTACCCCCTTTTCCTCCATGCCCCCCCATATAGCGGGTTGCCAACAACATCACGACTGGAGCTACTGTAAGCTACACCATCGTGGATGATTTGGCCCAAACACCTATGGTCATGTATACTCTTGAGGTACTCAAAAATTTCCCAACAAATTGAAAATACTTACTAGCTGCCCCTGGTGATGTGGACCCCTCTGACTCCAAGTTGATCACATTTGACATGGAGAATAGCTAACCACGGATTCCATCAACCATTGCCTTCCAAATCCTGCTATCCATTCGAAATCTGGTCATGCACCAGTTCATAATGGATGAGGGGGAATCCATGTGCATTATTTATACCTTAGTATAGCAAAATCTTGGATCCCCAATTCTGCAACCATCCTCCACTACTCTGTGAACTTATGATGGACACCCCACTAAATCCTAAGGAATCCTCCCACACGTTCCCATCACATTGGTCGAGAAACTAGTACTGATTGACATAGAGGTTGTCAATGCTCAGTTGGTGATCCAAGAGGATATTGGTGGCCACCCACCTATTCCTATTGGACCCCCACCATTGTTTCTTTCAGTTTTCCAGTTTCCTTAATTGTAGCACAATTTACTATTTTTGGCAATTTTCGGGTCCTAAACTTCCAGAGCCGTTTTGAGGCCGTAAATGAGTTTTCTCGGCATCGAATAGTCAAGAAAATATGACTCTATTTTGGACTTAATATTTTTTATTTATGGATGTAGTCCTTAAAAAAACCTTTCTAACGATGTATCATGTGCATCAAACGAAGGTAGTATGCTAAAGTCACGACCCCGGGAAATTGATGTACCAAGTTGCCCAACGAGGCCCACATTAAGGCGTTTCACCTCCTAGGGTTAGATTTTTGGATGTGTAGGGTTTCCATTGTTTCTTAATAATATACAGGACTTTGAGCCTCATTGCAACACATAGTTCAAAGGCATGTATCCACCACATCTCTTCTCAGAGATAAGCTACCAGCACTCTAGATAGTTTATTTCCATTCTATATGTAAACAAGTTTCAGTTATTGATTAATGAAATGAAGTGTTATTTCCATTGCATATTTGTTTCTATGGTCATTTCTGTATTCTATTGTATTCCTGCATAAATATGGATCAATGGTATCAGAGAAATTTTCTCTTTCTCAATCCTTCTTTGCATGTCCCCAATGAGGGTGGGGTATAAAGAGTTAGGGCTCGATCTAGTTGAACCTTTGCAAGATCAGCCTCACAAATCCCAATGGCCACCCATGGGGGAAAAAAATAAAGACGAGGGCATAGAAGATCCTATCAAAACGTTGCTCGAGGAGGCCCTTGAAAAACAAAGAAACACGATGATGGATAACTTTGCCCAGATCCTTCAACGAATTCCCACTGGCGGCACATCTACATCTAGTAGCCACTCTTGAGGTGCAACCCCTTTTAAGGTACAAGTAAACTTTGAAATTCTCATATTTGATGGTCAAATAGATGCAGATGATCTATATGGAGATCGATGGCCACTCACCTATTCCACTGGCTCAAAACAATTGTCCATTGTGGTAGTTTCCTAGTTATTTTTCTACAGTTTTTCGGGTCCTAAACTTTCGGGGCCATTTTGAGGCCCTAAACGATGTTTTTTGGAGATTTGGGGCATCCATTTGGGTGACCAAAAGTTGTAAAGCTTAGACAAACCTTTCCAATGATCTATCGAACGCCCAAATCGGAGATCGTATGCAAACGTTGTGACCCCGGGAAGTTGACTGTTCAACTTACCACCTTGGGGCCGCAAAATTTATGACGGTTCATCTTCTAGGGTTACGATTTGGACTTTTAGGGTTCCCACCTCATTATTATTATAAATAGGCCCCTTTGGCCTCATTTGTATTCAACTTGGCATGAATGAGCATAACAGCCACATCTTTTCTCAAAGATAGCTACCACCATTCTAGCAATTGTATTACAGTCTGTTCTATTTCCGCCATTTAATAGAATATGTGTTTACTGTATCTTTGTTATCTTTGCAAAATGTTTGTTATTATGATTCTGTATATGTTCTTTCATTTCATTCACGCATAAAACTAGATCAGTGGTATCAGAGCAATCTACTCTTTGATTGTTTCTCGGCACATGTCCTCGATGAGGTCCGAGTATAGAGAGTTTGGTCGCGAACTAGTTTCACTTGATCATTCTCGCCATCCCAAATGACCTCCCATGGCGGAAGAAAAGAGAGATGATAGAGCAGGAGATCTTATCAAGTTGATGCTCGAAGAAGACCTCGAACGACAGAGGAATGAGATGATGGATAGTTTCGCCCAAATCCTTCGGCAAATGCCGGCAACCGCAAGTGCATCTTCAACGAGCAGTCGGTTCGGGGATGCAACCCCCTTTAAGGTATAAGTTAACTTTGATATTCCTTTATTTGAAGGAAATATCGATGCAAATGCCCTGGATAATTGGTTGAATGTTCTAGAAAGGTATTTCTCTGTCCACAATTTTTTCGACAGAGAAAATATCACCTTTGCGCTCCTTAAGGCAGTCGCCCATGTCCAAAATTGGTGGGGTACTTATTGTGAGAAAAACTCATCAGACAAGTCTAGAATGTTTGAAACAAATCCCACTTGGGCCTCTTTCATAGATGCTATCAGGGATCAGTATTACCCTGTGGGAAACTATGATGACCAGTACACAAAATGGACCATTCTGTGTCAAGAAAGGAACTAGGCGATGTCGGAGTACACCAACAAATTTCATACCTTGCATACAAAGCTGATCATCAAGGACTCTGAGCGACACCAAATTCTGAAATATCGTAGTGGTCTACATCGGTACATCCAAACTGAGATGGACTTTCTTGAAATCTCTTCACTTGGATCCGCCTATCGGTATGCTATCAAAATCGAGGAGAAATTTTGACAAAAGAACAAGCGAGACTCTGGACCTGCGCACCGATCGCAGAAGCAAGACAAGGGAAACCCTGGCCCACAAAACATAGGACAAGGAAAGGACAACCAGTCCTCACCAAAATCAAAGAAGAGGGATGGAAAGACAAAGAATGACACTGGTAAGTGGTGCGAATTTTATAAAATCCCTTGGCACAACACTGATGAATGTCACTTAAAGCAGCCATTAGTGGTTGAGATCAAATCTTCAGAATCAGATCCTGATTCTGATTCTGAACCCAATGCCATAGCCACATACAATGGGAGGCAGATCATTGATGCAGACCCCACTACCACTATTACTACCACACAGATTTAACTAGAGGATCCTGAAGAGTCAGAGGCAGAGGAGCGCCTATTCCACTCGCAGATGTGGGTGAAGGGGTCGCCTATGCATTTTGTTGTTAACAATGGCAGCCAAAAGAACCTGATCTCAGTAGAATCCATCAAGATATTGGAGCTTCTGACAACACCACACCCGCAACCTTACAGCATCGGTTGGTTAAGCCAAGGACGAGAGATCCGCATTACTCAACAATGCCTCCTGCCATATGGCATCAAGCCTTTCTAAGATGAGCAACTGTGTGATGTGGCTGCACTTGAAGTTTGTGATGTTCTTTTAGGACAACCATATATGTGGAAGCGTCATGTTGTATATGAGTCACGGCCTCGTAGTGTCATTGTTACTTTGGGAGGAAAACTCTATCAAATACTAGAGACTGTTGCACCTAACAAAGTCTCGCAAGGTAGGAAGATAAGCTCCCAAATCAGAAAATTATTCCTCTTCATAATTGCGTCTGAAGGAGAACATAAGATCACAAAGACCTCCACACCCTCTATAAAGGGTGTCTCTGCTCATCAAACACAAGAATAAAATAGAGCCATCATTTCCTCATCTATCTGAGTACCTCTACAATGCAAGGCCAAGCATTCAAGGTGCTCCTCCAGAAACAAATCATCCATACAACAATTACAGCTTTCTCGGGATGTCAAAGAAAGGAAGCCTCTTCACTTCAACAAATGTCGTACTAGGAGATCAACTCAACACACAATTCGAGATATGATACGGGATTCGATGCAATGGAGACCATTGCTTCCTAAGGAGGGAGGATTGATCCAGATGGAAATCGGTGGCCACCCACCTATTCCACTGGCTCAAAACAATTGTCGATTGTGGCAGTTTCCTAGTTATTTTTCTACAGTTTTTTGGGTCCTAAACTTCTGCGATCATTTTGAGGCCCTAAACGACATTTTTTGGAGATTTAGGGCCAAATGGTTGCTATCAGCATCCATTTGGCCGACCAAAAGTTTTAAATCTTAGACAGACCTTTCCAACGAGCTATCAAACGCCCAAATCGAAGATTTTATGCAAAAGTTATGACCCCGGGAAGTTGACTGTTCAACTTATCACCTTGGGGTCGCAAACTTTATGACGGTTCATCTTCTAGGGCTATGTTTTGGAATTTTGGGGGTCCCACCTCATTCTTATTATAAATAGGCCCCTTTGGCCTCATTTTGTATTTATCTTGGCACGAATGAGCGTAGCAGCCACATCTCTTCTTAGAGATAGCTACCACCATTCTAGCAATTGTATTACAGTCTGTTCTATTTCCGCCATTTAATAGAATATGTGTTTACTGTATCTTTGTTATCTTTGCAAAATGTCTGTTATTATGATTCTGTATATGTTCTTTCATTTTGTTCACACATAAATCTAGATCAGTGGTATCATAGCAATCTATTCTTTGATTGTTTCTCGGTGCATGTCCCCGACGAGGTCCGAGTATAGAGAGTTTGGTCGCGAACTAGTTTCACTTGATCATTCTCGCCATCCCAAATGACCTCCCATGGTGGAAGAAAAGAGAGGCGACGGAGTAGGAGATCCTATCAAGTTGATGCTTGAGGAAGCCCTCGAGCGACAGAGGAATGAGATGATGGATAGTTTCGCCCAAATCCTTCGGCCGCAAACTTTATGATAGTTCATCTTCTAGGGTTACGTTTTGGACTTTTGGGGTTCCCACCTCATTCTTATTATAAATAGGCCCCTTTGGCCTCATTTTGTATTCAACTTGGCATGAATGAGCATAGTAGCCACATCTCTTCTCAGAGATAGCTACCACCATTCTAGCAATTGTATTACAGTCTGTTCTATTTCCGCCATTTAATAGAATATGTGTTTACTGTATCTTTGTTATCTTTGCAAAATGTCTATTATTATGATTCTGTATATGTTCTTTCATTTTGTTCATGCATTAATCCAGATCAGCAGATGCCATAGATAGATGGTTGAATCTATTAGAAGGATATTTCTCGGTTCATGACTTTTCTGACCGGGAAAAGATTACTTTTTCTCTACTCAAAGCCGCCCCCCATGTCAAGGGCTGGTGGGAAACCTACTGTGAGAGAAAGGACGAGGAGGAAACCTCTTTGTTCTCACCTGTACCCACTTGGAATTCTTTTCAAAATGCCATAAAGGGACAAATTTATCCAGTGGGGAGCTATGAGGACAAGTACATCCAATGGACTACGCTGCAGCAGTAAAGAGATAAAGATGTGCATGAGATGATGAATCTGTTCCATACCCTGTGCACCAAGTTGGGTATGAAATATTCAGAGAAACATTTGGTGCTGAAGTACCACAGTTTTCTGCATAGATACATTCAGGAGGAAATGGATTTCCTCGACATCTCCTTGCTTGGTACGGCATATCAGTATGCTACCAAAATTGAGCAAAAATTCAAATAGAAAAAGCAATACTTTGGATATGCGAATCATAAGCAAGGAAAAGGTGCCCCTAAACCGCAAAACCAAGGACATAGCCAAGGCATGGGGACTCAAGAAAACTTTCCAAAGCTGCAAGCTAAGAGCAACACTTCAAAGCCGAAGAAGGAAGCGGGAAAGTGGTGTGAGTTCCATAAGAGCCCCACTCAGAACACAAGTGAGTGTCGGACTATGCAGTCACTGGTAGCTGAGATAAAGGCTTCTGAATTAGATACATACTTTGACACTAAATCAAAACCTCAAAAGGGGAATGATAGAGGGAAGAAGATTATCGATGCAAAAACCAATTCCATCATTGCCACCATGAAGATCCTAAAGGAAGAACCAAAAGATTCAGAGGAGGAGGAGTGCCTTTTCCACTCCCAGATGTGGGTAAAGGGTTTCCCGCTATAGTTCATTGTCAACAGTGGGAACCAAAAGAACCCAATTTCAGCAAAGGTCATGAAGTGGTTGGGTTTTTCGACCACATCGCACCTGTAGCCATACACCATCGGGTGGCTTCACCAAGGACGAGATCTCCACGTTAGCCAGCAGTGTCGTCTTCCCTATAGCATCAAGCCCTTCATCGATGAGGTATTACGTGATATTGCTCCTCTTGATGTTTGTGATGTATTATTAGGTCAACCATACTTATGGAAGTGACATGCTATGTATGAGTCTCGATCTCACACTGTTATTATTATGTTGGGAAATAATTTGTACAGGATACCAGAGGTACCACCCCCTACCGCTATCTCTTTGGTTACTGCAAAACAATGTATTAAGCTCATTTCCAAAACCGGGAAGTTTGTTTTCTTGATGATCTACCTTGAGGGAAAGAAGAAGATCATGGCCAAAACCTCTAGATAGGGCCCCTATGTACAACAACAATAAATGGACAAGGTCGTGGAGCAGTACCATGACATATTCACCTCACCCACCGAGGTGCCTCTCCACTGTCAGGTCAATCACCCCATCGATCTGACCCCAGGTGCATCGCTTCCCAATTGACTGATATATCACCGCTCTGTTATGGAGAATGATGAAATCAAGAGGCAAATTCATGAGCTGCTGTAGAAGGGTCACATCTGGCCAAGTTCATCGCCCTGTGGGAGCCCGATCATGTTGGTACAGAAGAAGGATGGTACTTGGAGACTTTGTATTGACTATCAGGTGCTGAACAAGATCACTGTCCAGAATAAGTACCCAATCCCATGGATTGATGACCTCCTGGACCAGATTAAAGGGGAAAAATATTTTAGCAAGATCGACTTGAAGTCTAGGTATCACTAGGTACCGATCGAACCAGTCGATGTGTGGAAGACTGCCTTCAAAGCCAAGGAGGGCGTTTTCAAATGGTTGGTCATGCCTTTTGGGCTGCCAAATGCCCCTGGAACCTTCATGAGACTGATGGATGACATCTTGTAGTCATTCACCAACTCATTTGTAGTGGTGTACTTTGATGACATCCTGATCTTCAACCAGACTTGGGAAGAGCACCTCCACCACATTCGAAAGGTCCTCCAAACATTGGGGCAGCATAATTTGTGTGCCAATTTGGACAAGTGCACTTTTGGCATGACCCAAGTTCAGTATCTGGGATATATTATTGATGAGTGTGGGGTACATGTGGATCCAACCGAGATCCAAGTCATTCAGGATTGGCCAGCCCCAACTACTCTAACAGAGCTTCGCAGCTTTCTAGGCCTTGCTAATTTCTACCGTAGGTTCATGTTGGGATTATCTCATATCACTTGGCCCTTGAGTCAAGTCACCAAGGGAGGAGTGAAATAAAAATTATTTTGGTCAAAAACTCAGTAGAAGGAATTTGCAGAATTGAAACATCGCCTTTATTGTGCCCTAATTCTCACATTACCAGACTTGCAACAACCATTTGAGATCGAGATACATGCCTCTGACTATGATATTGGGGCATTCCTTACTCAATAAGGGAATCCAGTGGCATATCATAGTGAGACACTGCCTGAAACAGTCTGCAAATATCCCACTTATGACAAAGAGATGTATTCCATTGTACAGGCTTGTCGACAATGGAAGCATTACATTTTGGGGAAGGAAATGATCATCCACACAGACCATCGAACCCTGCAGTTCATGCAGACAAAAGGGAAGTTATAGAACAATCACCATCAGAAGTGGTCCACATATCTACAATAGTTTCATTTTAACATCAAGTACAAGAAGGGAAGCACCAATAATGTTGCAGACTGCCTCAGTAGACCATCGATCATGGTGATAATGACCGTGCTCAACTCTTGTGGGCACAAGACTTCTTCTTGGCTGCTTCTCTACAAGAGTGATCCAGAATTCAGCCACACATACCAGACACTCTTGGAGGGAAACCAAGTTCCAAAATTTCACCTCCAGGATGTACTACTATGT
>LPNX011039326.1:273346-285664 GCA_001517045.1 Pseudotsuga menziesii
TCTTAGACCCCCACCATTGTTTCTTTTAGTTTTCCAATTTCCTTAATTGTAGCACAATTTACTATTTTTAGCAGTTTTTAGGTCCTAAACTTTTAGAGACGTTTTTTAGGCCCTAAATGACATTTTTTCGGCATCAAATGGTCGGGAAAATATGAGTCTATTATAGAATTGATATTTTTTGTTTATGGATGTAGTCCTTAAATAGATCTTTCTAACGATGTATCATGCATGTCAAATGGAGGTAGTATGCTAAAGTTACAACCTCAGGAAATTGATGTACCAACTTACCCAACGGGGCCCACATTAAGGCGTTTCACCTCCTAGGGTTAGGTTTTTGGATGTGTAGGGTTTCCATTGTTTCTCAATAATATATAGGCCTTTGAGCCTCATTGTAACACAGAGTTTAGAGGCATGTAGCCGCCACATCTCTTCTCAGAGATAAACTACCAGCACTCTAGCTAGTTTATTTCCATTCTGTATGTAAACAAGTTTCAATTATTTATTAATGAAATGAAGTGTTATTTCCACTGCATATTTGTTTCTATGGTTATTTGTATATTTTGTTGCATTCTTGCATAAATATGGATTAGTTGGACTATAACCTTCTCCTCACAAGAAGTTATATGTACACGATGAGAGCCGTAGCATCAACTGATTTCTGCCTCATGATGTTCCCTCACGAAGGGAAAATTGTGACGGTTAACCAACTGACTTATCATGATCTGTAAGGGTTAACTACACCCACCAATTTTATCCCTATGATAAACATCATTGATCCGCAAGGGCTAACCACACCCACTAGTGTTATCCCTGCGGTCAACACCATGGTTGACAACATACCAGCCTCCCCATTGTTGAATGTGGGCCCTGGGTTGTTTTTTGATACCACCATGATGGATTCTTTCCCCTTAGTGTTACCACCATTGACACCAAATGAGACTATGAATTTGTGCATGCTCTCATCCAACACTACTGCACCCAAACATCAACCGCAACCACAACCCCAACCATAACCACGTTGATGTAATTGTAACTTCGGAATGTATTCACTTGTATTTCTTATCTATTATAACCTGATGTTCATTCCGGGATGTATTGTAATGTATTTGAGTCATGTCACACCCCAATGTTTATTCTGGGAATTTTCTATAATGAGAAAGTCATGTCAAGTCATTATGGGTAACCCTCCTATTGGTCAAGGGTTAAAGTCCCCACAGTTGTGGGGCCCTTGGGTTATTATACTATCCTAGTGAAGTTGACCCTAGGTGAGTCATTGTAAGTCGGGGCAATAGTCCCCACCATTCTGTTAGCCTCCTATTGGTCAAAGGAGGCAAAGTCCCCACAAGTGGTGGGGCACTAGGGTTATTATACACTCCTAGAGATGTCGTCTCTAGTAAGTAATTGTTAAGTGAGGCCGACATGTTAGAGTGCACTTCAAGTGAATGAAAGAATATAAATAGAGAGTGAGCCTCTCTATTTATCTCATTTGCAACACTCACACTCACTCATTGGGGTGCATGAGTGAGAGAGGAGAAGCTCTATCAGTGTGAGAGAGAGAGACTGCTACTATTGGGAGATCATCTTACTATTTTGGGGTTTTACCTTTTGGTGTTGATTCTATATCTGAGGAAGTTGTAGGGTTTTCTCCTTTATGGTTTCCCTAAGGAAAATTCTTTGTGTCTCTTTTCTTCTTTGTTGTGCTTATGTTTTATTGTTGTGATTGTTATTCTCTTAGTAAAAATATCCTAAGATCATAATGCTATCTTAATGTTGAAACACTAACAAACCACAACACCATTTATAGAGGCAACACCATTAGTAGCCACAACATCATTAGCATCCGTATCATCATCAACCACCATAGCATCATCCGCAGCCGCAACATTATGCGCAGCCGTCACCAAAAGCTCATCCCCACATGCAACCATTAGGGAGTTATTTGGGATCCTCCCCAGTCCACACAATTCCCTTCCTCTTTCCTTCACTTGGTGTCATGAGTAAGCCAGTAATGGCTACCTTAAACTTACCTAATTTCACATTGGGGATTCTCATGTGGTACCTTGATCCACCCTCCCAACTACCAATTCCCCATGTAGTCTTAACCCCCATGCAACCCATTGTGATTGAATTTCATCCTCGACCCGGCCCACAAAAATGAACTACCACACCTGTACATGCACCACCCCACCCAAAAAGGGCCATGGGAAAAAATACGAAAGCTACCACTTAACCTCGATAGATATTGATTTGCACCATTTGTGAAGAATAGGGCCATTCAACTCAAAACTGCCCTGAGATTCCCATAATCTACATGCATTTGGATGCCATGGATAGAATGGAAAACCTCCCTATGGATTAACTCCCAAGTGGGCCAATAGTGAGAAACAAGTCAGTGAGAAAAAACCATGCTTATGCCCTCTGCGGATTGTATGGACACTATTCTCACCACTTCCAGGACTTTTCTGAGTTTCGAACGGCTCTAGCCAACCTTCAACAGCATTCCATTGAATCTGAGATCACTTTGATTGAAGAAAGACATCCTCCACCTCCTTCATCAAACACCATGTCCATTTACATGATGTCCAGTTCTATAGACCCTCTTGTCTCCACCATCACCGACGGTCCATCAGACCTATCTCTTCATTACTTCTGCAATGATGAGGAGATACTTGAATCCTTAACCACCCTAGAATACCCATGGGATGACATGTACCATCACTTGTTCTTCCTCCCCGAAGAAATTGTGTTGCAGTCTGACCAGTTTTCTGTGGAAACCAAAGATTTCATTCATGGGAAAGTTGACTGGTTCAAAAATCCCATTCCAGCACCAGATGCCTTCGAAGAAGGGAACATGGCCAACATCTCAACCAATCCTAAGGTTGTTGAACAAATCATGCTGGGGGCATCTTGGTCCCTGGAAGAAGTAGCTACCTACAAAGCCCTCTTGGTCCTACACTAAAATGCATGGGTTGTATCCATCCATTATGGAGCACCACATTGACACATGGCCCGATGTGGCCCCCATATGCCAAAATCAATGGCCCATCCATCCCATCAAAGCTAGTATGGTCAAAGCTGAAATCAAGAAGCTGCATATAGCTGGCTTCATTTATCCCATTGCGTACACCACTTAGGTTTCAAATCCTATTCCCATGAATAAAAAATAGGGTATCATCCGTGTTTGCACAGACTTCCATGAACTAAGTGGGGAGTGTCCCAAAGACAACTTCCCAATACCCTTCATCGATCATATTATCGATGCATGCATTGGACATGAGGTATTTTCCTTCATGGATGGATTTTATGAATATAACCAAATCCAGATCTGGAAGGAAGATTGCTACAAAACTGCATTCACAACCCCGTGGGGCACATTTGTGTATCGAGTAATGCCCTTTGGTCTGAAGAATGCTGGAGACACCTTCTCGCATGCCATGACATATTGTCTCCATGACCTAATCCACATCATATTGGTCTACCTAGATGACCTTACTGCTCGATCAAAAAAATGAGCACAAGATATAGATGACTTGAGACAAGTCTTTTTATGATGGCGTAAGTACAAAATTCACTTGAATCCCCTAAAGTACATTTTTTGTGTCCCAGCAGGTCATTTACTCAGGTTCGCCATATCCCACAAAGGGATAATGATTGATCCCCTCAAAGTTCAAGCTATCCTTGATCTCCCCCTGCCAAAAAATTTCCATCAACTACAGAGACTCCAAGGCAAGGCCAACTTTCTTTGCTGCTTTGTACTAGAGTACGCAACAAAATACCATGGATTCATACACCTGCTTCGCACAAAAATCCCCTTTGTTTGGGATCAACAAGCACAGGAATCATTTTATGCACTTAAACAAGCCCTGGCTTCCACACCATTACTCTCGGCACCAGAATTCACCCAAGATTTCATTCTTTATGTGTCAGCCTCGGGGAATGCCATTGCAGGAGTCTTGGTACAAGAAGATGATTCTCACTAGGAGCACATGACTTATTACATCAGCCAGAGGCTGATAGGCCCCCCATTACGATATTCACCCGAGGAGAAACTGGCCCTTGATGTTGTATTCTCAGCTTAGACATTGCGCCACTACATCATTGCAAACCATACCCATGTAGTGGCCAATTCCAACCCAATGAGATAACTCCTAAGTTGTCACCTTCTACAAGGCCATGTGACCAAATGGGTAGTCGTCTACCAAGATTTCAACTTAGAGTTTGTTTCCCCAAAAAGCACAAAGGCACTCGCGTTGGTTGTGCTCATGGAAGATCTACCCCCATTGACCACGTCACCACCACCAAAGGATGACCTCCTTAATGATTTCATATTTGTCATATCCACACAAGACCGATGGTATGGGGACATCCTTCTATATTTACGAACACAGAAGTTTGCAGCACACTTAAATCATGAGGATAGGCAACGCATCCAACATCAAGCCATTCACCACCTATTGATTGGAGATGTTATGTATTGTCAAGGCATTGATACCATCCTACATCATTGTGTCACCCGTGACAAGGCCGAGACCATCCTCAATGACTGTCATAGTGGAACCTATGGTGGCCACCTTTCAGGTATAGAAACTGCCCAGAAGATTCTACGTGTCGACTACTTCTGGACTTCCATCTTCGCTGATTGCATAGAGGCAGTCAAACATTGTCACAACTGTCAGCTCTTTGCCCCAAAGGTAATAACCCCCCCTGTATCATTACACCCCGTAGTCACAGTCAGTCCCTTCTGCAAATGGGTAATTGACTTCATGAAAATCAACCCTGCCTCAACCAATGGTTATAAATACATCATTATGGCAGTTGATTACTTCATTAAGTGGGTTGAGGCCATGCCCACATTTGATTGCAAAAGTGAAATGGTGGGCACGTTTCTTCTTTAACCATGTTATTTCACAATTTGGTGTTCCTAAACAGTTGGTATTAGACCATGGTAAACACTTTGAAGACAATGTTTGGACTAATATTTCAACCATGTTGAAATTGGAACACCAGTGCTCATCTTCCTACTACCCCAGGGCAATGGCCAAGTTGAAGTAGTCAACAAAATCATTGAAAAAATTCTCCAAAGGATGGTAGGAAACCATAAAACTAACTGGAATCATATGTTGTTCTCCTCCCTAGGGGCTTATCGCACATGCAAAAAATTGACAACCAATTTCACCCCTTTCTGCTTAGTACATGGCATTGAATCAATACTCCCTATAGAGTGCCAGATCCCATCCCTCTGCCTCATGGTAGAAATCCTCCCTAATACTTCACCTTTGGAAGAAGGACTCCTCCAACTTGAGCAAACCATAGAAGACCGCCGAGCTTCCCTCCAAGCCATCGAAGCAGTGAAAACATGGTCAAAGGCCCATTATGAATCCCATGTCCACCCTCACACCTTCAACAAAGGAGATATGGTTCTGGTCTATGACCAACCCAATGACAAGTTGGGAAAATGAAAGTTCGAGTCAATGTGGTATGGCCCATATGTCATCCACTGTTGCCTCGGAAAAGGGGCATACACCTTTATTGACTTTGATGGACAACTCTTGGAGAACCCCCGTAACAAGCTCTACCTTAAGAGATTTTATGCTTAACATTACCAATGAGTCACTTGGTTTTTTTTTTTTTTACAACATTTCTACCACAAATCAAAGACCCCCATTTAGGGGCAGCACCATTAGCTTCTAATTCAGAGTCACCTGGAACCTGTTCAAGACACCTCTCACACCTCTGGGCTCAAATTTCATCCTCTATCTTCTAATGAGACCATCATCTCATGTTTAACAAGTAATTTTTGGGACCATTTCCTGGAAGTTACCTCGGTTTACGAGCCACATCATTGTGATGTAAGTGTCTCCAGACCTATACTTCCATCACAATGGCCTACCGCCACTCATATGGGTTCCCGAACCATCTCCCTGGAAGGCACACAATTTCATTTCAGTATATATATGCCTAATCCATCCACCGAACCTTACGCGGGTTTTCGGACCATCACTTTGAGGACGAGTCATTTATTTTTCATGCATTTGGCATATGACTACCTCTAGACTTGCACTCACACCATATGTAGTCAAGTCTGTCCACCACAACTCACACACGACTCTCCTGACCTTTGTCCGAGAGCCTACTTTGTTTGTGTGCCTCTATTGCATGGACTCGCATGCCTATACCGTGATCTATCCCATGCATTCATTGGTATGTTTAAGAGCCACATGCTCCATCCATACTGCATGGATGACCTTTGGACCATTGTCCACTGTCCCGACATGGGGCAAACTTCAGTGCGTCCTCAATCGGTTGACCATATTGGATTTTATTTTAAGCTCTTTTCTGACTCCTAAAAGATTGAAAATATTTCCGAGCGTAGCTGCTTCCTTTACCACTCGTTAAAGTATAGGAAAGGTCATCTACATCGTCTTGTTTATCTCCTTTTTCTGACTATGTAGACCATCAAATGAAAAGGACCACCTTGGCAAATTAAATCCAAAACCATTCCCCTCTACATCCTTTTATGCTTTCTTGGGCAGAGGGGCTGAACTTTATGAAAAAGCTCACCATGGGTTGTTGTTAAGCTCTTTTCCAGCCTTCTCATCAAGAAAAGATTGCCAAGCAAAGCTGGTTTCGTTCATGATCATAAAAGTGTCTGAATGACCATCTAGTTAGTATAGGTTTAACCTTTTCTAGCCTAACTGGACTACCAACAGTAAAGAAGTCTCCCATCCTCTAAAGGATGGGTGAGCTCTCCTGTGTATAATTTTATCTTTTTTTAGGCACAGGAGACTACTAATGAAAAATAGCCCCCACTAGAGTATTCTTCATGCTTTCATACTCTCTAAAATGGAAAGCACCATCAAGCATTTACTTTCTTGGACTCGCCAAAAATCCATGAGATCGTACCATGACGGTGTTTCTAGACACCACCCCACAGATAATAGTTTGGAAACATTCCCACTTTGGGTCGCCTTTGTTTAGAGTACTCTACAATGTGTCTCCCTTGGATCCCATCAATAATAAAAGTGTCTACCTCATCCACATATTTCCCATCTACAGTTACATCCCCACTATTATAGCTATGATCCCTTTCCCATGAGTTAGTTTCATTTGCTGCTTGGTCCACCCTACCGTCATACTATGAACAAAGGAATTTTGAGTCCACTACACTCCCTCTGCCCCTATTCAACTCCTCCGCTCCCCCCCCCATTCAGTGGGTCGGTCCTCAGATTGTTTCACATCTTTTGGTTATCTCCCTCATGCTTCTGGTCAAGGAAACACCATTTCCTTGGCCAGGTACAGGTCTCCCTCTGTCAATTACAACACATGTTTTCCAGAGGATAGATCTAGAGGTCCCTGTATCTTGGTTTTATTGACCTCATTGATGAGTCCCTTGGACCACTTGAGAGGAGTACTTAGTGCCTCTAGGGATGGTTGTTTCTCACATGCTCAAATCCAGCTATATCATTGCACCATTGAGATTCATACAGGGTATTGGTCCGTGCAGTATTTGGTCGAAGACCCCAGATGTCACCTGACTCTAGCACATTGATGAGTCTATGTAAGGGACCCCAACAAGTTCATGTCCCTTGTGATTTCTGTGTTGCATTGGAGATAGTGTTCAAAAGCCCCAGTAGTGCTTCTATATAGATTTATGATTGATGCAGCATATTTGTACCATAGAGACTCCGACTCTCCATTAGTGGGTCCCTACAACTATGTACCATTCCAAATCTAGAAATTCATTAAGGCAACCACTATTGTAACAATAGTTATACATGATCGACTCTTGTATTATAGAGCTTAGATCACATTATTCTTTCGCCATTGTTAAGAGCATGGGGATGCCCACCTCATCCATATACATGTCACACATTATTTGTATCTCACCCATTTATGGAAACCATATTAATACAAAAATCAAAATCCACCATGCCCCAGCCCAGGAAGCACCACCTCTCCCCAGAAAATCCTATGATGTTCATCGGCCATATGATGAGCTCCTACCCTCACACATCAAGGGGTAATATGTTAACCCAAAAAATCCCTCATTAAGCTCTACATGACCTACACCACCTAAATACATCTACTTACGACCCTCATTTGACCGCCACACCCTAAAAAAGGCTCAAAAATATGAAAAGGGCTTAAAAACCCCTAAAAAGAGCCAAAATATCTCTCATAGGGGCTAAAACCTCCCAAAGGGGGATAAAACCCCTCAAAGGAGCTTAAAACCCCCAAAGGAGCTAAGAATTGGGAGAAAGGGGATAAAATCCCAAGAAAGGAGATAAATCCCCAACCAGGGGCTTAAAACCCTAAAAATATTAAGAAAAAGTATAAATAGAGGGGTGGGGGTCACTCTCAAATCACTTCTCATCTCCCTATTGTTATGTTGCTTGTGTGAGTGCCTTAAGACCCTTGCCTCTCAAGTCATTCACCCTCCCTCTCCTACATTCCTCCATTGAGCCAAAGCTCCCATTCCGTTTGAGAGGTTCTCTCAAAGCTAGGGCATGGTGGCCCATTTCCACCCAGAGAAAGTATAATCTTTGTTTTCTGTCATTTTTCTTATAGGTTTTATAACATTTTTTTGCTTGCAGGTTTGTTAGTCATGTTTTGTTGCAGGTTTATTTTGATTTCTTACAGCTCTTTTGTTTGCTAATAGTTTTATGCAGGGTCTTGGAGCTTGTCCCTAATATGGTTTTCTTTCCTTTTCATTTCATCCTCACAGGAACCCTACCTTTATGTCCTATAAACGGAAGGGAGCTATTCCTACCTGTAGCAAGGGAGAAAGCCCTACTACATTCAATGTGAATAGAAATAGGTTAAATTTGATTGTCTAACATAAAAACATGCTAGTAATTGGTTTATAATACACCTGGTGTGTTTCGTGAGGCTTTGTGATCCCAATGTGACTATACAAGTGAACATTACAAAATTGGGATCAATCCCCCTGAGGTGGGCCAATCACACTCCAAATCAGCCCAAACAACCAAAAATTTTAATATGTATGTGTCTAAGGTGATGTGGGGAAATTATTACATATTCACATGAGTGGGTGTGGAAATATGGGTGTTTTAGAGTGTCTAGGTGGCATTAAATGCACCAAATTATCCCAAAATTGGACAAAATACACCTCTAGCGCTCCTAGTCAACCAAGTTTTCCACATTCAATGAATGGGACTGCACCAGCAATGATGAGGGTGCACATATGGCTGGTTGACTGAGCTGGAGTTCTCATGTAAGTGTAAATGCCCCAATTTGACTAGCTATTTATCCAACTAAGCACCCTAAGTCCAAAACCATAGTGTATTAGTGGACAAAAGCAATAAAATTGACTAAGGGGTTAAACTAAGGTAATAAGGGGTTGGATTAGTGTTCTAACACTTTTACTATATTTTAGACTCATTAAAATTGGATTACGAAAAAGGAACCCTAATAGAGTCCTCTTTAAGCTATTTTTGGACTCTTAACATGTGAATAGATCGCCAAGTGAACTTGTTTTCTTCACACTCATAAAAGGACGTGAAGAGTTGTCTTCTTGGTGATAGTTTAACCCTTTTTTGAACTAGGGGGAACTTCTTTAAAAAAAGGTATACTCCATCCAATCATGACTAGAAGAGTTCTCTTGGGCGTTATTTATACTTTTTTGGGCCTCAAGGACTAAATCATATGAAAAAGTCCATTCTGGATTCTTCTTAGTCATTTCAGACTCTCTTAACATGTAACGATAGATGAGTTTTCTTTCATCAGACTCATAAAATCAAATGATCAAGGAACCTCTTTTGGGAACTCCTCCTTTCTCAAGTTCATGAAATATATGAGAATAAAATAATCTTAGGATAAGCTACAACCGTGTGTTTGTTACCCTCTTTGAACTCATAAAAATGAAAAGAGGCACTCCTTAATCATGATGGGGAAATCAAGGGAAGGGAAATACATTTCATTTTCAATAATGGTAGTTGTTAGTCACCTTTGAACATGGTACTTGTCTGCATTTCATTCAGTCAATTGGGTTTTCAGCTCGTCTCTGATTCGATCCACTTTCATGAGTCATGTCACTCCTTTGAGTATTTAAAAGAATGCATTGTCCATTGTCATATTGTGTTCTTCCTCATCAATTCAACGATGCCAAGTATTTAGTTGTGCTGCCTTATGTTCAAAAGAGAAATTGTCTTGAAATTTTACACCTGTAGTCAAAACAGCCTTTGTGTCAGCAACTTTTGAGTCAGTCCTATGGTTACATCATATTCAAAATTCTAGAACTTTGTTCCTAGTTTTTTGTGATCAATGTGGGATTCAACTTGATCCTCCTTCAACGAGACTATTCCTGTTGACATCAGATCATCAACCAGGAATTATACTTAGAAACAAAAAGATAGTACCTTGAGATCTGTATGCATTAATGACATATTCTCTCACTCTTGACATAGGTTCACATCATTGACCTTTGATTGAAATATTCAACTATGTGTTTGACATCAAATCATCTATTCACACTTGGTATATTGTACTAGGGTACCTTGGGAATCATTGACATCAACGGTAATTTCCCTCCCACTTTTTAACGGTTATCATCATTGATCGGTAATCAAGTGGTTTCTACCATGTTCGACGTCAAGACATTGTAATCACATGGATAGAATCGTACTTTGTGGAAGATGAGATGAATACCCTGGTTATTTTTTAAGCAGTCATTGCTTTCCCCAAGTTGCGATGGAGTATTTGTATGAGTCCTAGCATGAATCCACATTTGTATGTTCGTGGTTGTGCTCAGATTTGCATCTATTTGGAATTGATCTACATTGTATGTCTGGTAGCTATGTCCAAATTTGAGTCTTCTTCACATGAATCTACACTGTATTTTAGTAGCCATGAAATTTTGTATCTCACATGGATCTGCATTGTATTGGTTGATAGCCATGTTGTGAGTCATTTGGGACATGTATCAAAATGTAATAGGTGTTGCAGAAAGTTTGTGATGTTTGAGAAGTTCTAACCATTAGACCTTTTCCTTGGGACTACACCTTATTCTATCAAAGTATTATTCCTATCGTTTCCCTCTATCCATCATACTTTATGGGGAATTCTATTACACCTAAATATCATTAGCATCATGTTATGAGATAGGTATTCCCTTGTCTACTCCAATCCCTTAAAGTTTTTCCTAGAGAAATGAAAGAAGAAAATTATTCCCTTGCAATTTTTCCTTGTTTTGAGCCAATAACACTCTTTTCCCATTGATGAAAAATGTTACCTAAGTCACCAACTCTCCTTTTACATAGAAAAAGAGTGGTTCCACCACTCCTTTCCTTCATGGAAAGGGCGTTACCCCTTTAACACCACTCGTTTGATTCATTAAAGGTGTGGTGCTCAATTTTTAAAGAAAAAAAAGGAATCTTCGAGAGGCTTCTCAGAGATTGCCTCTGTGGAGCTTCATCCCTATGGTTTAGGACCACCTAGAGCTCGAGATCCTCCCTTTTTTGATGTTCTCTCCACCTCACCCATGAGATCCTCAACCATACCTATCCTCCCATTTCTTTAAATACTGGCTCATCCCCCATGGGAAGGTGGAGGAAGAATTGTGTTACATACCTACATTCTGCCAAAATAATTCTTGAGTATTTAGAGGCAAGGTGAAGCCAGAGGCAAAAGGGATATTGGATGGGACTCTCAACACTAAGGCACCATGGTTGTAGTCTTTCCAATTATTTTTAATAAATAATCTTTTCTCTTTCCCATATATGTTGTATCATGTGTATGTATTGCTTGACTCCTTGGTCACAATCATAGATCCAGTTTTTATATATTGTATGCTATCACTTTCTATTGTTGTCTTCTATCTTTGTAGGTAAACATAGTAAAAATATTCAAGGATAGTGAAGAAATCTATTAATAGAAGAAGGATGAAATCCAATTCAAATGTTTAAGTAGATCTATGGAGAGTCTGACATTCGGGTTCATAATTTGTTCTAGATCTGAACCATTCAAACCTAGGGAAACATCTCCTATTTGCAGGAGGTGAGAATTTTCGGCTAACACCCTTCCTCCCTCTCCCCATCCATCTCTCTCTCTCTCTCTCTCTCTCTCTCTCTCTCTCTCTCTCTCCCCATCCATACGTTCATCCCTACCGCTCCCCATCTTGCCCTCCCTTCCTCTCCAAACCTCTTCCCCTCCCTTCCTCCATCCCTACCTCTCTGCATCTCACCCTCCCTCCCTCACACCCTCTCCCCATCCCTCACTTCCTCCATCCCTACCTCTATACATATCACCCTCCCTCCATATCTCTCTCTATCTCCATATTTCTCTAGATCCCTATCCCCC
>LPNX011039326.1:285816-359835 GCA_001517045.1 Pseudotsuga menziesii
TCTCTATATATATATCCCTATCTCCCTCTCCCTCCCTATATCCCTCATTCTCTCTCTCTCTCTCTCTCTCTCTCTCTCTCTCTCTCTCTCTCTCTCTTGATGTGTCTCCCTATCCTTATTTATCTAGCTCTCTCTCCATATTTATCTTGCTCCCTCTCCCCATCCCTTTCTTCCTCCGTCCTTACATCTCCCCATCCCTTCCTCCATCCCTACCTTTCCCCATCGCACCGACCCTCCCTCCCTTTATCTCTTTCTCTCCCTCTCTCTCCCTTGTAGCTAGGAAAAATTCACCTCCTGTGGACAAGAGTCACTCCTCTAGTCTGAATGGTTTAGATCTAGAACAAATAGTTCACAACAGAATTGGAAGAGTTTCCCTAGAATGGGTGGATATCTGGAATGAGTCTCTTTAATGGAATAATGTAGTTTTTTCTTGTAATTATAGCTCTTCATAGATTTACTTTCAATATCACATGAAAACCAGCAAACGAGATCAAAGAGCACCATAATATGATCCATTATTCTATGTCAGTGATTAAGGAATCCAAAAATAAAATACATGATAATGGCACAACATACTTTATGGGAAAGGAACCAATTTTTCATTAAAGAATGAAGAAGAATTTTATAACCTTTTCCTTAGTGTTAATATTCTCCTTTAGAATGCCGATATCTTGTCCCCAAAATCTCCAACTTGCTCCCTCTATGCTCACCCTACTGATTTAGGCCAGAATGTCAATTCAACAACATAACTTTTCTCTCCCTCAACCATGGATATGAGCCTTCTTTTATAGGAATTTAGAGGATAGGGATGGTTGAGTAAATAGTGGGTAAGGTGGATAGGATATCAAAAAAGGATGGATCTTGAGTCCAGGTGGTCCTCAGGTGTAGGGATAAGGGTTCCACGAAGCCTTCATAAAATAGGCCTGCAGAACCATATTCTCCTATATCGGGCTGATCATCTTTCTGTCTACCAAGGGAAAAATTTAGCTGAACAAAGAATTTCCCATTCTACTTGTAGGGCCCAACCAATTTTAATGTATCTTTTATTTCACCACCGCTATCCTCAACCTCCAAACAATCAGTAAACATATGTTGTAGAGTGGTTGATTTTCTTTCCAAAATAAGTAAGGACAGCTCAAGAGAAAAGGTGGCTACATAATAGATCTTAGCAATGTTCTCAAGAGGTTGGAATTCCTTAGGCATGTTATAATAAAAGCTTGCAAATCTTTTGTTAAAACTAGATATTGCCTAACCCTCATGCCTCTTCAGGGAATAAAATTATGAAAGTATTTGATCCAGTGGACTTCTCCTACCCCAAAACTCTAAAAAGGTGCAAGAAAACTCTTCCCAGGTATTGATGGACTTAGGTTGCAAGTGTTTGAACCATTCTTTAGAATCTCCTTGCAAAGACTGGGAAAAAGTCCTCATGCAAACATCATCATGTTCTATCTCAAAAAGTCAAAGAAATGTTCAAAATATTGTAAATGTTTCTCAGCAGTGAAGTCTTTGGATTCTCCATCAAATTTGGGGATGTACTTGTAATGTTTCGTAGGAAAATCATGGAGGATAGGAGGCAATTGTAGTGGTTTGTACTAGCTTGGAAGACTAGGAGAGAACAAGTTAGGTGCAATATATAAGCTATTAACCGAGGTTTCATGAGGTTCATAGGGGTGACCTTTAACATCATGAGATTCGGGAGAAAAATCTTGGTAAAAATAAAATGTACAGGACGATGCAATGCTTTTGGTTCATAAAGAAGGATAAACATAAATATATTCATAGCTTTGTTTCGAATGAATTGAACCATAGAAGGCTGCTTTGATAAATTCAGGAAAGGATAGGAACAAACTTACAAGACAAGACAAGGCATCTTAGAAGAAATGTAAACTTGAGTACCTTAATCTTTCACCATGCTTTTTTTGGCCTTACAAGGAGTCCATTCTCCCTGGCGGAGCCTGTCGATTTTTCTGACAGTTTGATTTTTCGGTCATACCACCAGCGGAGTTGCTAAAGTCTGAATCCTTTAAGAGTGGAGTCACCAGGTGAAAAGTTCTCAACCTTCTTGATGTCTAATCATTGTTCACCATCACCAAATAGATCTAAAACTATTTCTTACTTCCTAGGGATGATCTTCAATCTCATCCTTGACAATGGCACGAGTTTGTTAGCTCTGGGATTGAGCCCATAGGTTGGGCAGAAAAGGGTTCTCTCCTGGGCAACAACAAAATTGCTTTAGACTACACATCTGGCCTTGTGCAGTCAAAGAGGGATCTCTCTCGCTTACTTTCCAACTTTACTCACGTAGAATATTAGATCAAGAATGGTCATGAGGCCAGACTCCTGAATGGGGCAGGTGCATTAATGTAAGATGTAGGTGAGACTATCAGAGTAAGGAACCATTAGAAATGGAGTCAAAGTTCCAAGTAGGGAAAATTTTGCAAGAGGTAAAGAATGGCGTGAATTTATGAACAGAGGAAAGATAGTCGTCTATCTTGCAATCAGGAGATATTTAACGGGAGATTAGTAGATGAGAGGGGACAGTCCATCACATAGAGCATCTACAGGATGAATTCTACATAAATTTAGAAGAAAAATTAAATGAATATCTAAAACAATAGACGAATCATAGCATGTATGAATTCCAAACTGTTATACACTCATTTCAGGCATGAAATAAATTAACAAACTGGATTGAACATAAGATGAAGATTTCACGTAAAGAAATTACATATTGAAAGAAACAATGACACAGGAATCTCTTCCTTGAAAGACAATCCTTCCTCTACAAATTTATTCATAACACGAAAACTAGAGAGTAATTACAATGGAGAGCCTCAGTGCTTGAAAGTTTCCCAACCAACCACTATCTCCCTCTTTCGGGAGTGTATATATACTATTTCAATGCTGAGATTACTCCCCGAAACAAACCTAAAAACTATTTCCAATCACAATAAAACATTAACAGTCTAGAGAGTGGAACTATCACCATGATTTACAAATGTGAATAAACATCATGGAGAAAGTGGGTGCACTCAGCCCGAGTGACATCCTGATGTGCTCGACTACTATTGTGGATTCTAAGTATGACGCCTTTCTATTTTCTTTTAGGTGAGTTACCATTTACTGGATTTTGGATCTCTTAGTCGACCTGATGAGTCAGCATAATGCCCTTTTTTTGTCTAAAGTTTGTGTTTCTGCCATGTTCAAATGCGTTTTTCTCCATGGGCACAAATTGGCGTAGTAGTTTGTATCTTTCCCTTGATCAACCTCATTTGCCACCCCCTTCCTCTCTGGGTAACACTATTAGGCATGGGGTCTAGAAAAATGGATGCATTGATCTTGGTTGAGGCAATCCTTTGTGGTGGCTTGTCATTCTTTTACTCCTCACCTCCAGTGAGGTGGGCTCTCCCACAGGAAATAAGGTGTATCATACCTCCACTAGCACCATCAATGTTGGAAAGTGGAATTCAAAAAATGGGCTATGTGAGCATTAGACCCCTGATGCTCCCATTTGAACAAATGCTCCTATAGAGAGAATTCCAGGATTGTCTCCCTATGTGGAGGCTTTGGAGGTAGCGATGGCATTAGGGGCTCCTGAAAAAACACCTACGAGGAGTGATTGTCCAGGTAGTGCATCGCTGGAGGTGTGGGTATCTAAAGGCGGGTGCATCTCTCAAATATATTCACATCAAGGCCACGATGACTGGTGTCATCCTTGGCATGGAACACCAAGGTGACGGGTGAGTGTGGAAATTTGCTCACCAACCATCAGCACACCCAGATGGGCAATATTTTTTAACCAGATCACCATCGCCAAACCCTTCAAACTTCTATGGACTTGTGACAAAATGAAAATTTGGGCTCTAGAAGTATGTTAGCTCACTCTTGGCATTTAAAATGTAGTATATATAAGGCTTCGAGACTGATTTCTGTAATGACCGATCAGCATTCCTGCACATTCTACATTGAGTGCTTTTGGTGACGACATGTGTGAAGGTGTGGGCAAGGTGATCCTTCACTTGCTGGGGATATAATCATGTCACTTCATCAGTTGTGGCACCTTACCATTTGATGTGGGAAATATTTTCAGGTGCCACCTTGTACAGTTTATTCATGTTGCAAAGCACATGGAGTGGACATTCCCACGCTCCCTTGATCTTGTGATGTAGGAAACAAAATGGTCTCCCCCATCATGCTGGCCTCGCCCCATGTGATGAGTGGATTCATCAGTTACTTCACTCACTTTCACATACAAATTACACAGAAGCCGCCTGTCTTTAGGTGATACGGCTCTACCACAGGGATGATTTCACCTGTACGCATGCTACAAATGGTGTCGGGGAAATCATTTAATTATCCTAGAGGCAAATTACGTGTATGAATGTCCCCTCCATTGTCATCTCTACACTGGATGCGACACTTACAACCTTGAGGCTTCCTCAGCCCTCCAATTTGAGGAGCCTTTCACGTCCACCATCCACGTTTCATTACTTCTACAGCCAACTTCTCTTCTCTTGATACAACAAGCAACTTTAGATTGTGGCATGTTCTTACCCATTGATTTAGATTGACCTTCCAATGCAACTATTTATCTGAGTGGGTCCTATCACCCCTTCATGAATCGGGATCTTGATGTTGTCTGTGCTAGTTCATTATGAAAAGAGCCACATCTGTATATATACCTCCACTCTTGTCGTGACCATTGATTCTTTGTAGCCGGTACCACTTTTCATGATTTGGGAAAGTTCCTTTTGTTGAGCATGTTTGCTCAACGAAACTGTTTCGGGTTGTTGATCAGGCTTCGCCTTGATATTGGCCCTTCATTGTTTTCCCATTTTAATAGAATCTATGAATGCCAAACTTTGACCATTCCCTCATGTCTTTTGGCCAAAACCATGCTCTATTGTCGCTCTTCTTCCTTATTCTCCCATATCGTTGGTCCACGACACCTTTCACTATCATCTACGGTGCTGCAAGTCTTCACCTCCAGAGGAAAATACCACCATAGATTGAGCTCTCTTCATTATCTGACAGTCTCAAAACATGGGAAATGTTCCTCTGATAATCTGAAGGGCGTTCACATAATTTTCATATGAATAAGACCCTTTTGAACTCTATCAGGCCCATAAATCAACTGTTGCAAACGGAGTGTTAACAACTAGCTCCACGAGGGATGTTATCCTCCCAGCGAGGTAGTAAATAACCCCCTGTATACCAAGTTCCAAATCCATTGGGTCATCCCCAATCTTTCCTTTGAAGCCTCCATTCTGCTCTAAGCTACTAATTTAGTGAACTTATGTCACTCTACAAACCATACTCTTGGCCATATTCTGAAACTAAGAATAGTTGCAACTACAAACCTGTGCTTATAGATGAAAATGAAAGAAAACTAAAACAGTAATGAAGGAAATGCTCGATGATTGCTGAGCTTATTTGTTGCTACCTACTCTACCTAACTTAGTGCTCAATTTTGATTAAGTAGAATCAGACTTCCAATGAAACCAATCAAGTAGCTTGCCTAATAGTTTTGTTCTCCTTTTGTCCTTGATGAATAGGAATGGAATACAAAATGGAAGAAGGCTATAACAAGTAAACTAATTTTGACAGTAGAGATGTGACCGGTCATTACTGTTACCCAACCTTTCCATGTACTCTGCTATGGGGTCATAGAAAACACGGCAACCTCCAGCATATTCTATCATCTTTTCAAGGGAGAGTGGTCCAGAACTTCCTTACTCTAGTGAGATGTTAGGATGATACTTGGAAGATCCTAGAAAAGCTTCCACATAATATTTCTCCAATGAAACATCCATCCTTTCGCTCAAAATTTCTGAAACTAGAGCTTCACCTTCTTCATGTGCCTCAACATATATGTCTTCTTTTTCTTCAACAAAACCAAGCAAGCACATTCCTCCTTTATTGAGTGATATTTATAAAGGAATAAAATTAAAAAATGTATTTATTTAAGGGATGCTTCCTCTTTCTTCATGACTCAACACCTCATTACAAATTCCCAATGTATTAATAAATGGAGAGGGATTGCAAGAATGTTCCTCTTTATCATCTTCTCTTCCGCATAAGTTTATGGAATGCACCATACCCTATAAATTTTGTTTATTCTTAGAGGATTTAATCATGTGTCATATTAATTCAAAAGAGGAATAACACAAGGGTAGGCTATCACTTCCAGCACATTCACCATCCTTTCCTATCTCAACCTTTTGACTTTGGATTGCAGCTTGATTTTCTCCATTAGCATACCTTGGTTCTATAATCGGCTCTTCAGGTATAGCCTACAGATACTCCTCCTCATACTCATCATAGACAGGCACACCAAAATCCCTTCTAAAATTGTCATTAACGAACCCGGTGTTGAGCAAATTGCAACCTTCAGAAACCAGGCCTACAGAACCATATGCTTCTATATCGGGTTGATCATATTTTTTTCTACCAAGGGAAAGCTTTAGCTGAACAGGGAATTTCCCATTCTCCTTGTAGGGCCCAACCAATTTTAATGTATCTTTTATTTCACCGCCACTGTCCTGACAAATGACATCTTAAGGTTTTTCTCAACCTCCAAACAATCAGTAAACATATGCTGTAGAGTGGTTGATTTTCATTCCAAAAGAAGCAAGGACATCTTAGGAGGAAAGGTGGCTGCATAATAGATCTTAGTAGCATTCTCAAGAGATTAGACTTCCTTAGGCATGTTATAATAAAATATTGCAAATATTGTGTTAAAACTAGATATGGCTTCACCCTCATGCCTCTTCAGGGAATAAATTCCGAAACCTTTTGATCCAGTGGCCTTCTCCTACACCAAAACTCTAAAAGGTGCAAGAAAAATCTTCCCAGGTATTGATGGACTTAGGTTGCAAGTGTTTGAACTGTTCTTTAACATCTCCTTGCAAAGACTGGGCAAAAATCCTCATGCAAAAATCATCATGTTCTATCTCAAAAAGATCAGAGAAATGTTCAAAGGCTTGTAAATGTTTCTCAGCAGTGAAGTCTTTGGATTCTCCATCAAATTTCGGGAGGTACTTGTAATGTTTCGTAGAAAAATCATGGAGAATAGGAGGCAATTGTAGTGGTTTGTACCATCTTGGAACATTGGGAGAGACCAAGTTAGGCACAATAGATACGCTATTAACCGAGGTTTCATGAGGTTCACAGGGGTGACCTTTAACTTCATGAGCTTCGGGAGAAAAAACTTGGTCAAAATCAAATGTACAAGACGATGCAATGCTTTTGGTTCATAAAGAAGGATAAATAGGAATATATTCATAGCTCCGTTCCAAATGAATTGAACCATAGAAGGCTATTTTGATAAATTTAGGAAAGGATAGGAACAAACTTACAAGACAAGACAAGGAATCTTGGAAGAAACATAAAATTGAGTATCTTAACCTTTCACCATGCATTTTTGGGCCTTACAAGGAGTCCATTCTCCCTGGCGGAGGCTATTAATTTTTTTGACAATTTGATTTCTAGGTGTTGGAGCAGGGTCCCGCAGCTATAGAAGAAGCTGCTAGTTTAGAGGAGAGATAAGTTTTGGCGAAAATAAGATAGGACAGAGCTACGACGTCGTAGCATGTTTTCAGCTGCAGAGCAGAGCCGGAAACCATGACTTTTTAGATAGAGAAGTCAAAAAAAGGCAACGGTACCTGAGCAGCCTAGAAGAGAGAGCTCACCCACTACATTGAAGGCAGCAGTGGAAGACAGGAGGGCTCAGTGACCCTCATAAAGGAGAAGGAGCAATGAGGCTGAAGCATTGAAGACGAAGGACAGAAAAGTGAAGCGGTGCACAGTACCCATGATCAGTGCCGAGAAGCATGGAAGACTGCAGAGAGCTGTGGTGCGACGGAAAGCAGCTACCTCAAGTACAGATATGGCCGACTATCACTAGTTAGAGTTTGGATTACTGTTGGGATAGGCCCATAGTGTTGTAATGGCAAGACCTTCGGGCTGCCTATAAAGGGATATATTTTGTATTGTAAAAGGTTGGCATTTTGGGCATTTTAGGCTATCCAGCTAGTCGGATAACATATAGTTAGCCATTGAATCTGTTAGCTTACAGTTATCTTGTATTGTAATAGAGTTGAGCTCTGGTTCTATTATTAGCGGAAGCAATCTTACTGTAACCAGTAGCTAGCTTATAGAGCATGCATGTAACGATCCGCAGGGATCGACAGAGAGGGAAGAGTATATTGTAGGAGAGAAATATAGAGAAGAAAAGAGATCTAAGAGAGAAGATCTTGAGCTGCATATGTGGTGCAGCCGAACTGTGTTTTATCTTCCCCTAAGCAATAATGAAAACACAGTTCTGTGGACGTAACTTCCATCCTGGAGGTGAACCACGTTAAAATCAAGTGTTATGTGATTGGTTTATGTGTTATGTCTACTTATGCATTTCTCAGTCATTTCATGGACTTTGTTTACAGTTTAATGAATGAAGGTGTTAATTAGTTCACAGTAACATAGAAGGATAAACATAAGTCAAAAGTCTTTGGCATGTTGTATATGGTTCATTTATGCTTTGCATGAAACAGTCACTAGTTGCAGTATTGAATAGCCTTGTATGTTAAGTCTTGCACGTCGACACGAGAAATGCTAAGTGAGCTAAACCACGGAGGTAGGATATCATAGAGAGGTGATACCGCATCGGTAGAGGAGCTGCGGTGCGTGATACCACAGGTTGAGGACTTAGCGTTGGGCAGGAGCTGTGTGTCGCACGGTGCGCAGTGATGCGATAAGGCCGGAGATATCGCGAGTCAGGGAAAGTGCGTGACGTAGAAAGGGACCGCATGGTGATATAAGGGAATATATTGCGGCTAGAAGAGTTGTGAGATGAGGAGATCGTGTGACGCAAGCAGAAGGTCATGCGACGCACAGAGAAAGAGACCTCGCAGCTAGGAGAGCTACGAGCCGCAAGTAGGATTGCCACAGAACCTGGTCCAAGACACTTGAGTCCTTGGCCAACCCATTAGAATCACTTTGGGTGAGACTTCAGGCCGCTTTGCGGTCTGTCGCCGAAAGGGACAGTGAGCTAGGGGTGTTGTTGGTTGATTATAGTAAACCCGGGTCTGCCCATCACAGCCAACAAATGGTTCCGTTGCCGGTTTTGAACAACTAAGCGCTAATGTTCTGTTGGCATCCTACTAGAGAAGAGTTTCACCAGTGGTTGGATTCAAACTTAAGGGAGTTTGCCAAGAAATAAAATTGGAGCCCTAAATTGAGTACAGAGGACTGGCTACAAAAGCATATCACTTCAGATATACACACGTTATTTTTTGCAACCTATGGAAATGAGCTTTACAACTGGTTATCAAAGTTGACAGATAGGAACATATTCAAAAAGAAGAGAAACATTGTCTGGACACCGGAGCTGATTCAGACCGTGCAGAGCCTCGACAATCCCATTACGAGAGCAGTGGACTTCTGACTTATGAGTGTGCTAGGAGGCTTTGTTACAGAATTTGCAGTCGACCAGAGAAAAAGCTTCAGCGAGGCTGAGCGGTACTTCTTCAAAGGATATCGTGGTAAGTACCTAAAATATCTAAACTTGTCCAATAAGATTTTGCTACATGAAAAAGGAGTAATGGACATGATTTCAGATGAGTAAGTAAAGATAGTAATGTCACAAGAGTTTGAAAGTGATTTTGATGACATTGGATGAACACGTAGTGGCAAGAAATATAAAGTAGCTTTCGGCTCTCCTGTATTTGGAGATAGTTCAGACAATATTAGGCAACCGAGTCCTAGTACCACAGAAGAACCAGAGGGGGGTATCCCTTACCATCCCTATACCCCACAGAAATAGACCGGGACTCAGAGTAATCTCGTAGGTACTCCATCCAGTAGCTCACAGACAGTACCTACTACCGCTACATCACCTTCACCTACACCGCCGAGTGGTAGTAATCCAGTCAATCAGAACCCACCACAGAGAAATAGAATGGGAGATGATATGAAGCTACCTACCTTTAAGGGTATAGGAGCAGAGGACCCAGAACAACATTGGTTTCTATGCGAAGCCATGTGGACCATTAAAACAATCAATGACGATAACCTTAAACTTGTACAGTTGGTCACCACACTTAGAGATCAAGCTTTAACATGGTACATAAAGTATACCACAGTACCCAAGACACTTGCCCAGGTCAATAATGCCATGATTAAATAGTTCAAGAAACCTAAGTCTGAGTCTCAGTGCATAACAGAGCTCAAGGATATTAAGCATCTACCATCAGAGTCAGTATGGGACTTTGACCAGAAATTCAAATCTCTTATAGACCAAGTAAGCTTTGAGTTTGTGTCAGAGCAGCATAAGGAATGGTTTATTGCAGCGCTGCTCTCTCACATCAGATTGCCACTAATGCAGCAGAAACTCCAGACACAGGATGATGCATTGGAGATGGCGATGAAGCTAGAAGCTTCACCTTTAGCTGAAACTAGCGTAGGCATGACAACTCTACAGAACCAGTTGGCCAACCTCCCGTTACAGATACACGAACTTAAGAAAGGGAAAGAGGTTATGCAAGACATATGGTGCTTACGATGTAAAGCACAGGGTCATACCAAAGACAACTGTCCAGTCTTTGCATAATATTTAGCGTCAGGGGCTCCTAACCCCTTACCACGAACGCAAGGGCCATGGTGTGAAATATGCAAAACACAACGACATCTGCCTCAGCAATGCCCTTTGCTTCAGAAGTATGTACAGACACCTAAGAACCTATACTGTGTCTTCTGCAAGTCTGTCAGACATGATGAACAGGATTTCTAAGCCTACGATCTCATGTTAGATAGAAAACATGACATATACAGAGTCCAGTCAGAAACACAGGGTCCAGCAGCAGGACCACAGCCTGATCCGGCTTACGGTGGCTGTGGAGGAGGATTCAGAGGACAAGGCCATGGAGGAGGCTTTGCACAAGGAGAAGGCTTCGGTAGAGGAGAAGGTTTTGGCCGTGGTCATAGATCAATCACTTGTTATAACTGCGGAGTTGTAGGACACTATGCTAGGGACTGTCAGAGCCCCACTACCACTTGTAACTACTGCAAATATTATGATCATACCATAGAGGAGTGTCCTACCTTGATAGCTAAGATCAAAGACCCTAAGCCAGCAGTACACCAGAACATCCAGCTTATTGCTGTTGAGCAGGCAAAGCCAGAACCAAGAGTCAATATTGTGACTCGTAGTGGTGTTTCTACTAGTAGGACATCGCAGGATACTGAAAAGAACATAGGGCAGGAGTGGGTGCGTAGAGCTCCTAGTAAAGCAACAGCACTCGACTTATAGAAGAATAAAGAGACATTTCATGAATCCAAGGCTTCCTTTAATGAACCTACACAATCAAGATCATAGGTACCGTCGTCTAGGGCGTACCACAGCAAGCACCTTGTGGCGATAGCCCTGAACAGATACCGCAGGCTACCACATCGGGAAGATGCAACGAGGATGAATCGACAGGAAGTGTACAATCCTTCCTGCGCAGTTGCTTAAAACTCATGAAAAATTAAAAAGCTATTGGCGAGCTATAGCGCATCATAGATCAGTGTTAGCAACCTTCTCTCTTGAGCAGTGCACACCGCGTTGTTCATAATATTACAGGACAAACAAGGACCAGAAGAGAGATGAAGCTCACAACACAGATTGGAGAGTTTGAAATGGACGAAGTTGTCTTAGATATAGGATCAGAGGTGAATGTTCTGACTAAGTAGACATGGGAATAGATGGGTAGCCCTCAGTTAGTCAGATCACCTATCCATCTGAGATTAGCTAATCAACAGCGAGTATCACCATTGGGTCGACTGCCGCAGGTGCCAGTTGACATTGACGGAGTTCGTAGTTTTGCGGACTTCGAGGTTATAGAAATCATTGGCGACAGTCAACCGTATCCAGCATTATTAAGTATCGATTGGGCGATCGGTAGCAAGGTTGTCATTGACCTAAAGAGAAGACAAATGACCTTTGAGGATGCGCAAATCCAGGTCATCGCGCCATTGGATCCTCACCAGGGTCCTAGATACATTGAACCTATCCGAGCAGAGGAGGAGGCACATAACATGGATAGTCTCTACCAGATGACTGCGAACCAGAACGACTACATCAATCCAACCGCAGAAGGGAACATTAGTTGGTGATGTGATAGCTCATGTGCATCGGATTCTGATGTTGGTCTAGAGAACTAGAAGAACAGACTTTACGAAGTCTCAGCACGTAGATGTGCATTTATGAGTAAGTCACTGCGATGGATTGGCGGAGAGATCACTGAGATTCCATCATATCATGGTCCGATAGATATTCAGGACTTCCTTGAGTATTTTGAGCAACAGATTCCTTACGAGCAAAGGATCGCAGCCATGGACCTTGCAGTACGAGCCACACCTGCAAGATGGTGGTATGCGGATAAAGAGAATATCGCATCATGGGATGATATTAAAAGATTGATGGCGATCAGATTTTTTGTCGACAGAGAGTATGTCCAGCAGAAGTACACAGGAGAAACTGATCCCATGGAACACATTCAAACATGTGAATAGAACTGGTTGGACATTCCCGAGGATGAATGGGTTCACAGATTCATTCACACATTGGACACAGTTCTAAGGAACTGGTACACAGAGACCGAGTTACGCAAGGGGACGACCACATGGTCACTTATGACAGACAGTTTCCTACTCACCTTCACATTTGAATCATAACATCCAAGTGTTGCTCAGGCCCTAGACATAATCAAGATCAAGATATTTGAGGACTGTACCATCTCAGTGCAGGCTCAACCTGAGTGGGCCATCCAGTTGCAAGCCACGCTAGAGTGCTATAATTTCGTAGCAAAGACAGACAATGAAGATAAGGATGAGGATGAGGATCCTCCCAACACCAACATTCTGGAGTCAGAAGGGACTCGCGATGTTGGGGGACCACAGTTAGAAATTCCAGCAATCATCGAACCCATCAAGATTAAAAAGATCAATATTGGCACAGACACAAAACCTAAGTTTGCCTCTATTGGAGACTATTGGAATGATGAAACAGTCGGACAGATTGCAGATTTGTTACATGACTATCAGGACCTATTTCTCACCAAGTTCATAGAGATGAAGGGAATAGTTTGAGACCTGGGAGTTACGAGGATACCATTGAAGGAGGATGCGAGACCAGTCAAGCAGCACCCATATAGATTGAATTTGCACTACAAAGAAAAAGTTAAGGATGAGATTGATAAGATGCTAGCAGTAGGCATCATTGAGCCGGTAGAAGAAAGCTAATGGGTTAGCCCCATGGTCGTACAGGAAAAGAAAACAAAAGGGGACATCAGGATCTGTGTCGATTTGCGCAAGCTCAACGATGCATCGCTTCACGATCCATTTCCGACACCATTCACTGATGAGGTATTAGACAACGTGGGAGGATAGGAGGTCTACTCATTCACTGATGGATTTTCAGGCTACCATCAGATCAGAATACATCCAGAAGATCGATCCAAGACCACCTTTGCAACAAAATGGGGCTCATTCCAGTATACGGTAATGCCCTTTGGTCTTAAGAATGCACCAGCTATATTTTCTAGAGTAGTAGTTGCTGTATTTAAAGAATACATCCATAAATTCTTAGAAGTATATTTTGACGATTGGACTGTATTTGGACTAATCGACAAGCACATAGGAGACTTACGACTGATGCTAGAGAAATGTAGGCAGTACCAGATTTCTCTAAACTTGAAGAAATGTATATTTTGTGCACCATTCGGTATTTTATTGGGTCACATTGTTTACAGACAAGGCTTGATGGTAGATCCCATGAAGATCGCTATCATTGTAAATATTCCAGCACCCAACTCAGTCAAGCAACTGAGGACAGTACTTGGTCATACCGGGTACTACAGAAAGTTCATCAAGGGCTACGCAAAGATTACAGCACCAATGGAGAAATTGCTAAAGAAAGATGTAAAATTCCTATGGAATGAGGAATGTCAACAGAGTCTAGACACACTTAAAGAAAAGATGGTTACAACACCCATCTTAGTATTTCCAGACTGGACTAAGCCATTTCATGTACATGTGGATGCGTCTGGTATCGCATTAGGGGTTGTTTTAACACAACCAGGAGAAGGGGACATTGACCATCCTATCGCATACTCCAGTAGAAAGCTCTCGACAACAGAAAAGAACTACACCATAATACAAAGAGAAGGCCTAGCTATGGTGTACGCGCTCCAGAAGTTTAGGCACTACTTGTTGGGTACCTCATTTAAGATGTTCACCAACCATTCCACGTTAAAGTATTTGGTCAATAAGCCAGTGTTAGGGGGGAGAATGTGCAGAAGGTTACTCCTCTTTCAGGAGTATGATTTTGAAATCATCATGAAACTAGGAAGACTAAATGTCGGACCTGATCATCTGTCGCAGATAGACTCAGGAGAAGAGCCAAGTAACCTAGACGACAATCTGCCAGATGCACCGTTGTTTTCTGTCCAGATCGCAGATGAGTACTATGCCGATATTATTCAATTTCTCACTACAGGAGTAGCACCTGATGAGTTTACTAAGCAGCAAAAGAAGCAGTTGGTTGTTAAAGCAGCAGACTTCACCCTTATCGCAGGACACCTATACAAGTTAGGTTCGGATGAAGTTCTGCGCAGATGTGTGATGCCGCATGAAAAAGACGTTATTATCAGAGAGGCACATTCAGGAACCACAAGAGGGCATTTCACAGGAAAGTCGACTGCGTAGAAAATCCTGGAGGAAGGATTATGGTGTCCTACGTTGCATAAAGACACCAAGGACTTTTGCAGATGGTACGATATCTACCAAAGGGTAGGAAAACCCTCACGATGCGATGAAATGCCACTGCGACCGCAGGTCACACTACGCGCATTTGAAAAATGGGCTATAGATTTTGTGGGTCCTATCAACCCACTAGGAAAGCGCACTGGTGCGAGATATATTATCACTGGAACAGAGTACCTCACCAGATGGGCAGAGGCCAAAGTAGTAAGAAATTGTGATGCTGCTACAGCCGCACAGTTCCTTTTTGAAAACATCATCAGTAGATTTGGATTCCCAGTAATTTTGATGAGTGATCAAGGTACACATTTCTTGAACATCACCATTGAGGCGTTGACAGAAGAATTCCAGATTCAGCACCATAAGAGCACTCCCTACCACCCCCAGGCTAATGGTATGGTGGAGGCCTTTAATAAGATTTTAGAAAATGCTCTTACTAAGATTTGCAATAGCCAAAGGAATGATTGGGACCTCAGAGTTAACGTTGTATTATGGGCGTATAGGACCACATGCAAGAAACTTACGGGACACACACCTTTCAGCTTGGTGTATGGACAGGAGGCTATTATGCCTATGGAGTATATTCTTCCCAGTTTAAGAATCGCTTAGATTACCAAGATGACTGATACAGATACAGTGGAGGAAAGGCTAGCACAGCTGCTTGCCTTAGAAGAAGACAAATTCATCGCCGGATCCCATCAGAAAGTGCAGAAGGCACGAGAAAAAGCTTGGCATGACAGACACATTAAGAATAAGACTTTCCAGATCAGAGACCTAGTGCTCCTCTATGATAGAAAATTCATTAAGTTTTCAGGAAAGTTCAAGATGCATTGGCTGGGGCCATATCAGATACATCAAGTCACAAAGGGAGGTGTCGTTCAGCTCAGCCAACTGAATGGGGAGCTTCTGCCCACATGGATTAATGGCAGTAGGCTTAAGCCCTATAGTGATAGCCACCCCGCCTCTCAACCCTAGCTTAGCTAGTTTATGGTTGTGCAGATGTCCAGTGTAGTTGAAAGGAGGCATCATACCGAGAACTAGTGTACACCGGCAGGTATTATTCTAAGTATGAGGAATAACATCAAGTCGGTTCATTTAAAAATAAAAATAAAAAGTAGTATTATTTTACGCAGGTGATGCAGAGTCTCATCGCGGCAGTGCGATGTTTCCCCGTGCCAGTCAAGTCACCATCTGACATGTAGTTAATGAGGTAATGACCGGTACATCTTACCGTAGATTTGGCAGCAGTATAATAATTTTTTCTAGATTTGGCAAATCTCCGACGAGACCGGTGCCTGTACACACACGCTTCGAGGGAAATTCGATCGGACTTCCTCATTTATTAAGGATCGGATGATGGGTGTGGTCTTGTCTAGGCATTGATGATGACCGACGGGTTCAGTCTAGATGACCATTGCGTCTGGGATTATCGTATTGGGCATAAAAGCAGAAAGTATTCAATTGGGACGGTTACATTTGCAGAAAAACCAAGAGCTATAGAGGAAATTATTAAGAGTTCTCTGTCCAGAGCTAAGTTTGTTGCGGAGTGCTGTGATTTTTAGAAGTTGCAGCCAGTTGCACGTCCACCATTTTTCACTGAGTGGGTTATGTCCGAGGACGAACCTATAGCAAACATTTTTAGAAGGTTTCAATGTCACAGCCTTACAGGAGCTATGACGACGCCATCTAAGGGTCCTCCACCAAGTTCGTCATAATCCAGACAGCAACCACAGATGAGGAGCCAATATCAGGTCAATGATGAATCCAGTTCAGATCACGAGGAAGAAGTTCACAGCACAACAGACTACATGATACCATGAGTTGAAGGCGCACCAGAGCCAAGAATTCCTAAGAATGCTAAGTATATTGTTCCCATACCACCCATTGATTCTCGAGTAAAGGAAAATGGAGATCTAGTAGGATATGCTGCTGTTGTTAAATTTGTAGATTATAACCTAGGAGATGGCAAGACATACCCCCAGTTTAAGCTGAAAAAATATCTAAAGATTGAAAATAACCCGAGGACGGGGAGAGATGAATATGTTCCCCTGCCACATGTCCAGATTCTTGAGCGGTCAGGTCTGCTCAATTTGCTGAGATTACCTCATTTTGGACGGGGTGCAGAGGTTAATGCCGTGGTGCACATTTTACTTTCTTGTGTACACAGAGGGTACCTTTGGCTAGGAAACAAGGTCAACCTGAATGTCGATTTGATACATCGTATCATCGGCCTGTCCAAGACGGGTAAACACCCTGATATACAAACAACAGGAAAAACCAAGGACTCCAAGTTACCATAAGCCCTAGTAACTAAGTATCAGCTACAGAGAGGAGGACGGGCTTATGACATTTCAAGAATAACAAATGAGACACTTAGATTCACCGCTAGTCTGCTCGTGGGCAGACTACTAACCAAGGTTTGACCAAAGGAAGTTACAAGATCCGTAATTCACCTTGCCATATAGGTCACAGAGGGGGAACAGTTCAATTGGTCTCTATTCTTATTAAATATGCTTCAAGCAGATTGCTTGGTAGCTCAAGATGAAGCAAACCACCCTTTCCATTTCTCATGGTTGCTTATACTTTGTGCCTTTTTCGGATGGAAGGAGCCACCCCATACCCAGTTTCCACAGATAGCAGGTGGTGCACCCAGAGGTGTGCGCTATGCCAGCTTATGGGACGCCAACAACCCAGCCAAGAAAGCAGTAAATACGATGGTATTCCATGACTACTATAAGGTGTTGATGAAATTCATTCAAGAGACACCATGGCTCAGCATGGAGACTGTGGACATATACGATAGCCGGCTTAATTTTATGGCAGACAGCCATTTAATCTATCTACGACCAAAAAGGACTAAGCGGGATGATTAGGCTTCTAGCTCGTTTAGGATGACAGCGCGGGACGTCGAAGGAGTCACAAGAGACTTAGAAAACCAATGGAAGCAGGAATATGAAGATACCGCACCACTATCATTAGACACTGCACAGACAGAACCCCAGGACAAGGACAAAGACAAAACAGACACCCAGACGCAATCTTCAACAGAAACACCACTACCAAGGGAAAAGAGGAAAACTTCACAGCAAGGGCCATCAGAGGCACAGACAACAAAGAATGGAGAAGAAGGGCCACCAGAGACACAACAGAAGAAAAAATAGAAAACCTCAAAGCCAGTTCTGAAGACTTCATTGACAGACGATGACTATGAACTCATCGCAACAAGGACGTGTGACACATTGGAGGACTCACTTGACGCGATGAAGGAGTCGCAGGAAAATAGACAGAGCACAGTAGAAAAGTAGCTTCTAGACTTAAAAATAATTACAGAGAAGACTGCCATGATGCACATTCCCCCAGTAAAGGTGACCACCGGAGAAACTTCGACACCGTCGATGTCCCACCACGAAAGCTTAGCAAAAGATCGCCTCAATACTGTGTTAATTCCACCAGGGAGTATCCGATTCCCTGCCACAATGAAGGACCCACCATTTTAGTTTAGGCAACCCATCAAGGTTAACCTTGCATAGTTTCATATTGACCAGTTGTAAATGATCCAGCAGCAGCTAGGCGCAGAGCTCAGGAGTAGAGAGCTCGAGACTTACAAACAGAATACGCAGCTGAAGCAATAGAATGCAGCACTTGCTATCAGTATTCAGAAAAAGGTAGACGAAGTACGAACATATGAGGAAAGAGAGCAAGATATTTCTCAAGTTTTACAGAGCATCACCTTGGAACTGCCCCAATGTAACATTGAGTTCGCCTTACCAGTTCCGTAGAAGCTAAGCAGAGTAGCAGACAGAGAAAAGGCTCTGGAAGAAACCGTGGTTAGGATGGATGAAGTAGTGGCCAGGATGAAGGTAGACCACGAAGTGCAGATCACCGAGCTTGAGGCTCACATATGAGACACCTCCCAGGCAGACCAGAAAGCGCAAGTAGAAGCCCTTCAACTCACTTCTGCGCAGATGCAATCTCGCATCGACAAAGCACGGTTAGTACTAACCGATGCGACAAACACATGGGCCGAGTTAGATGAGCTGCCGGAGAAAGTAGAAATCCAGCAAAGTATTCAGCAGATAGAGAATACTATAGCGGCAATGAAAGAAGAAATTAAGGGCTTGGAAGCTCTTCAAAAGATGAGGAAGACAAAGGAGATGAACTGCTTGCAGCAGGAAGCGCAGCAATTAAGAACAAAGGAGATACACATTAATGACCTGCTTCAACCATATCAAGATCAAATCACAGCGATAGTCGATACGGTTGAGAAGCGAGTGAAGGAGTTCACTACCACCAGAGAGGAAACTGACGCCACAGAAGACGCCAATATTAGTCAAGCTTTGCTTGACTTAGCACAAGAGTGTGTCGAAGTGATGCAGAAGGAAGTTGCAGGACTTCGAGACAGGTTGCAGAGGACTTCACAGGAAGCCAAGGCAAAGCTATAGCAGGAGAAGCCCGCTGGAAGTGGATCGAGGACGAGCCACAAGTAAGTGTTAGGGGACTATTGGAGTAGGGTCCCGTAGCTACAGAAGAAGCTGCTAGTTTAGCGAAGAGATAAGTTTTGGCGGAAAGAAGATAGGACAGAGCTATGATGTCGTAGCACATTTCCAGCTGCAGAGCAGAGCCGGAAACCATGACTTTTTAGATAGAGAAGTCAAAAAAGGCAACGGTACCTGAGCGGCCGAGAAGAGAGAGCTCACCCACTGCATTGAAGGAAGCGGCGGAATACAGGAGGGCTCAGTGACCCTCATAAAGGAGACGGAGCAACGAGGCTGAAGCATTGAAGACAAAGGACATAAAAGTGAAGCGGTGCACAGTACCCATGATCAGTGTCGGGAAGCATGGAAGACTGCAGAGAGCTGTGGTGTGACAGAAAGCAGCTACCTCAAGTACAGATATGTCCGATTGTCACTAGTTAGGGTTTGGGTTACTATTGGGACAGACCCACAGTGTTGTAATGGCAATACCTTCGGGCTGCCTATAAAGGGATATATTTTGTATTGTAAAAGGTTGGCATTTTGGGCATTTTAGGCCATCCAGCTAGTCGGATAACATATAGTTAGCCATTGAGTCTGTTAGCTTACAGTTATCTTGTATTGTAATAGAGTTGAGCTCTGGTTCTGTTATTAGCGGAAGCAATCTTACTGTAACCAGTAGCTGGCTTATAGAGCATGCATGTAACGATCTGCAGGGATCGATAGAGAGGGAAGAGTATATTGTAGGAGAGCAATATAGAGAAGAAAAGAGATCTAAGAGAGAATATATTGAGCTGCATATGCGGTGCAGCCGAACTGTGTTTTACCTTCCCCTGAGCTATAATGAAAACACAGTTCTGTGGACGTAACTTCCATCCTGGAGGTGAACCACGTTAAAATAAAGTGTTATGTGATTGGTTTATGTGTTATGTTTACTTATGCATTTATCAGTCATTTCATGGACTTTGTTTACAGTTTAATGAATGAAGGTGTTAATCAGTTCACAGTAAAATAGAAGGATAAACATAAGTCGAAAGTCTTTGGCATGTTGTATATGGTTCATTTATGCTTTGCGTGAAACAGTCACTAGTTGCAGTATTGAATAGCCTTGTATGTTAAGTCTTGCATGTCGACACGAGCAACGCTAAGTGTGCTAAACCGCGGAGGTAGGATATCACAGAGAGGTGATACCGCATCGGTAGAGGAGTTGCAGTGTGCGATACCGTAGGTTGAGGACTTAGCATTGGGCAGGAGCTGCGTGTCGCATGGTGCGCGGCGATGCGATAAGGCCAGATATATCATGAGTCAGGAAAAGTGCGCGACGTAGAAATGGACCGCACGACGGTATAAGGGAATATCTCGCGGCTAGAAGAGTTGCGAGACGAGGAGATTGCGGGATGCGAGCAGAAGGTCGCACGAGGCACAGAGAAAGAGACCTCGCAGCTAGGAGAGCTGCGAGCCGCAAGTAGGATTGCCACAGAACCCGGTCCAAGACACTTGAGTCCTTGGCCAACCCATTAGAATCACTTCGGGTGAGACTTCAGGCCGCTTTGCGGTCTATCGCCGAAAGGGCCAGTGAGCTAGGGTTGTTGTTGGTTGATTATAGTAAACCCGGGTCTGCCCATCACAGCCAACACTAGGTCATACCACCAGTAGAGTCAATGAAGTATGAATCCTTCAAGAGTGGAATCGCCAGGTGAAAAGTGCTCAACATTCTTGATGTCTGATCATTGTTCACCAACAACAACCAGATCTAAAACCATGTCATTCTTCCCATGGATGATCTTCAATCTCATCCCCGACAGTGATTCCAGTTTGTTATCACCAGGATTGAGCCCATACGTTGGGAGGAAAAGGGTTCTCTCATGGGTAATAGTAGAACCGCTTTAGACTTCGCCTCTAGCCCTGCGCAGTCAGAGAGGGATCTCTCGCTTACTTTCCATCCTTACTCATGTAGAATATTTGATCAAGAATGATTAGGAGGCTAGACTTCTGAATTGGGTGGGTGCATTAATTTAAGATGTAGGTGGGATTATCATAGTAAGGGACCATTGGCAATGGAGTCGAAGGTCCAAGTAGGGAACATTTTGCAAGAGTTAAAGAATGGCATGAATTTACGAACAGAGGCAAGATAACCATCGATCTTGCAATCAGGAGATATTTAGCAGGCGATTAGTAGATGAGAGGGGACAATCCATTACAGAAAGCATCTACAGGATGAATTCTACGTAACTTTAGAAGAAAAATTAAATGAATATCTGAAACAACATATGGAGCATAGCATGTATGAATTCCAAACTGTTATACACTCATTTCAGACATGAAAGAAATTAACAAACTAGATTGAACACAGGATGAACATTTCACGTAAAGATATTACATATTGAAAGAAACAACGACACATGAATCTCTACCTTAAAAGACAATCCTTCCTCTGCAAATTTATTCATAACATGGAAACCAGAGAGTAATTACAATGGAAAGCTTTAGCTCTTGAAAGTTTCCCAACCAACCACTATCTCCCTCTATCGGGAGTGTATTTATACTATTTCAGTGCTGAGATTACTTCCTGAAACAAACCTAAAAACTATTTCTAGTCGTAATCAAACATTAACAGTATTGAGAGTGGAACTATCGCCATGATTTACAAATGTGAATAAACAACATGAAGCAAGTGGGTGCACTCAGCCTGAGTGACAGCCTGGCATGCTCGGCTATTGTTGTGGATTCTGAGTATGATGCCTTTATATTTGCTTTTTGGTGAGTCACCATTTACTGGTGTTTGGACCTCTTAGCTAGCCTGATGAGTCAGCATAATGCCCTTTTTCTATATCAAGTTTGTGTTTCCACCATGTTCAAATGTAACTTTCTGTATGGGCACAAACTGGAGGGGTAGTTTGTATCTTTCCCCTGCTCAACATCATCCTCCTCTCCCTTCCTCTCTGGGTAACACTGTTAGGCATGGGGTTTGGAAGAAGGGACACATCACTCCTGGCCAAGGCAAGCCTTTGTGGTGGCTTGTCATTCTTGTACTCCTCACCTCCAGTGAAGTGGTCTCTCCCATAGGCAATCAGGTGTATCATGCCTCCACCAACCCCATCACCCTTGGAAAGTGGAATTCACAAACTGGGCTATGCGGGCATTAGATCCCTAATGCTCCCATCCAAACAAATGCTCCTATAGAGAGCATTCCAAGACTGTCTCCCTATGTGGAGGCTTTATAGGTAGTGATGACATCAATGGCTCTTGAAAAAACACCTACGGGGAGTGAGTGTCTAGGAAATGTGTCACTGGAGGTGCGAGTATGTGAAGGTGGTGTATCTCTCAAATCTATTCATGTATGGGCCCCGATTACTGGTGTCATCTTTGGCATGGAACACCAAGGTGATGAATGAGTGTGAAAATTTTCTCACCAACCATCAGCACACCCAGACGGACAAGCTTTTCGAACCATATCACCATCACCAAACCCTTCGAACTTCTATGGAATTGCGATGAAACAAAACTTTGGGCTCTGGAAGTATGTCAGCTCATTCCCAGTGTTTCAAAGGTAGTATAAGGCTTTGAGACTGCGTTTTTTAATGACCGGTCATCATTCCCACACATTCTTCCATTGATTTCTTTTGGTGTCGACATGTGTGAAGCCACAGATAGGGCCGTGATCCTTCACCCGTTGGGGATCTTGTCATGTCTCTTCATCGGCTATGACGTCTTACCATTTGCTGTGGGAAATATTTTTGGGTGCCACCTTGTATATTTGATTCATGTTGCAAATCACATGGAGTGGATGTTCCCAAGCTCCATTTCTCTTATTACGTAGGAAATAGAATGGTCTTCCCCATCATGCTAGCCTCACCCCATGTGAAGAGTGGATTCACCGGTTACTTCCCTCAATTCTGCATGCCAAATTACACAGAAGCTGCCTATCTTTAGGTGATATGGCTCTGCCACAGGGATGATTTCACCTGTACGCATGCTACAAATGGCATCGAGGGAATTTGTTAATTAGCAGGGAGGCAGGTTACATGTATGAATGTCCCCTCTATTGTCATTTCTGCACTGGATGTGACACTTGCAGTCTTGAGGATTCCCCAGCCCTCCAATTTGGGGAGCCTTTCACTTCCACCGTCCATGTTTCATTACTTCTGCCGCCAACTTCTCTTCTCTTGATACAACAAGAAGCTTTAGATCGTGATGTGTTCTTACCGTTGATTTAGATTGACCTTCTCATGCAACTAGTGATTTGAGTGGGTCCTATCACACCTTCATGAATCAGGATCTCAATGTTGTCTGTGCTAGTTCATATCATGAAAAGAGCCACAGCCGTAGATCTACCTCTGCTCTTATCGTGACCGTTGATTCTTTGTAGTCGGTACCACTTTTTGTGATTTGGAATTGTGACTTTATCTGCACAAGTCTAGCTTGCGAAATCAGCTGGGACCATAGATCCACTTCTCCTTTCATACCTGTCGTCAGATACTTCCACCTTTTAACCTGTTTCACGATTTGGGAAAGTTCCTTCTATCAAGCATGTTTGTTCAGTGAAACTATTTTTGGTCGTCGATTGGGCTTTGCCTTTATCTTGACCCTTCATTGTTTTCCCTTTTTAACAGACTCTGTGAATGCCAAACTTTGACCATTCCCTTGTGTCTTTTGGCCAAAACCATGCTCTATCATCGCTCTTCTTCCTTGCGGTCCCAGTTCATTGGTCCATGACACCTTTCACTATCATCTACGTTGCTGCAAGTATTCACGTATGAAGGAATATACCACCGTAGATTGAGCTCTCTTCATTATTTGAGTGTCTTAAAACATGGAAAATGTTCCTCTGATAATTTGAAGGGTGTTCACATAATTTTCAGATGAATAGGAACCTTTTGAACTCTGTTAGGCCCATAAATCGACTGTTGCAAATAGAGTGCTAACAAAAGCTATGATTTTTTTTTAACATATACCCAGGGTCTTTGTCTCATCTTCCACAAAGTATGATCCTATCCATGTGATTACAATGATCTAAAGTCGAACATGGTAGAAACCACTTGATTACCGGTCAATGATGTGAACCATTAACAAGTGCAATGGAGATCACCATTAATGTCAACGATTCCCAAGGTACCCTAGTACAATCTCCTGAGTGTGAATAGATGATTTGATGGCGAACACTCAGTTAATTCTATCAATCAAAGGTTAATTATGTGAACTTATGTTGAGAGCGAGAGAATTTGTCATTCAGGTATACAAATAGATCTCAAGGTACTAAACTTGTTTCTAAGACTAATTTCTGGATGATAAGCTGATGTCGACAAGAATAGTCTTGTCAAAGGAGGGCCATAATGAATCCCACATCGACAACATGAAACTCGAAACAAAGTTCTAGAATTTTATAGATAATGTAACCATACGACTGACTCCAAAGGTATTGTTGGGTAAATATGCACTATCTAATTCAACACTTAATTGTCAACCAGGGAAGGTAGCTTGAGAGATGGAAGCACTATATGTGCTGGATTGAAGGCTTGAACTAATCTAGGATAACCTAAAGCTAGTAATCTATCTAAAATTGAGTAAGGGTTCTAAACTATCAATCGACTTGTCCAACAGACCTTCAAATGGAACTGCATTCAAACACTATACACGATATGACATTCAGACATTGACTAGGATCAAATGTAAAACTAATCTATTAAGTCAAAGCTAACTCTATGTTATCTTAACCTATAAATGAATATTGAAATTGCAATAAAAAGAAATTACTATTCTTGAAAGCAGCGCTTGATTCGAAAGTGAACTAACTAATGAAAGCAAAACTAACTACTCAAACTTGCAGCAAATTATCTAATCCATGCTATGAATGAGAAAACTATTCTACTTATGCAAAAGTAAAGATATATCTAAGAATGCAATTACAACTTGATTAATAAATAGCAAAACTAATATCTAAGCTATATAATTTATAAACTAATTACTTTAAAACGGAAACTATTCTATTTCTTAGAAAAATGGATTAACTACTTGATCTATGGAATTCAACCTAATTATTGAGCTATGGATTTGTAGAAAGCAAAGAAAAAATTATTCTAAATATCAATTGTAAATAAATGCGTTGCGAAACAATAAACTAATTGAAAGAAAACTATTTAATTAATCTATGCAATTTAACTCGACAACTAACTATGAATTGGCGAAAACGAGACAAATAACTATTCTAAAGACTAACTAAATAATTCGTAAGCAAATCTATTTAACGTCTATTTAAAAAATTGAAATGTGTCTTATGTTTGAAAATAAAATAAATCCTATGATATGGAAATGGAAAGCAAAGTACACAGAAACTAAATTAAGTAAACATAAAACTATGTAATGACACAGAAAACAGAACATGTGACAAAAAGTGAGCTGGAAAATTGATTTTTCATTTAATATTTCAATGCTTTTATCAAATTAATAGATTTCATTAACATGAGTTTTAATAAGTTTTATATCAGCATAGAGTTCACAGTCCAATTCAATCTTAAAATGAATTATTATTTATAATTGAAACTATTCTAAATTAAATTTGCGTTTAAAAATACAAAAGGAAATTTGCAGATTATGAAATTATAAAGGAATACTATTGTTAAGTACATAAGCAAAACTATTTTTAAATAATAATTCAAACTATAAGCAAACTACCTATCCTATTCTTATGAATCTAAAAACTATTCTACATGTGCAATATCATAAATCTATCTATTAAACAAATTCACTTGCAACTATGATGTTTGAGAAAGCAAGTTAACTAGTTAATCTATGAAATTCAACTTAACAAATAACTATGAATTCATGAGCAAGATGAAATGCTACTCTAAAGACAAGTTACAAATCAATAAACTATTTCCACAAACAATAAACTACTTGTAAACAAACCAACTAATTCATATTTAACAAATTAGAATGCTTCCTGTTATTGTTGAAAATGAAAATTCAAATACTATCTAGAAACATGGAACTAGTTCTTAAACTAATATCTATGGCTACGAAATTCAGAAATTGATGTTCTATGAATTCGAATTAACAACAAGTAAACCCTAAGATATGAAAATGGAAATCTAAGTACACTAATTAACGAAATCAATTCTATTTCTATCTATGACAAGAAAGGATAAAGAAATTCTATCTCCTATTCTCTATCTATTTCTCTTAACTAACGGAAAGTTGGAAATGAGTGCAGATTTATGGTGGCTGAAAATAACTGATGCTACAGTAAGAATCATTAATCTATGTAAAGAGACAATTCTGAAATCCAACTCAAGAAAAATCCTATTCACTAAGTTCAAGAAAGTAGCTTTATTCTAAAAGATAATTCAAACCACTAATTCTGGAAATTGAAACCACTTATTGCTTCAAGGACAAAATTCAACCACTATGCTCTAAACATGAATTCGGTTCACATCTAAAGAAAGGCAGAATTCAATTTGTAAATTGTGGGAAGCAAAACGTAATTGGCAAAAAGGAAGAGAATTGAGAGCAGAGACACAATGGAAAAACGTAGAGGTCTGTTCGGGCACACTTTTCTCCCTATCTGTTAAGTAATTTTGAAAATCGTCTACATTAGGGGTAATGGACCCATTTAGGAAGTGGGTTTCAAACCATTTCCCCATATTCCTTGTGGTTTTCTCACACGTTGCCTTGAAAATTGTCTCTTGAAGTGGTGACAGAAATGCAATTGCATATGCAACAAACATAAGCGTGAAAATAAAGATGGATGGGAAGAACATGAATGGAGAAAGGGAAACCAGCAAAATGAAAAAGATATAGAATAACAATGTGGAGATAAGTGCTAAGGTTATAAAGAAGCAATGCAAAAATGAATTGTGACAGATGCAAATACAACAAGTTAAGAATGCGTGAATGGGAAAAAACGTGACAGGAATAAACCAAAACGCAAATGTAAAACAACTACTGGGAAGAGATCTATGAATTGAGGAAAAAAAAACCTATTCTATTGCACAAAATTTAATCTAATTAAAATCATACATAATTAAACATCTACTAAGCTGAATTTAATAAATTCAAATGAAAAACATAAACTACTTATCTGTCATAATGCATAGAAACGAACAGAATCGACAAAACAGATCTAAATAATGCACAAGAAGAGCTTGTAGCCTCTAGTGTTCCCCTCAGATCCACAGCCTGAAACTATCTACTTCCTCATGTGAACATAAACACAAAAACTAGCTTCTTATTACAATCAAGTTCAGAATTACAGAGTTCAGCTCAAGTGTGAGCCACAACAACAATTACAATAGCTACCACCCCCTTCTCAGCCCTATGGCGCTTTATTTATACATAAAAATTCTAGTGGGGAAGGATAGAACCGAATCCCAAAGTCCCTGAGCTGTTTAAAACTAATTTTTATTTTTGAAAAATGACCAACTCATAAAAAGCACATTTGGCAAAAGGTGTCAAAATTCCCCTTCAATATCTCTCTGGTGGTTTCAATTGTGGAGAAACAAATTATGGGTTTTGTAGCTGGCTTGGTTTTCTCAAAACCCATTATCCCATTTTGCAAGATTTACTCGCAAGTGCACAAAAACCAAGGTACAATATGGCCGCCGAGAAATATTATTTACTAAAAATATGGGTTTTGAATTGATTGCTGAATGCTAGGTTACTAATTGTGGCGGAGTTCTCTGGGTTGAATGTTGGATTCTCTTGGCTCTTATTCCCGTGATGTGCACCCTCTTCCTTCTTTATGTGTTTGAGTCCATTTCACAACTTGTACATAACAACTGTTTCATTAAATTAACTCATAGTAATTAAAAAATGAAACGTAATTTAATATGAAGTGGTTTTAAACATTTATATGTGTTAACCCAAATCAATTAAAAAGGAACATATGTTAATATGAAGTGGCCTTTAAATATAAAACAATTACCATTCCCTACATCACTTCATTCCAAAAAGGGTTTTCTTAATGTTTAATTTAGATAACTTTTCCTTTAATATTTAAAATCAAATGGATTTACTTTCTTTTTTTTTAATTATTTAAACAAACTCATCAATAATATTTTATCATTTGTTTATTTATTTAAATTTTAAAACAAAATGTTTACCATTAACTCATGCTTTTCATTTCATATGCAGGTATTTACAAGACCGACGAAAAATAGAAGAGTGGGATAAATCAAGCCAAGAACCTAATAAGAAACATGTCATTAAACCCAATATGAAACATAAGATCTGAAGAAGTACCGAATAGAGTACCAAAATAAAGGTTGTATGGACCACAGTACATCAAAAAGAAGTCGATTATGTTTTCTTTATGTTTAAGAGTTTTCATTAATAAAATAAAGTAAAGATAGCCTCATTGAACATAGATGTACTAGATTATGGTAAATATGCTGGGAAATTAATGTAAATAACATCATTATAGAGGACAATTCCAGAGCCCAACAGGTTTTGATACAAAGACTTTTTTGACTTGCAGAGGTAAATTTTCAAACTTCCCTTTGAACATCGGGTGGCACGATAAAAGACTTGGCAGCATTGAATCAACGAGGTAGAACACAATACGACATTGGACAATGCATTCTTTGAAAGAATCAAAGGAGTGACATGACTCATGAAAGTGGATCGACTTAGAGACAAGCTGAATACCCAGTTGACTGAATGAAATGCAGATAAGTTCCATGTTCAAAGGTGACGACAAACTGCTATTTTATTTTCAAAATGAATTGATTCCCTTCCCTTAGATTCCCCATCATGTTTGATCAGTGACTCTTTTTCATTTTTACAAGTTCAAAGAGGGTAACAAACATTCGTTGTAGCTCATCCGAAGACAAGTCCATTCTCATATGTTTTACGAACCTAATAAAGGAGGGGTTCATTCCCAAAATAGCGTCTCTGATTGTTTATTTTAATGAGTCCAATGAAATTTAACTCGGTATCGTTCATGTTTAGAGAATCTGAATGAAGATGGAAGAAGACTCCAAAGGGTCATTTTTCATAAATAGTCAATCCAAACTAAGAAAGAGATAAACTACCATCGAAAAGACGACTCTTCAAGTACTTTTATGAGCATGAAGAAGACAACTGCGCTCGACAATCTTTTCACTTCTAGGGAGTCTGAAAAGAGTTTAAAGAATACTCCAATAGGTTTCTTTTACGCGATGAACAGGTTTTACACGCCTAAAAAGAATCAGAAAAAGACTTGAAACTTTGATACTAGCTTTTGGGAGTGTGATCAAAATGTCAAAATGAATGCTCAAGGACCTTTAACATTTTTTAGAAGTACAAAAAATTCAAAAGATGAACTTCCCCATAGCCAATACTGTTTTTTTTCATCCCTGCAAGACTCTTCAAAAAGGCTATTAGTCTTCTGAAATATTTAAAAATACTTTTATAAACTATGTAAAAGGGTATTTTTGATAAAAATGATTTAAAAACATTAAAATAATACAAACAACCCTAAAAATATGTTATAAAAGCTAAGTAAAATAGTAAAAATCAAAACATTTACCATTTTACCAAGTCTTGGAGCATTTTGCGAGAATTGAGGTGTAGATTTAAACTGGAGATTGTGAAGCCGTCATCTGTCTGTTTTCCACATCGTCATATCTAGGTAACAGCTAGAAACCTTCCTTTCCTTTTTATGCTTTCCATTTTTTATTTTTTTGGGGGATTAGAGAATTAAGAGAAACCCTAAAAAATGCATGGAAGGCACCGCTTTTGGTATTTGCGGGAAGAGTGGTGCTAGATAAGAACCGTAGGTTTTTAGTTTTGCTCAGGAGGTGGCACTGTTCTGTCCTAAAGGGATAGGCACGATGTCAGCCGTGAGGTCCAAGAAACACATTCCCTAGTCAAATTAAAAAATTTCAAGCATTTTTAATGGTGGAATATGCTTCTAAATAGCTCATTAATGGTTTTTTACAGGTTATTTGGTAAAAAATTGTGACTTGGAAGGAGAGACAACATGATGGAAAGGATTCTCAAGCCACAAGAAATGGAGGTTGCATAGCTTCCTTGAGAGGTGGCCTCTTAAAATTCTTCCACACTTCTAGCATGGTTTCACATACATGTCTATTGGAGTACATCCTATAGATGTGGAATCCAGAACAACAGTAATTTGAGGTGGGACCTCATATTGTGACTATGGAAGTGGAAGATATCTATTTCTTGACAAGGATTTCTAGACATGGAGCACCTATTTCTCTAATTGGTTCATGAGGTGGAGATGTCACTACACAGGAGTTGATTGATTTCCATTGCTTCCCTGGTACAAAAATGTCAGGTAATAAGATCCCTATCAAGGATACGAGGGATATACCACTTTGGACTGTTCTTTTTACCATGCAGAGGGTGGCTAGGAGCCAAGGGCCCCACCAAGCATCCCAAGCACATCTACTGTATTCCCTGGAAGCCATGGAACCCGTGGTGTATAACTTGGTTGAGGCACTATTACCTGTGTTCAAGGATCAGCTGACGAAATGTCGGGAAGGAGAGATGAAGCTGTTTGGATATGGGACCATGCTAGCATGCTTCTTCTTTGAGAGGGTACCTCTCATGAGGCCCCAGGTTATATTTACTAAGCTCAGATCTAGATATCGCCATATGGTGCGATGGGTGGATATTATGGCCTGCATAGGAGGTGGTGGGGCCAAGGTAAAGTTTGAGGTTTCCTTCTTCCACTGGCTAAGTGATCAGATCCTCATGATTGAGGATTATGCATATATAGGGAAAGACTTTCGAGGAGATCCTGACCTACCACTACCACCTAGGGATCAGTGGGGTGACATTGGTAAGAAGAAATACCTAATATGTTTTTATATTTTTCATGTTTTTATGATTTTTATGGATGATAGTAAGACTTGAATTTTACATGCAGATGTTGGTGATATATGTCCTGGGGGATCCTCCCCAATTAATAGGTGACCAGGAGCTTGCTTTGTCCATAGAGGCGATGCTGAGCTCATGGAGCTGGAGGAGAAACTGGATCGTCTGACTCTAGATATCCTGGATGTTGCTATAGATGACCTCCCTACGAAGTTTCAGAGACATACCATGGGGGTATCAAGCCGCTTCAATGGCTTGCTATGTAGAGTAGTAAGGGCCATTATGTGCTACCAAAATCACCATTAGAGTGGTATGCATGATGTATCCCTGAAATTTTAGATAGCTTCAATATTTTTGTATCATTTTGTATGCCTGAAAGCCACAGTGCTTCAGATGAGGTCTTGTGACCATATTTTTTTGTAAAAACACTTTTATACATATATATACATACTCAGTTCTGGTGTTTACATGTTCTTCAAATGGATGAATTATATTTACATGAGTTTTAGATGTTTTCTATTGTTTATTTTACATTATGATTGACCACGTTTATTTTAATGAGTTATGAATGGGAAATATGCTTGTCCATAATGAAATTTTCCAATAAATCAGCAATCATATTATCAGACCTAGGGATATGCCTATAAGTGGTGAAATAAAATAACCTTTCTAACATAAGCACTCTCCGAAATAGGCGAAGAAGTGTAGGGTTCCTGTTACTATACACATGATTTAGGTGACAAACCATTAATTTAGAGTTCATAAACACTACCAAATCATGAATGCCCTAAGATGCAACCTCGATGAGTAAATCTATCACTGCTTGATACTCGTCGATGTTGTTGGTAGCCGGACCAATACAAACCACACGTGAACTAACTAAATCCTGAGCTGGAGAATACAACACCCAAGCCGTTGAAGCAAGTTTCAAGGTATGACTGCATGCACCATCAACAAAAATGTAGAAATACATCCAATATACATAACCAAAACATGGTATAAACAGTATGGACATCAAGATAAAACCATATTGAAAATGATAAAACACACTGATAGCCAAATATACATATATAGAAGGTACCATACAAAAAAGACTTAAGCATAGTACCTCTTTAGGTACAACCCATTGTGAGGTTTCTCGAAGGTTATCGCATCATCATCTACGAGCTCAAAAGCCCCTTTCTCCAAGACCTTAATAACAATAAAGGGACCGTACTGCATGGATTCAAACTTTCCCTTCCCTAGTTTATGGTGTCTCTGATCGTAATTTAGGACTAGGTCATATTCATTGAAGAAACATGAGGTTGAACATACTTGTCATATTGTGCCTTGATGCATTTTTTGTGTGCCTCGTTAGCCAAGGCAACATCTCTTATACTTTCATTAAGTTTAGTCAAGTACGGGAATCTCTCTTCCTCAGTGGAAGTGTGTGGGAGAAGTTATACTGCGAGTTTAAGTTACGGGATTTGACACTCAATAGGAAGGATAACTTCTAGTCCATAGATTAGTTGAAAGGGTGTGAAACCAATTTTCATTTTTACTAAAGTCCTGTAGGCCCAAAGTGTGGAAAAGAGAGTCAAGTGCCAGTTGGATTTGTGATCTCCAACCATCCTATGTAGCATAATTTTTAAAAATTTGTTAATGGCATCGACCTGACCATTAGCCTGGGAGTAATACAAAGTTGAGTTTTCATGGAGAAAACCCATATTAGCACTCAGCTTAGCCATCATTTGATTTCAGAAATGAGATTTGTGGTCAGTGACAATAGCTTGTGGGACTCCAAACCTAGCTATCACATGATTGAATAAAAAGAGGGCAACGGTCTTACCATCCTCTGCATATGTAGGCATTTCCTCAACCCATTTTGTGAAATAATCCATGACTATGATGATGTAACCATGCCCCCCAGAGGATTTAAGCTTACAATGCATAAAATCAATACCCCATTTGGAAAAATAGCCAACTGCAATGACTAGGTGTAAAGGAGCAAGGTGGGTGTACTTTTTTCAGATAAAAGTGTTGGCAGGGTGGGAATTTCTTAACCGCCTCATGACAATATTTGAAGATCGAAGGCCAAAAATACCCAACATCCTGGGCTATATCCATCCCAGAAAGATGACTCCCACATGCTCCAGAGTGGAAATCATTCAAAACCGTTTCAACCTCTTCATGCGTAAGGAATCGTCGAATGATAGAATCTATACCACATCAGTACAATGTATCATTCAAAATGAGATAGTACTTTGTGTGGTGATAGATACGACAACGATCATTATGGGATATGTTAGGCTAAAATATCTAGGTCTGGAGATAGATGATCAAATATTCATACCATGGGTCAGTTGTGCTTATCAAGAAAACGAATTCATCCGGAAATGAATCATTGGGTTCAACTTCTGTCAAAGCACAGGGACAGTCACACATCAACTCCACGAAAACCAAGGATTTATTCAAAGAAGCCTCAACGAACTCAAGATCAAATTCCTGTAGGATAACAATCCAATATGAATATTTCCCCCCTATTACCTAATGGGTCAGAATGTAGTACATAGGGTTTCGATCTACGAGTACAGTTGTGGTATGAAGTAGAATGTAATGATGAAATTTCTGAACAACACTAACCGTTTCCAAAGCTAACTTCTCCACATGTGAGTAACGGGTTTTGGAGTCAATGAGACTCTTACTCATGTAATATATCACACATTATTGGCCATTGGGATTGTCCTACACTAGAACCATGCCAATGGTAGTAGCAAAGGCAACAACATACAAGATAAATTCCTTTGAATAATCTAGGGGTGCATCACAGGTGAATGAGTTAGAGTGTACTTCAGATTATCAAAGGCTTGTTGGGCCTAGTCATCCCAGAAGAACAAAATGTCCTTCTTCAGGAGATGCATATAACTGTGTATTTTCTCAATGGAGTTGCACAAAAAACGACGAAGAAAGTTTTCCTTCCCTTGCAAAATTTGGAGTTCAGTAAGGTTTGTTGGGGTAGGTAAGGCCAAGATAGCAGCAATTTTCAGAAGATCAATTTGGATTCCATCTTTGGAAACCACAAATCTAAGAAGGCATCTAGTCTCTACACAAAATACACACTTGTGTGCATTGAGCCATATGTTATAATGACAACACCTAAAGAAAATGTCTCTAAGGTTCCCTATATCGTCATCATGTTGCTATGAATGAGCGGGGAGATTGTCAAGGTACAGTTCCACTATGTGCTTGATATCAAGAAAAGCATAGGACATGGCTCATTGGAATGTACCTCGGATGTTCTTTAGGCCAAAAGGTAACTTTCCATATGTGAAGGTTCCCCATAGGAAAATGAATGTCATTTTATGCTGATCGACGAGTATATTCTCTATCTGATTGTAGCCAGAAAAGACATCCATAAAAGAAAATATGACTCTCCCAACACGGTTATCAATGATCTGATCGATATGTGGAGTAGAGAAATTGTCCTTAGGACAAGCCTTATTCAAGTATCGAAAATCGATGCAGACTCTAATAGTTCCCTACTTTTTGGTTATAGGGACAATGTTAGATACCCATTTTTTCAGGGGTATGGGATAAATAAACCCCGCCTTCAGAAGTTTTTCTACTTCAGCTTTGATAGCCGTAGCCTTCCTAGGATGGAATTGAAGTAATTTTTTTTCGGATGGGCTTTGCCATGGGATAGGTTTTAATCTCATGTACGATAATTGACGGATCAATCCTAGGCATCTCCTCATAAGTCCAAGCAAAAATATCACATAATTCTTTGAAAAGATCTATAAAACGTTCAGTTTCTTTCGTCGAGCGGTTCTGGCCTATGTGAACGTGCTCAATAGTTTCGGGCTTGACTGATATGTCGATCGGGTTTATCTTTGTGATGTTTCAAATATTTCCTTTAGAATATATGTCTTGCAATGACATAGGTGTTTGTGCATGGGTGAAAATATCAGTATTGATAAGCGATTCAAGGTCAAAACCTACCAAACTGGCATTGGGAAGAAAAGAAGATCGAGGATGGTGATATTCCCATATGGGTTCATTCACACTCATTATCTCCATGATGGAATCGTTTGAAGGAAAATTCTATGTGAGATAGTATAGAGTGGGAAGAGAAGGTTCTAGCCAGTAGGGCAAGTGGTAGGGATTAGAAACTACCAAATGAAGATCATCTAGCTAGACCTTGGAGGAAGATTGGAAAACATCATACAATGATTCATAGGGGCCTGTAGCAGGAATTTATCCCTTACTACAGGGTAGGAATAGCTACCTTCCTTCTATACGATGGAAGGATAGGGTTCCTGATGGTAATGCAAGAAAACTTAAACAGAACTGAAGTAAAGAGAACAGAAAAAGAAAGAAATGGAAACACTGCACACAAGGTTAGACTCCAAAAACCTGCATATAACTTATTAGAACATAAAATGAACCTGCAAGCAAACTAAGTTAGAAAAACTAGAACAAAAATGACAATAAAAAAAGCTTATATCTCTTGGTGGAAATGGACCACCATGCCCTAGCTTGGAGAGGCACCTCTCTCTTAAGAATGGGGGGAGCTATGGCTCAATGGGAGGATGAATGAGAGGGAGTGTGGGTGGCTTGAGAGGCAAATGGTCTCAAGTAATCCACTCGGGTAAGATAATAGTATGTAAGGGAGGAATGTTTTGAGAGTGACCCCCACTCCTCTATTTATAGCTTTTTTAGGGTTCTAAGCCCCTGGTCAGGGCTTTAGCTCCTTTTTTGGGATTTTAGCCCCTTTTGCTCAATCTTTAGCTCCTTTTAGGGTTTTAGGATCCTTTGAGGGGTTTTAGCTGCTTTTTGGAGGCTTTAGCCCCTATGAGAGCTATTTATGCTCTCTTTAGGGGTTTTTAAGCCTTTTTTCATGTTTTTAATCCTTCTTGAGGGTGTGCGGGTCAAATGGAGTCAAATGAGGGTCGTGCATGGGTGTCCTTGGGTGGTGTAGGCCATGTAGAGCTGACTGAGGGATTTTTTGGGTTAATAAATTGACCCCTGATGTGCGAGGGCAGGACCTCATCGTATGGCCGACGGACATCATAGGATTTTTTGCAGAGAGGTGGTGCTTCCTGGGCTGGGGAATGGTGGCTTTTGGTTTTTGTATTAATATGGTTCCCATCAATGGGTGAGATACAAATAATGTGTGGCATGTATATGGATGAGGTGGGAATCCCCATGCCTGTAACAATGTCAAAAGAATAATGTGATCTATGCTCTATAATACAAGAGCCAATCACATACAACTAATGATACATAGTGGTTTCCTCACTGAGAGGTTGAATACAATAGTGATATGAAGAACTGCTACATTGGACCCATGACATTCTCATGGAATGTTATATCTTCATGACTGATGACCTGCTAGATCTGGAGTGGTACATAGCTATATGGACTCACTGATGGAGAGTCAGAGTCTCTGTGGTACAAATATGCTACATCAATCATAAATCTATATAGAAGCACGACTGGGGATTCTAAACACTATCTCCAATGCAACCCATAAATCATAAGGGACATAAACCTATTTAGGTCCCTCAAATAGACTCATCAATGTACTACAATCAAGTGACATCTGGGGTCTTTGACCAAATACTACATGGACCAATACCCTATACGAATCTCAATGGTTCGATGATGTAGCTGGAGTCGAGCATGTGAGAAACAACCATCCCAAGAGGCACTAAGGACTCCTCTCAAGTGCTCCAAGGAACTCATCAATGAGGTTAATGAATCCAAGATATAGGGACCTATGGGCCTATCCTTTGGAATATGTGTGTTGTCGGTGACAGAGGGAGACCTGCCCCAGGTCAAGGAAATGGTGTTTCCTTGACCAAAAGCATGAGAGAGATAAGCGAAAGATGTGAGACAATATGAGGACTGACCCACTAAATGGGGATGGGGGGAAGGGAAATATTTGAACAGGGGAAGACATAGTGTAGTAGACTCAAACTTCCTCTGTTCAAAGTATGACAGCAGGGCGAAGCAGGAAGCAAATGAAACTAACTCATGGGAATGGGATCATAGCTGTAATACTGGGAATGTTACTGCAGATGAGAAATACTTGGGGTAGGTAGACACTTTTGATATTTATGGGATCTAATAAAGACACATTGTAGAGTACTCTGAACAAAGGTGACCCAAAGTGACAATGCTGCCAAACTGTTATCTATGGGGTGGTGTCTAGAGACACCATTGTGGTACGATCTCGTGGATTTTTGGGGAGCCCGAGAAAGTAAATGATCGATGGTAATTTCAATTTTAGAGAGTCTGAAAGCATGAAGAAGACTCTAGCGGGGGCTCTTTTTCATTGGTAGTCTCCTGTTCCTAAAAAAGGATAAAAGTATACATAGGAAAGATCGCCCATCCTGTAGGGGATGAGAGACTTCTGTACCGTTGGTAGTCCAATTAGACCGGAAAAGGTTAAACCTATACTGATTGGATGGTCATTCAGATACTTTTATGAGCATGAACGAAACCAAATTTTCTTGACAATATTTTCTTGATGAGAAGGTTGGAAAAGAGCTTAACGACAACCCATGGTGAGCTTTTTCATAAAGTTCGGCCCCTCTTCCTGAGAAAGCATAAAAGTATGTAGAGCGGAATGGTTTTGGCTTGAATGTGCCAAGGTGGTCCTTTTCATTTGATGGTCTACATAGTTCACAAAAGGAGATAAACAAGATGATGTGGATGCCCTTTCCTATACTTTAATGAGCAGGAAAGGAAGCAGCTCCACTCAACAATCTGTTCATTCTTTTAGGACTCAGAAAAGAGCTTAAAAGAAACTCTAGTATGGTCAACCGATTGCGGTGGCATGGGCAATGCCCCATGTCGGGATGGTGGACAGTGGTCCAAAGGTCATCCAGATTAGTATGGATGGAGTAGGTGGCTCTTAAACATACCAATACATTCACATGAGTCAGTGCGGCAGAGGCACGCAAATCGAGGTGGCTCTCAGACAGAGATCACGAGAGTCATGTGTGAATTGTGGTGGACAGACTTGACTACATGTGATGTGAGTACAAGTTTGGAGGTAGTTATATGCCAAATGCATGCAAAGGAAGTGATCCATCTTCCAGACGATGGTCCAGAGATCTGCATAAGGTGTGGTGGATGGAGTAGATAGTTATGTGTTAAAAATAAAAATGATGTGCCTTACGGGCGGTGGCTCGAGAACCCGCATGATTGGTGGTAGGAAAGTGTAATGCAAGTATAGGTATGAAGACACCTATAGCATAATGATGTGGCTCATAAATTGATGTAACTTTCAGGAAGTGGTCCCAAAAATTACTTGTTAAACATGAGACGATGGTCTCATTAGAATATAGAAGATAAAAATTTGAGCCTAGAGGTGTGAGAGGTGTCTCAAATAGGATCTGGGTGACTCTGAATTAGTAGCTAATGGTGCTGCCCCTAAATGGGGGTTTCTAATTTGTGGTAAAAATGTTATAAAAAAAAGGGGAAATCTATGATATAAGTGACTCATGGTGGTTATATCAGTCATAAAATCTCTTGAGGTAGAGCTCGATATGCGGCTTATTCAAGAATTGACCACCTAAGTTAGTGAAGAGGTATGCCCCCTTACCAAGACGAAGGTCATTAGAAAGGTGGGGTGACAGAATCTGGTCTTTTATGGGAAGAACCGATTCCACACTATGGTTTAAAGGGAACGAGGTAAAACCAGAGGTGATGTTACAAATCTCTCTGTCATCGCGTAAGTGGTGCTGGGATAGATCAGGTGGATCTTCCATAGCTGACGAGGTGAAAGGGAAACTGGTGCTAGATATCATGAAAATGGTATTGGTTGTGGATTTGGTGGCCTTTCCCCTAGTCTTTGTTGGAGGAAGAGGGGCAGGCATGATGACGAGAGGATTCTTTGATTGACCCAGAGGTAGGTGCAACATCATCTCAATTGGTTGGACAGGAGTCAACACATATTGGGGCCTTAGAGGTAGTGTAGGTGGTTCAAGGTATCACATGAGAACTTCTAGTGTGAAATCTTGTAGATAGCAGGTTTCCAAGATAGACTTACTCATGATCTCGGATGGTAGCAAAAGGAAAGGGAAAAGGAAAAGGAAAAGGATCATGTTGATTAGGAATGAACCCCAATGTTTCCCTGGTAACTGAGGTTGAGGTTGCGACTGAGGTTGTGGCTATGGTTGGGGAAACAATAGAAGAGATAGGTCTGATCGACCGTCAGTGATGGTGGAGACCAGAGGGTCTATAGATCTCGACATCATGTAAATGGACATGGTGTCGGAAGGAGGTGGGGGGTGAACTTCTTTGATCAGAGTGATCTTCAAGGAAATGTTGTCGAAGGTTGGATAAAGCCATTCAAAACTCAGAAAAGTCTTGGCAGTGGTGAGAATAGTGTCCATATAATCCACAAAGGGCACAAGCATGCTTTGCTCTCAATGACTTGTTTCTCACTATTGGCGCATTTGGAAGTTCAACCATAGGGATGTTTTCAGTTGTATCCATGTCATCCAAATGCGCATGGATTATAGGAATCTCAGGGTAGTTCTGAGTTGGATGGCCATGTTCTTCATAGATGGTGCAAGATGGGATCTGTCAAGGTTCAACAGTAGATTTTGCATTCTTGCTCCTAGCCCTTTTTGGGTGGGGCGGTGTGGGTGCGGGTGTAATGGTTGGTTTTTGAGGGCTAGGTGGAGGACAAGATTCGAACACAATGGGTTGCACAGGGGTTAAGACTACTTGGGGCATTGGTGCTTGCGCTGATGGATCAAGATACCACATGAGAATTACCAATGTAAAGTTGGGTAAGTTTAAGGTGGCCATTACTGGCTTGCTCATAACACCAGGTGGGGGAAATAGTAAGGGAATTGTGTGGACTGCAGAGGAGCCTAGATAACTCCCTGATGGTTGTATGTGGGGATGAGGTTGTGGTTGTGGCTGCACATAATGGTGTGGCTATGAATGATGTTGCGGTTGCTATTGATGTTGTGGCTGTGGACGGTGTTGTGTTTGCGGTTGGGGCTACGGCTGCAGTTGTTGTTTGGGTGTAGCAATGCTGAATGAGATCATGCACAATTCCATGGCCTCATTTGGTGTTAGTGGTGCTGACACTAAGGGAAAAGAAGCCATCATGGTGGTATCAGAAAACAACCTAGGGCCCACATTCAACAATGGGGAGGCTGGTATGTTGTCAACCATGGTGTTGACCATAGGGATAACATTGGCGGGTGTGGTCTGCCCTTGTGGATCAATGGTGTTGATCATAGGGATAACGCTAGTGGGTGTTGTTAGCCCTTATGGATTGTGATAAGTCAGTTGGTCAATCGTCACAATTTTCCCTTCATGGGGGAACATCATGAGACGGAAGACAATTGATGCTACGGATCTCATGGTGTACGTATAACTTCTTCCGAGGAGAAGGTTATAGTCCAATTGAGAATTGAAAACCTCTATGTCAATTAGAACTATCTTCCCAGCTAATGTGATGGGGACATGGGAGAGGATTCCTTGGGATTTAGTGGGATGGCCATCATAAGCCCACAGAGTTGTGGAGGACGATTACAGAATTGGGGATCCAAGATTCTACTAGACTAGGGTAGACATAACACATGTGGATGCCCCCTCATCCACTATGCACCAGTGCAAAACCAAATTTTGGATAGACAGTAGGATTTGGAAAGCAATGGTTGATGGCATCCACGGTTTTCCATTATCTGTGTCGAATGTGATCAACTTGGAGTCAGAGGGGTCCATGGCACCAAGGGCGGCTAGTAAGGCTTTCTTCTATGTTGGGAAAGTTTTGAGTGCCTCAAGAGTAGACAAGGTGGTAAGTGGTTGGGCCAAATCATCCACTATGTTGTAGTTGACAATAGCTCTAGCCATGGCATTGTTGGAAACCCGACATATGGGGGGTCACGGGAAAGGGGGTAACTGAAGAGGTGCATTGAATTTTTTAGACATAGATGCCGTTGATGTGTCAGCAGATTCAGTGTTGGTTTTGTATTGATTTCATCTGGTTTTTAGATTGACCTCTTCAGTTGTCATAGCTAGTAGGTGGTGGACACCTGTTTCTGCCATGGGAGGTGCCCCTGGAGCATTGGGATTAGGTTGGGGAGGGGTTGTGGTTTCCACCAATCCTTGGACTGGTAATGGGTTTTGGAACACCATAGGACGAGGTCCTTGTGGTGCTGGGTTGGGTTGGGCTTGGTCCATTGTATTGGTGGCATGTTGAACCTTGTTTCTAATGGCCTATTTAGCATGACCTATGAAGGGAAACTCAAATGTGTAGTTCCCATAGACCTCGCATAGTGTACACAGTTGGTTTGTCCAAAACGGAGCGTTGTATCTCAGTGCATTTGGTCATTGAGGATTTTGGGATGGCTAGTTTAGTGTGGCATTGTTGGGAGGATTTGGTTGTTGACTACCTCCTTGCAGTTGATTGTTGCCTTGGTTCCGAGGTTGGTTATTTCTGGCTCGCCCTTGTTTGTTATTGGGGGCTAGCTGGTTGGAACGATTTTGCTGTGCAAACACTTGTCCCAATAGAGCAGGTGGAGTAGGGGTGGGGGCTTGAACAGCTTGCACCAGTGGTGCATAGTATACTTGGGTGGGTGCTAATGCCACAAATGTGGGCATTTGTTATACGATAAAGCTCTCATTTATTGTATCACTCTAAGACTCATGATTTGGGGGGAATCTTGTTATACCAAGATCCTGTCACCATCATGTGATAAGACATTTGACATACCTACTTGCCTTGAATCCCAGCTTCTGGAGTGGAAACTAAATGGTTTTTCATCAATCTGTCATACAAATTCCCAGCACCACACATGCCCCTTTATCTAGGAGCATTACCCCTGCTCGCACCGCCTTTCATCAGTTGTCCACAAGCGGTGCCATCACCCATTGCTCTTGGTCCATAGGCAGTTATTACCAGAACCGCTTTGTCATAGGAGGAGAAGCACGGTACCCTGGGTAAAAAGGGAAAAAGAGAAGTTTCTTGAGGCTTCTAGATAATAAGCCTTGTGTACTACCTTATCCCTACTATTATGGGTTGGTTGAGCTCGAGATCCCTCATCCTAGGATCTTAAAGGCCACCTCACCCACTAATTTCTCAACCATCTCTATCCATTAAATCCCTATAAATATGAGCTCATAGCCATGGTTGAGGGGAGAACATTGGAAGGTATTGTTATGCTGTTGGATTGATTCTTGGCCCAAGATCATTTGGAGAGAGCATAGAGAGCTAGAGTCGAATCTTTTGGGGATGAAGAGATAGTTTCATGGAGATGCATGTCAACACTAAGGATTGGTTGTAAAATTCTTCATATTTCTAATGCAAGTTGATTTCTATCCCACATATGATGTTGTTGTTGTGATTTCGCATATATATGTTGCTAGATTCCTTAGTCACTAGCATATATTAGTAGATCATATTCTGGTTGCTTTGATTTGTTTCATGTTGAGCTTTTTTGCAGGTACACAGGTGAACTATCAAAGCCTTGTATTCAAGATATCTATAGCATCTAGGGAGAGTCTTCAACCTCTATCCTCTATTTGTTCTGGATCTGAACCATTCAGATCAATCGAGCACCTTGCTTTCCACAGGAGGTGAAATATTTCGGCCAAAAAATATGGTGACTCCGCTGGGGAATAGAGTATTCAGTTGTTCTGATCTTCCTCAATGTGCAAGTCTTGTCCGAATCCAGGCTCTGTTTTTTTCAACTCTTTTCAATCAGATCTACTTTCTGATTTGTATTATTTGGTTTTGAAATTTCTAGATCTGTTCAGATCTGAGTCATTTCGGTCTTTTATGCTCTTTTACCACATTCAATTCAATAGTATTTTCCTTGATCTATTCTTTTCTGACTTGATCCATTGTTCTTTTTATTGTTTTGGCCATCTGCAGGGAACTGCGCCCATGCTATGTATGAGGAGCGGTGCCACCACCTAAACATAGTGAGCAGTAAACGGTGCCACTTCCTATATCTGGTTTTAAAGGAGCGGTGTTGTCTTGGAAATGCTCTGTCAACACCTATGAAATGTGGTGCCAGGTAGGCATTAGTCCAAAACCCTCTTTCCTCATTTTTCTTTGTAAAAATTTGGAATTTTGATTGCTTTCAGTTCTGTTATCAGACTTTTGTTATTGAATCTGATGTGTGTGGTTTTCTGCTTTGATGGTTTAAGATTGATTTGAGTGGAATTTCAAAAGTTTGTTTAGTATTTTTTATTGTTCATCGGCTTCTTTATTGTTGGTTATGATTAAAGAAGGATTTCTTATTTTCTGAAAGTTAGGGTGCTCATTGAAGTCTATTTTCATTGCATATACTAAAAGAAGAACACTAGATTAGCTTCTAGATTTCATTTCTTGCTTGCGTAGTAAACTTCTTTTTCTTTCCTTCAAAAAAGAAAAGTTTTGCTTGAGATTAGGGAATCATATTTGACCATTGGATTTGTGATTTCTGATTGTATTTACAAGCTTTTAGGACCTTTGTGATCTTTCGTCTCTCATTCATATAGGACTATCTCGATCAAAATATAAAAAAATGGTAGTTTTAAGCTAGATTTGCTTATGTTTTTGAGAATTTTGAAAAGTTAGAGTGCATTGACATATACGTGTGCTTGGTGTTGTTCTTTTAGGAAAAGAGATTCTCACCCTTCTTATTTACTTTTGAAAAGAAGAATTTGGTTTGTAAAAGTATTTGCTTGTATTTGATTTGATGTTCATGACAGTTGATTGGAATGATTTTTGGTTTTGAAACAAAAAGAAAAACGCTCTCTTCCCTCTCGTAAGTAGGCATACTAAACAATAATGTGAACATTTGCACAAGCATATTGCATCATTTTACTTTTCTATCAAAACATCATGCATTCACCTAACCATACAAGTTAAAATTAATGGTAGTTGTAGGTTAAAATTTACGTAGTAACTTGAGTGATAGGTTAGAGACGTGTTCGGGCATCCTAAAACGTAGGAGCTATCGTTATCTGTCAGCATTACATTTCGGGACTCGCACGGTTCTTCCACATACCATCGGTATATCGAACGACCTTTCATGTACCCTTGAGGTATATAGAAAGGTAATTCATGTACTCGATTGTATATCGGAAGGCCCATTGTGTACGGTTATGCATTAGACAACACTACTACCAATTCGAGCTCCCACGTACCTTGAGTATATCGGGAGACCCCACTAGGGTACCTTATCTATTTGAGAAAATCCCTTTGGCCATATTTTTAAGAGCCATACACCAAAAACAACATTTGAGGAGATTACTACGCATGTACCCTCGAGGTCTATCGCAAGTGGCACCTTCTTGACAATCCTAGTGAGAGACCTGACTTTTGAACTCCTCCTGTCATTTTAAGTCTGCTTGTTTTGACCTATAGTTTGAGTAGGGAAGTATTTTGGTGTGTTTTTTTTAGATTTTTAGACCCTAGGTTTGATAGGAACTATACAAACTAGTTGGGTTAAGACAATCCAAAAGAGTACGGGGCTTGCCAACTGATTTTATTCTTGTTTCAGGAGAAAATCCAATGGAAGCTATAGTCGAGGGAGCTATTACCACCTCCCAAGTGGGAGATAACATGGTGGTGGAAAGTGTAGTACCATATTGTTCACACTCGCCTCCCCTGGTCCAACAACCTTCTCAGGGAAATTCACCATTCCATTATCCCTTGGAAGGTCATGTTGATGATACTCGTCCGGACTTTGGTCCTAATGCTCCTTTTTGGGAGACACCTATCGGACAGGCCATTGCCTCATTTGGCACCCATGTAATTTTTCCTGATAATGAAGAAGAACGTAGGAAATACCGTGCTACTATTCTCTATGCACAGGAGGTAGAAAAGCAGATTGATAACCTATTAAGCTCTACACCAGTATGTTCCACATCCCTTCCTATGGGATATCGTTCACTAGTTGATTCTATGAGACCCATTGAACTGATTATAGATCATCCATTAACAACCCACAGCCCAGGTCAAATTTCCACCCCTCTCACCTCTTATGTTATGTCTATTCCAAATCCTCCTAATTCTTTTGAATCTAGGGCCCAACCTTCAATTCTTGTTTTGTCAGTACCTTTGAATGCCGAGGGGAAACCCCCAACATGACCTGCATTATCTGATACTGGAGTTGTACCTAGTCAAGGGCATAACTCTAACATAGAAACATCTACAGTTTTTGTCCCTCCCACCCACACTAATGTGGTAAATACCCTATCTAGTTCATGTCATCCCTTGGGGGCACAACCTATTACCATTCGGTATTCTAGTGGTTATGGTTATCAAATACCTGTAGGTAATCATCCATCTAATCCCACAGGAATGCATTATACTGGAATTCCATACCCTAGTAACACTTTTACGCCATGGGGGCAACCCAACCGGTCTTACATGATATCCATGGGAGGGATACCTATACATACTACGGGAGGTGCAGGGGAACCACCTTATGGAAGTCCTCCCCCTGGGGGACCTCATGGTGTCGGAGGATCTGAAAACTTTCCTCCTTATGGTCCTGAGGGTGCTAGTGGTCCTAGGAGACCTGGTGGATTTCCTCCTTATGGCTCTAGAGGGTCTGGTGGCTGTACACCTAGTGGTTCTTGTGGCTCTATAGGTTTACCACCTCCTAGAGGCTCCGGAGGGTCTAGTGGTCTACCTCCTGGTGGTCCTGGAGGTCCCGGTGGTCCTAGTGGTCCTAGTGGCTCTGGCAGTCCTCCTCCTGGAGGCCCTGGTGGTCATAGCGGTCCTAATTTTGGAAATCAACCCCCAATGGGTGGATCCTCAGGTGGTTCTTCCTCACAACAACCTGTTTATCAGTCTACCGATGGCCCTACTAGTAATTATATGCCATATCAATATTAACAGTATGTACAATCAAATAGATAGTTACCTTTCCTAGCAACTTTGGACTTTCCTGATTTGTCCAAGTTGATTAATGATCCCATTCGACACAATCCCTCGTGGCCTCCCATTTCGGTAAAGTTACCATCGGATATTCTTAAATTCAATGGGAAGCAGGGTGAAGATCCACAGAACCATGTTATGAATTTTCATTTGTGGTGTTCCTCGAACTCCCTCATGGATGATTCCATTCAGTTACAACTCTTTCAGCGATATTTGATCGATACAGCCATGAAGTGGTACATTGAACTCCCACAACATTTGTTTGTGGATTTTGGCTCATTGGCAACCATATTTCTTATACACTTTCAACTCCCTATCCATTATGAAATGGGAACTGAACTTTTAACTTCTATGTGATAGAACACCTCCACCCAAATTTCTAATCATATTCATGAGTGGAGAAGGTGGAGAAGGCTTATTAAGTCCCCTATTCTGGATCAGCTGTTAGCTGATTGGTTTACTAAGTTCTTGTTGCCTCCTATTGCCCGATATGTGTCCATGGGTGGTACCGTTACTGAAGAGCGGGCTATTAGTCAGGCTCAATACCTAGACTTGGTCTATTCCCAGTCCATGACTCTTTATGACCTGATTCCTCAAGCTCCTCACCCCAGCACTGACCCTACCAAGCCACTAGTAGAAGTACTCGTTGATGGGATTGTTGGTTCAATCCAGTCCCCATCCATAGTGAAAGCTTCCAAGCAAACCCAAACCGTTATTCCTTCAACTCCCAAGGTTTTTGTCGAGGTCAATTCTATTCAAAGTACTCAACCCTCGGGTAATAAAAAGAAAGGTAAAAATCAAAATACAAAACCTGGAAACCATTAGGAGACCCCACGATCAACGAATAATGACAACAACAAAGGTAAAAGGAAGGCTAAATATCCTTGTTTGTTATGCAGTGGTGACCATTTTTCAAAGGAGTGTCCCTGTCAGGATGAAATCTTCCAGTTTCTGAAGTCTAATCCCGCACCTATAGTACTTACAGATCCCTTTCTCTCTCAACAACAATTGGTAGACCACATGTCTAACCAGGGTAACTCTAGTTCATCGGAGGAAATTCATATGATGTCCTTAGATACCATCCATCTGCAAACTAGAAGCTATAATTATGATAAACCTACAGATAAGAAAGAAGATCAATCTTCTTGAGGGAAAGCTCCCTCTACTAGTTCTACGGAATCCTTGTTTGTTGTTCCCTTGTCTATCGAGAAGCCTACTCTTGACATGATTTTGCACCCACCAAAGAGTACTTTTTGGAAGGATATCTTTAATCCCAATGCCCGAGCTACTCAATTCTATAATGTAGTTGAATATCTCGCTCAAGCACCTTGTGCGATGTCTACCCTAGAAGTACTCCAAAGTTTCCCCACACAGCGCAAGAACTTGTTGAAAGCTTTAGGAGATTTAGACCCGGATAACACTAACTTGATTCACTTTAATGTTGAGAACTATAAACCTATATTACCACATAAACTCTCTTTTCAGATCATTACGAAAGTAGTGGGAAAGAAATTCTTTCGAACGGTACTAAATGAAGGAGCTTCGACCTCGGTGTTATCTTTGACTTGTTGGAAAGCCCTTGGCTCTCCCGATATTGTTACATCAATGATGACCCTTAAAGCCTTTGATGGACGGGGTTTCCAACCCCATGGTCTCATATCACCCCTCACGGCCGAGCTGGGGGGAAAAATCATTTCCATCCAAGTAGAGGTGGGGGATGCCGCTTTGGATTACAACCTCATTTTAGGAAGGAATTGGTTCTATTCCATGAATGTTGTTGCTTCAACAGTATTTTGAATGGTCCAATTCCCACATCTTCAGAGAATTGTTACCATTGACCAGCTTGATTTCAGTACACCGAATGTTACTACTTCCACGAATAATAACATCCCCATGTTAGGTCAGTCCCCTCTTCCTTACCAGTCGATTGGGGTAGGTATGCTGAAGGATTCATCCCTTATTGGTATTTTTCCCTCTACTCCTCCTAGCATGGATACCACAACAGTACATATGATCTCCTCATTTGATTTTGAGCCCAAGGGAAAAAATGTTTTTGAGTCCACCTCGTTGAGCCCGCACGAAGCTATGTATGACACCATTCAAACTTGTTCCAATAATCACACTGATGACCTTCATTTAGTGGCTTTGGATCCTTACCATTTACCGTACTAGTTAGAACCTTCTCTTCTGATTCTAGATTATCTCTCTAATACTTTTCCTTTCGACGAGTCCATTATAGAGATCATGAATATGGATGAGCCCATTTGGGAGGATCATCATCATAGATCCATGTTCCTCCCCAATACCAGTTTAGGTAGCCATGATTTGGCATCCTTGTTTCCTACTGATATTGTCAACATTCCGCAAAGTCCTATATTGTTGCAAGACACAGATTCTGAAGGAAACCTTTCCAACATTACTCAGACGAACCCAATTGACATATCAGCCAAGCCTAATGTTATTGAGCACATTCATGTTGGGAAGAATTGTTCCACAGATGAATCTGAAGCATATAAGGCACTTTTTAAGGAATTTTGTGATATTTTTGCCTGGTCCTATGAAGAGATGCTGGGGATTGACCCTTCCATTGTGTTCCATGAGATTAAAACTTATCCCATGACTAAACCTATCAGGTAAAAACTTAGGCAAGTACATCCTAGGAAGGCCACAGCTATTAAAGCTGAGATTGAGAAACTTCTGAAATCCGATTTTATTTATCCTGTACCTTCGACGGAATGGCTATCGAATGTGGTCCCTGTCAATAAAAAATAGGGCACCATTAGAGTCTACATAGACTTTAGGGATTTAAATAAAGCTTGTCCCAAGGACAACTTTCATACCTCGCATATCGATCAGATTATCGACAACTGTGTTGGAAGTGTCATCTTTTCATTCATGGATGGCTTCTCCGGCTACAATCAGATTGAGATATTTCCCTCCGATCAGCATAAGACGGCATTCATTTTCCCATGGGGAACCTTTGCATATAAGAAGTTACCTTTCAGCTTGAAAAATGTTGGAGCAACATTTCAGCATGTGATGTCCTATGCATTTCACAACGTTAAACATATTTTTGATCTGTACCTTGACAACCTCCCTTCTCATTCACAGCGATGGGAAGACCATCCTGGTCATCTTAGAGACATATTCCTGAGATGTTGTCATTATAATATATGGCTCAATACACATAAATGTGCTTTTTGCATTGAGACGGGATGTCTACTTGGCTTTGTGGTATCCAAAGATGGCATCCGGATTGATCCTTTAAAGATTGTCGCTATCATTAATCTACCAACCCCAACCAACATCCTTGAACTCCAAATTTTGCAGGGGAAGTAAAACTTTCTCCACCATTTCATGTGCAATTTCACTAAGAAAATGCATGGTTATATGCGTCTCCTCAAGAAGAACACTCCATTATTCTGGGATGACCAAGCCCAACATGCCTTTGATAATCTTAAGCATGCTCTGACTCATTCACCCATGATACACCCCCCAGATTATTCAAAGGACTTTCTCTTGTATATTTCTACCTCTGCTACTACCATCACCATGGTTTTAGTGCAAGACAATCTCCATGTCTAGGAGCATGTGATTTATTAAGCCAGTAAGAATCTTATTGATTCTGAAACCCGTTATTCACATGTGGAGAAGCTAGCTTTGGCCACGGTCATTGATGTGCAAAAATTTTGTCACTACATTCTGCTTCACACTACCACCATATTGGTAGACCAAAACCCAATGTACTACATTCTGACTCATCAGGTACTTAGGGGAAAGTACTCCCATTGGATCGTCATCCTTCAGGAGTTCAATCTCGAGTTTTCCAAGGCTACATCAAAGAAATCCTTGGTTTTTGTTGAGCTTATGTGTGACCTTCCCTATGCTACCATGGAATCTAAGCCCAACGATTCATTTCCATATGAATTCTTGTTTCTAATTAGCATTACTGATCCTTGGTATGGAGAATTTTTGAGTTATCTCCAGACCCAGTTTTTTTAGCCGCATCTATCTTGCAATGATCATCACCACATCCGTCACCACGCTAAGTACTATCTTATCTTAAATGATACCTTATATAGACGTGGGATCGATTCCATTATCTAGCAATGCCTCAATCATGAGGGAGCTGAGCACGTGCTAAATGATTGCCACTATGGAGCATGTGGCAGTCATTTACCTCGGATGGCTACAGCCCAAAAAATCCTTCGCGTTGGCTATTTCTTGCCTTCTATCTTCAAAGACTGTCATGAGGCTATTAAGAAATCTCCACCTTGCCAACATTTTTATCCCAAAAAGAGCACCCATCCTGCTCCACTTCATCCCATCATTTCCATTGGCCCTTTTTCCAAATGGGGGATTGAATTCATGCATTGTAAGCCTACCTCAGTCGGGGGGCATGGTTACATCATCGTAGTCGTGTATTATTTCACAAAATGGGCTGAGGCCATGCCTACATATGCAGAAGATGGTAAGACTGTCGCTTTCTTCTTGTTCAATCATATCATAGCTAAGTTTGGAGTTCCGCAGTCCATCGCCACGAATCACAGATGTCATTTACATAATCAAATGATGGAGGAATTGAGTGCCAAGCTAGGTTTTCACCATGAAAACTCTACATTGTATTATCTGCAAGCTAATGGTTAGGTAGAGGCCATTAACAAGGTTTTGAAAACTATGCTTCATCAGATGGTTGGAGATCATAAATCCAATTGGCATCTTGTTCTTTTTTCCGCTCTTTGGGCTTATCGGACTTCCATGAAAATAGCTACTGGTTTCACGCCATTCCAGCTTGTTTTTGGACTTGAAGCTGTCTTACCAATCCAATGTCAGATTCCATCTTTACAACTTTCTGTCGAACTTCTCCCAGACACTTCCACAAAGGAAGCGATATCTTTTTACTTAAATAACCTTGATGAAACTCGTAGAGATGTTTCCTTAGCTAATGAGGCACATAAGAAATGCGTCAAGGCGCAATACGATAAATCCATCCATCCTCGTGTTTTCAATGAGGGTGACCTAGTTTTGACTTATGACCAGAGATATGACAAGCTAGGGAAGGGTAAGTTCGAGTCCATGTGGTATGGACCCTTCATTATTTCCAAGGTGTTAGAGAAAGGAGCCTATGAGTTAGTTGATTATGATGGAATCCCTTTGGGTCAAACTCGCAATGGGTTGTACCTGAAAAGGTACTATGCCTAGGTCTTCTTGGATGGTATATTATATATGTGTATATTGATTGACTTTCAGTGTGCTTTCAGTATTTTCAAGATGGTTTTGAGTTTTAGTGTCCACATCTATTTATACCATGTTTTGGTCATGTAGATGGCTTTCTATGGCTTTGATGATGGTGCTTGTTGCCACACCTTGAATCTATCCTTGGATGCTTGGGTTCTCTATTCCCCAGCTGAAGATTTGGTCAGTTCAGGAGTGGTTTTCTTAGGTCTCACCACTAATAACATCACCAAATATGAAGTAGTCATCGGTCTTCTGACTAAAGCTGCCTCCCAGGATATATGTGATCTAGTTGTTTTGATGGACTCTCAGCTCGTGGTTTGTCATTTAAACCATGTCTACACAATTAGGAACCCGGTGCTCCTCCACCTCCTATGGAGGGTACATTTGTTAGAAAGCTCATTTGGAACCATTACCTATAGGCATATCCCTAGGGAACATAATGTAATGGCTGATTCATTGGCTAATTACATCCTAGATTAGCATATTGCCCATTCATGACGTTAAATCAAACATGGTATATTATAAATAAAACATTTAAAGACACATAGAACTCATAGAAAATGCATTTACCCATTTGAAACATATAAAAACCATGTAAAAGTATGTATGGCTGATTCATTGGCTAATTACATCCTAGATTGGCATATTGCCCATTCATGACGTTAAATCAAACATGGTATATTATAAATAAAACATTTAAAGACACATAGAACTCATAGAAAATGCATTTACCCATTTGAAACATATAAAAACCATGTAAAAGTATGTATGGCTGATTCATTGGCTAATTACATCCTAGATTGGCATATTGCCCATTCATGACGTTAAATCAAACATGGTATATTATAAATAAAACATTTAAAGACACATAGAACTCATAGAAAATGCATTTACCCATTTGAAACATATAAAAACCATGTAAAAGTATGTATGGCTGATTCATTGGCTAATTACATCCTAGATTGGCATATTGCCCATTCATGACGTTAAATCAAACATGGTATATTATAAATAAAACATTTAAAGACACATAGAACTCATAGAAAATGCATTTACCCATTTGAAACATATAAAAACCATGTAAAAGTATGTATGGCTGATTCATTGGCTAATTACATCCTAGATTGGCATATTGCCCATTCATGACGTTAAATCAAACATGGTATATTATAAATAAAACATTTAAAGACACATAGAACTCATAGAAAATGCATTTACCCATTTGAAACATATAAACACCATGTAAAAGTATGTATATATATATATATATATATATATATACAAAAAAGTTTTACAAAAATAGGTCCCGAGACCTCATCTAAAGCACGTAGGCTTTCAGGCAAAATCATCATACAAAAAATCCTGAAGCTATAAGATTTTAGTATACATGTCTCATCCACTAATGGTGCTTGTGATAGTACATCACTGCTCGAGCCACCCTACGTAGTAGCCTGCTAAATTGGCCTGGTACTCCCGCTATAGATATCTGATATCTATTCGGGAGGTCATCTATATCTACATCTGGGATGTCTAGAGTCAACCTCTCTAGGTTCTCCTCCAGCTCCCTGGTGATATCATCACCCTATGGCACGAAGTGAGCTCTAGCTTGCCTATCTAATAGAGATGCTCCTCCAGGACTTGTTGCTCCAACATCTGCATGAAGACAAATAGGTCTCGTCACTTATCATAAAAAATATAAAACATAAAAAACATAAAAATATTTTTCATTGCTAGGGTTTCTTGCTTCTTACCAATGTCACCCCACTGCCCTCCAGGCAGGAGTAGTAGGTCAGGATCACTTGTAAAATATGTGCTAGCATAGGCATAGTCCTCAACCATGAGTATCTAATCTTGTAGCCATCTGAAGAACAGATCACCAAACTTCACTCTACCCCTACCCACTCCTGTGCAAGCCATGACCTGGACCCACCTCAGCATACAGGGGTCCTGTGCTCTTAGACTCCAGAAAGTCACATGGGGGCGTCATCTGTGGGACCCTATCAAAGAAGAAGCAAGATAAGATGGAACCAAATCCGAACTGCTTCATCTCTCCCTACCGAAATTTAGTCATCTGATCCTTGAATATTGGAAGCAATGCTTCCGCCCAGTTGAACACCGTAGGTGCCATAGCCTCTAGGGCATATAGCATATGTGCCCTGGAAGCCTAATGCACACCCTAGCTCCCTACCACCCTCTGCATGGTGAACAGGACAATCCATAGAGCCCTGTCTGTCATTACCCTAATGGGGATTTTATTCCTCGATGTACCTGTACCTGGTACATAGTGCCGATCTATGAGCTCTCTGGTGGTAATATCCCCACCGTGGGAACCTGTCAGTGAGATGGGGGAACCCCGTCTCGATAGGCCAGTCAAGAACTAGATATCCTCTACCTCCACTGTAAGTATGTGTGCCCCCACCTTGAAATACTGCTATTCTAGGTTCCACATTCTTAGTATATGTCCCAGTAATCTCTCGTGGGACACCATGCTTGGTGTCCAGAAGAACTTTAAGAGCCCACAGTCCCAGAGTGCAGCAATGCAAACCGCATTCCTTTCAGTAGCAGCATCCTCATCATCATGTGTTCTTTCCTTCCATATCACCATATTTTGGACACCTAGACTTGCCAAAAACAATAATGGTATGCATTAATATCATCCTTGAGTCATTGCAAATCAAAAGAACGAATAAATTTTTCCCATATCATTTGTTTAACTTCTCCACGGTTGGCACCACCTATGCCCTATTGGATATAGGCGATGGCACTGCCTGTCTGCCGTGTTCTTGTTGCGGTTCTCGAGTGGTATCGCATATCCCACAAGGGGTAGCTGCAGTGCCCGCATATTGGATTTTAGGGCTTGCCAAATAGGCCCAAAACCCCACCAAATCCCAAAATAGAAGCTATGAAATGAAATATAAGGGTCTTAGCTGTTACCTGTAACTGACAAGATTGAAAACAGACGGTGGAAACTCCTGGTATCAGCTATGGAAGATCTGGCTAGAAAATGCTCCAAGTGCTCTTTTCTAGAGGTAAATAGTGAAATGTTTTGATTTTTTACTATTTACTTGCCTTATATAGACAATTTTTGGGTCTGACTTACTATAGTTTTGATATTACATCATGTTCTGGTCGAAATCTATTTGTCATAATCCCTTAATGTTGATTTTGAATGCATTTAACACTTGTTTATGAGTCATCTGTAGGTTGACTTTAGTAAGAATCTTTGGAAAGTTTGTTTATGGCTTTTTCATACTTTCACAAAATGGAAAAGGTCGTCGAGAATTTATTATGACACTTTGTCACGCTCGTTAAAATCTAGTATCAAAGTTTCGATTCCAGTTCAAGTTTCTTTCCAGGCTCATAAAATACGACATTGTGTAAAGAAGTGTCATGGAGTTCTCTTTAAACCCTTTTCAGTCACCCTAAATACGAAAAATATTGTCGAGCGATCTTGTCTTCTTCACACTCGTTAAAGTATTTGAAGATTCGTCCATCCGACAGTAGGTTATCTCTTTCTCAGTTCAGATAGGACTATTTACGAGAAAGGAACACTCCATCCAATCATGATTGGAAGAGTTCTCTAAGGTATGATTTTACACTTTTTTGGGCCTTAGAGAGTTTTCTTCTGTATTCGTTCAGACTCTCTAAACATGAACGATACCAAGTTTTCTTTCAGTGGACTCATTAAATTAAAGATTGAGAGACCCATTTTGGGAACGAACCCCTCCTCTCTTAGGTTCATAAAACATGTGAGACTGGACTTGTCTTTTGACAAGGTATATCGAGTGTTTGTTACCCTCTTTGAACTCGTAAAACCGAAAAGAGGCACTCATTTATCATGATGGGGAAAATGGGAAGGGAATCATTTTGTAAATAATGGTAGTTGTTTGTTGTTACCTTTGAACATGGCACTTGTCTATGTAATCATGTTAGTTATTTGGGTATTCAGTTGATCTCCATGACGATCCACTTTCATGAGTCATGTTAATCCTTTGAGTCTTTCAAAAGAATTCATTGTCCACTGTCGTATTGTGTATCTGTCCTGTCTAGTCATGCTGCCAAGTCATTTTTTCGTGCCACCCGATGTTCAAAGGAGATATGAAGAAGCTTTACCTCTACGGTCTACACAGTCTTTGTGTCAGTATCTTTGAGTTAGTCATATGGTTACTACATTCACATCATTCTAGAACTATGTTTTGAGTTTTGTGTCATCGATGTGGGACTCATCATGGCCCTCCTTTGACAAGACTATTCCCGTCGACATCAGCTCATCATCCGGGAAATAGTCTTAGAAACAATATTTAGTACCTTGAGATCTGTATGCCTTAATGATAGATTCTCTTTCTCTTGACATAGGTTCACATCATTGACCTTTGATCGATAGAATCGACTGGGTGTTTGACATCAGGACATCTATTCGCACTCAGTAGATTGTACTAGAGTACCTTGGGAATCATTGACATTAATGGTGATCTCCCTCGCACTTGTTAATGGTTCACATCATTGGCTGGTAATCAAGTGGTTTCTACCATGTTCGAATTCAGATCATTGTAATCACATGGATAGAATTGTACTTTGACGAAGACAAGATGAATACCCTGGGCATTTGTTTAAAAGCGCTCATTTCTTTTTCCCCAGGTTGCGATGGAGTTTTGTATATCTAGAATGGATCCACATTTGTATGGTCATGTCTATGCTCAAATTCCTGTTTGTATGACATAGATATACATTGTATGTCTGGTAGCTATGTCCAAGTTTGAGTCCTCTATCACATGGATCTACGCTGTATTCTAGTAGCCATGCTTGTTTATTCCACTCATGGATCTACCTTGTATTGGTCTGCAGCTATGAGTTTGGTTACTTGTGTCTGTGAGTCAACATACTGATGTACTACAGATGCCTACTTGACTGCATACTTTGATCGTGCTGACATTTTCATCTCCTAATGATGACTCGTTCTCAAAGCTCTTGTTTATCATATCACTCTAAGACTCATGCTTTGGGGGGGATCATGTTATACCAAAATCTTGTCACCATCATGTGATAAGACATTTGACATACCTACTTGCCTTGAATCCCAACTTCTGAAGTGGAAACTAAATGGTTTTTCATTAATTTGCCATACAAATTCCCAGCACCACGCATGCATCTTTATCCAGGAGTGGTACCCCTGCTCACATCGCCTTTCATCAGTTGTCCACAAGCGATGCCACCACCCATTTCCCTTGGTCCATAGGCTGTTATTACCAAAACCGCTCTGTCATAGAAGGAGAAGCATGGTACCCTGGGTAAAAAAGGAAAAAGAGAATTTTCTTAAGGCTTCTAGATGATAAGCCTTGTGTACTGCCTTATCCCTACTGTTGTGGGTTGGTTGAGCTCGAGATCCCTCATCCTAGGATCTTAGAGGCCACCTCACCCACTAATTCCTCGACCATATCTATCCATTAAATCCCTATAAATATGAGCTCATAGCCATGGTTGAGGGGAGAACATTGAAAGGTATTGTTATGCTGTTGGATTGATTCTTGGCCCAAGATCATTTGGAGAGAGCATAAAGAGCTAGAGTCGGAGCTTTTGGGGATGAAGAGCTGATTTCATGGAGATGCATGTCAACACTAAGGATTGGTTGTAAAATTCTTCATATTTCTAATGCAAGTTGATTTTTTTCCCACATATGATGTTGTCGTTGTGATTTTGCATATATATGTTGCTAGATTCATTAGTCACTAGCATAGATTAGTAGATCATATTCTGGTTACTTTGATTCGTTTCGTGTTGAGATTTTTTGAAGGTACATAGGTGAACTTTCAAAGCCTTGTATTCAAGATATCTACAGCGTATAGGGAGAGTCTTCAACCTCTGTCCTCTATTTGTTCTGGATCTGAACCATTTAGACTAGTGGAACACCTTGCTGTCCGTAGGAGGTGAAATATTCTAGCCAACAGATGCCATCTACAGCATGAGATGCCCCTCAGTGCATCTCGGTAGGAGGTTCCTGTATGGGGAGCATATGGAATGATGGTGTAAAGGTATCCAAACTATGCATAGATTAGAACAAACTGCTAGGCTTTCAAGATGGCCTCCTCTTTGGATTGGGGATGTTCGAATGTGACGTCCTTTGCTATAGGTGGGAGAAAGGTTTTAAGGAACCAATCCAGGAAGATCCTATCATCAAGTTGGATATTACACAAACTACAGTGTTGCTGCCACTCATGGATGTGGTCGGTTATGTGGGTCGTAGTATTTTGGTGGCAAGATAACAAGATCTCCACCCATTCACCATATCTGATGAGGAGTTAGAAATATTGCAGGCACATGAAATCCAGGGAGTTGAAATCTGGGTACTTGGCTTATGGTAGCTCAATGTACCACTTGGCTGTAGCACCTGTGAGGGTTCATTGGAATAGTTTTAGCTTGATCGAATCATCTACATTGTTGTTTGATGAGCACCATAGATGAAACATCATGATGTGGTTTTAGGGGCACTCCCCTGCCTTCCCTTCAAACTTGGATATGTTTGAGGGAATTTTGGTTGGCATGGGAGGCAAATAAGTTTGATGGTGGATAGGGTCATTTGTTAACCGAGCCAAGTTAGGAAGGTTGAGATGTTCCATGAAAGGAAGGTTTGACCCAAGGTTCATTTGAGATGGGGAATCCATGGTGGTGGGGTTTGCAGGGACATGATGCACCTGCATAACTGGGGGTACTTGTGGCACCATTGTGGATGGGCTAGTGCCCCCAAGTGTGGTAAGAGGGACAATGTAGGTGGAAGGGCCACTACCCCCATGTATGATAGGAGGGGCAGTGTACGTGGAAGGGCCACTGCCCCTATGTATCCCAAGTGGGACAGTGTGGGTTGAATGCATACTGGCCCCATGTGTTGCAGGTGGGACAACTTGACTGGTCAAAATGGGTGGTGGTAGCTGGCTTATGACGGTTTACATGACCATGTTGGGGACACCTGCACGGGTGTTGGTGGTGGTTTGTGGTTTGGACATGGGTCCACTAGCAATTACTACATCGAAAAATGGATCCAGGTTTGCACCATCCATGAGGCTTGATGGTGCAATGTGCAGATCTGGCTCAGACTGATATGAGTCTGAATCTAATCAAAGGCTATGTGGCCTTCTGATGGTGTAGAAGGTCATTGAGAATGGTCTCGATGATGTCAATTTAATGACCCGTATTATGGTGGTTCACCTCTTAGGCATGAGGAAGAGCGTGAGGGATCAATCGTGTCAGATTTGTATGTCAAAATTGTGGTAATTATTTTTGGACCCTAGTTTTAATGGATTCCTATTGGATTTAGGTGGTCACTCAGCCACCAAGACTTCCAGAAGACAACGCTTGGCTTTTTCCTCACGGGAGTGCTAGTCAATCGGTGGGGGTCATTGCCCATTTCACTTGGCAATTCCTCTTAGCAACTAGCTGCTTTGGGGTTCTTGTGGTACTCACAATGATTTTCTAGGCTGATCCCAAGTACTTCCCATGGTTGAGAAAGTCAGGTACTTATGTTCTCAAAGTCTGTAGATGTTTAACTTAGTGTAAATTGTAAATTTTACTGGCTCACTCAAGGTCATGAACTGAGTTGGGTTGAATTATATGGTATGGTTTGTGTGTATGTCCTTTTTTTTCTGTTATAACTGGTGGCTGCTTAAATGGTTTATGAATATTCCATAGAGTTCATAACATTTTTAATGAAAGTAGTAAATAGTAATCAGAAATTTTACACATGTACCATTTGTGAACCTGAACTGTGCTAGCCTGACTAGGTGACTACCTTGCACCTATATTTCTCTTCAACCATGAAAGGGTATTGGGCTCTCAACACAATGGGACTAAGCCCATCTGTAGATCCATAGGTCACCCTCTGGATGCAACGTTGGTCAATAGGGAGGATGCTGAGCACCGTGAGAAGCCCTCCTTCTCTACCCCCTCTACCTTCTAAGTCACCCATTTTTAGTGGCTTCGAAAAATAATAGGTGAAGTGCCTATTACTATACGAACTTCACCCTTTGTCTTATCCCAGAATACCCCGAAGGGTGATCAATGGGTAGAGGAGGAAGGGCTAGGAAAGATGTTGGTTTTTAAGTAAATTTTTAATCAAGATTTGTTCATTAATCCATTAACCATTGATTTACACTTTGATTTACACATACTGCAAATGAAATGAACAAAAGTAGAAATAGAAACAGAAACAAAAATAGTTTGGCTGGACAAAGACGGCTGAGCTGCAGTGACAGTCCTTAACTTTTAAAAAATCAAACTCTGAGTGATAGATCTCACTTTTTGGGTTAAATGTGGCAAGGGGGTCACCAAATTTTCCCAGAAACAAGTGAGGGGGTCACTCAGAATCTATAGACAAAGGTGAGATGACTTCTGTAAGGGGGTTGCACCTTTTGAGGATAAATGGGTGACCTGGTCGCACCTGTCAGGCCAAAATGAGCAACCTGGTCCCCTCTCTAGGCTCGATAAGAGCGACATGCTCTGAAAAATGAAAATTTTTTGGTCCTAAGCTAGATTTGGCCGACAGTAACCTATACTATGGCCAAATGGGCTCGGATTGGCCTTGAGGAGGCTTGGTAGTAACTAGAAATGCAAATAAACAAATATCTAAGCCAGATTTTAACAAAAATTTAAACTAGGGAAAAAAACATAATTAATAACTGAAACTTTGAAAAATAAACCCAGGGATCTTATGGGATCAACCTGGTATGGTTGCTAGTTCTATAGCATGGATTTCTCCATTACTACAGGGAAGGAATGGCTACCCTCTGTCTATAGGATAGAAGGATAGGGTTCCTAATGGTAATGCAAGAAAAACAAAATGGAACTAAAGCAAAGAGAACATAAAAGAAAGAAATGGAAACCCCACACACAAGGTTAGACTCCAAAAACCTACATACAACTTGTTAGAACATAAAATGAACCTGCAATCAAACTAAGTTAGAAAAACTAGGATAAAAATGACAATAAGCAAAGCTTATACCTCTTGTTGGAAATGGGCCACCATGCCCTAGCTTGGAGAAGCACCTCTCTCTTGAATATGGGGGGAGCTATGGCTCAATGGGAGGATGAATGAGAGGGAGTGTGGGTGGCTTCAGAGGCAAATGTTCTCAAGGCATCCACTCAGGAAGCATAACAGTATGCAAGGGAGGAATGTTTTGAGAGTGACCCCCACCCCTCTATTTATAGATTTTTTAGGGTTCTAAGCCCTCGGTCAGGGATTTAGCCCATTTTTTGGGATTTTATCCCCTTTCAATCAATATTTAGCTCCTTGTAGGTTTTTAGGCTCCTTTAAGGGGTTTTAGCCCCTTTTTGGAGGCTTTAGCCCCTCTGAGAGCTATTTAGTCTCTTTTTAGGGGTTTTTAAGCCCTTTCTCATGTTTTTAAGCCTTCTTGAGGGTGTGGGGGTCAAATGAGGGTCATGCATGGGTGTCCTTGGGTGGTGTAGTCCATGTAGAGCTAAGTGGGGGATTTTTTGGGTTAACGGTGTTGATGTATTTGTAACTTTGGAATGTATTCACTTGTATATTTCATGTATTGTATCTCAATGTTTATTCCGGGAAGTGTATGTAATGTAATTGATTCATGTCATGCCCCGATGTTCCTATCTGGAGGTTATATAATGTAAAAAAGTCATGTCAAGTCATTGTGGGTAACCCTCCTATTGTTCAAGGGTTAAAGTCCCCATAGTTGCGGGGCCGTAGGGTTATTAGACTCTCCTAGAGAAGTCGGCCCTAGTGAGTCATTGTCAAGTGGGGAATTAGTATAAATAGAGAGTGAGCATCTCTATTTATCACACACTCACTCACACTAAGTTGTAATGCATAGCTGAGGCAGAAAGAGTTGTTGGGGCTAGAGAGAAAAAGGCTACCGCTGTCGGGATATCATCTTACTATTTTGGGGCTTTGCTTTTGGCATTGATTCTATCTTTGAGGAAGTTGTGGGGTTTTCTCCTTTATGGCTTCCCTGAGCAAAATATTTGTCTTGATTGTATTATTTATTTGATTATTGTGCTTTTTATTCTCTCAGTTAAGATCCTAAGTTAATGCTAGCTTAAATGATAAAAATTTAACATGGCATCAGAGCTAACATGAGAATAAGACACTATGCAGTTGTGAAAACTAGGGCTTCCTCCTTTTTGGATCTCTCTCCATATATTTTCAGCAAAAGGGTTGGGCTGACCCTCCTCTCTAGGGCGCATCTTTTTGTTAAAGCAGAATCTGATTCTAAGCATTTTTAGTTTTTGACCCGACACTTCTGCTGGAAATTAGGGATTTCCACTGAAGTGGAATTTTTGAGTGAGCCCACGCTTGGATTTATCTCCTCCTCAAAATCAAAGTCTAGAGATCAAGATCAAATATTTTGGTTGGATAGAACTTTGGGAAAGTCAAACCCTAATCTGCTCCTATTAACCCAAAAATCCCCCACATAGCTCTGAATGGCCTACACCACCCAAGAACACCATCTCACAACACTCATTTCACTCCATAAGACCTTCCATTTGACCCCCACACCTCGAAAAGATCCCAAGGATGAAGAAAAGGGCCAAAAACCCCAAAAAAGAGCCCAAAATAGCCTCCTAGGAGATGAAGCCCTCAAAAAGGGGCTAAAACCCTAAAAGGGGCTAAAGTTAGGGCAGAAAGGGATAAAGGCCCAAAAAAGGGGCTAAAGCCCTGACCAAGAGCTTAAAACCCCAAAATCCCTTGGAAAAACTATAAAAGGAGGGTGGGGGGTCACTCTCAAAACACTCCTCACTTGCTTATTGTTATGCTGCCCATGGATGCTTTGAGACCTTTGCCTCTCAAACCACCCACATTCCCTCTCCTCCATTTCCATCCCATCAAGCCATTACTTCCAAACCAAGAGAGAGATGCTCCCATGAGCTAGGGCATGGTGGCCCATTTCCACCCAAGTGAGGTATAACATTTCTTTTCATGTTTGTCTAATTGTTTTTGCTTTCTAACTGTTATTTTTATCTGCAGGTTCTATTGTTAACATCATTTGCAGGTTTTCCATTATAGTAGCTTAGGTTGCTCGTAGGTTTCAAGGAGGAAGAACCCTAACCTGTTTTCTGTAGAGGGGTTCACAAGGGCTTCATCTCCCTCTTTCTTTTCTGTTATTAGCTCATAGTTTAGTCTAGTTTTAGTTTTGTCACTAGATTAGCTTAGTTTATTTTACTGTTCTGTTTATGCTATTTCCATTTCGTTTTTTCATGTTTTCAAAGAGTAGGAACCTACCCTTGTGCCCTATAGGCACAAGGGATCCATTCTTGCTCCTGTAGTGAGGAGAAATCCTCACTACAGCATTGGCGACCATACTAGGTCGATCCCACAGGATCCCTGGTCGAAAAATTTCAAGTTTTCAAGTTTTTTCAATTTTACCCTAGTTTTCAGAAATCTTATGTTAGATCTATCTTAAATATGCTTTATTTCCTATTTTAGGCAGTGTTGAAGCCTCTGCTAGGCCAAGCCGAGTCAAACTAACACCAGTATCAGCTATTGTCGGCCAAATATGACCCTGCATCACCAAAAAAACCATTTCTGAAGGAGGGCACTCTAATCGGGAGAAAAGGTGAGACTGGGGCACTATTAGTAAGCAAACAGGTGCACCCAGGGCACACTTAATCCCCAGACAGGTGCGAATTCATCCTAGAAGCTCAGGTTGCAGCTGTTTTTGCATTCTGTGTGACCCCCTCGCTCATTTCTGGAAAAATATCGCGGCCCCGTCACTAGATTTGGTCAGAAATGTGCGTCCTGTCACACAGAAGTTGAATTTAAGTTTAATTGATAGTAATTTTTAGTTTCAGAGGACTATTAGTGTGTCCCAGCTACCTCTGTTCACCATTGCAGGTCTTTTTCAATTCCAATTTTTATTTTCTGCAAATTAATCCATGAACAATGTGTAAATGTTAAATCAACTATTAAGGCTTAATAAAATGAACTAGTCTAACTAAAAGTAATTTAAAAATAACCATCTTATTTCCGCCTTCCTCCTCTACCCAGTCATCACCATTTGGGGTATTCTGGGATACGACGAAGGGTAAGCTCGTATAGATCCAGGCACTCCATGGTATTTTTCCCAAACCACTAAAACTGGGTGACCTAGAAGGTAGAGGGGGTAGAGAAGGAGGGCTTCTCACGGTGCTAAGCATCCTCCCTATTGACCAACCTAGCACCTAGGAGGTGACCTGAGGATCTATGGATGGGCTTAGTCCCATTGTGTTGAGAGCCCAGTACCTTCTCTTGGTTGAAGAAGAATATCACTAAGAGGTAGACATTTAGTTAGGCCAACAATCCAGGGTTAATCACTATACTTGCTTACAAATTTCTGTTTATGTTTGCATACAAAACCATGATATGAAATCTACCATGAATTCATAATCCATATTGCAAACAACCAAAGATCAGAACAAACAAGCAAACCAACACACCATACCAAATAATTAACCCAACTCAGTTCATGACACTGAGTAAGCCTTAAAATTTACCAAATTTACACTAAGTTCAATCAATTCTGCAGTCTTTGAGGACATAAGTCCCTGACTGCTTCAACTATGGGAAGAACTTGGGATTTTCCCAAAAACTCACTGTGAGGAGTACCACAGGAACCCCAAAGTAGTTGGCCGCTTAGAGGAATTGCCAAGCAAAACAAGCAACGACCCCTTCCGATTGAGTAGAACCACCCGTGAGGAACAAGCTAAGCACTATCTTCTGGCAGTCTTGGTGGTTGAGAGACCACCTTCAGCCAATAGGAAGCCATTGAAACTGGGGTCCAAATCTCATACCCACCAGTTTCATACACAAAAGTGAACACAATTGACCCTCCACCATTTTCCTCACGCCTAAGAGGTGAACCACCACCATTTGGAACACTTGATTAGCACTATCGAAGCCTCTCTCAGTGATATCCCACATCGTTAGAGGGCCACATAGCCTCTGATTCTTATTTAGACCCATATCAGTCTAAACCAGATATCAAGCCCCATGGCTAGTGCAAATTTGGATCCATTTTCTGGCCTAACCTTAGCGAGTGGACCCATGTCCACATCACAACCTGTCACCCACAACTTGGAAAGAAGTCCAAGCAGAGTCATGTAGACTATCATTAGCCAATTGCCACCACCCATAGTGACCAGCCAAGCTAGCCTAGTGTTAACACATGGGGGTAGTGGCCCCTCCACACACACTACCCCTCCGGACACACAGGGGGGTAGTGCACCATCCACCTACATTTCCCCTACTGTAATACATGGGGGCAATGCCCCCACTACCCATACCATCCCACCCACAACACTTGGGGGCATTGGACCATCAACCATGGTGCCACCATAATCACCCCCAGCCATGCAGATTCATTATGCACCTACAAACCCCACCCCCATTGCGGCCCCATCCCACATCAACTTGGGGTCAAATCTGCCCTTCATGGCTCATCTGAACTTGCCTAACTTGGATAGATTAACGAATGATCCCATCCACCACCAAGCTTTCTGGCCACCCATGCTAACTAAGCTGCCATTAGATATCGCAAAGTTTGAAGGCAAAGCTGAGGAATGTCCCCAAAATCATATAATGACATTCCATCTATGGTGCTCATCCAACAGCATCGTAGACAACTCCATCAGGATGAGGTTGTTCCAATGCACCCTTACAGGTGCCAGGACCAAATGGTACATTGAGTTGCCATAAGCCAGGTACCCCGACTTCAACTCCCTAGCCTTCATGTTCCTGTAGTGTTTCCAACTCCTTGTTAGATATGACGAGCGGGTGGAGATCCTACTATCCTATCACCAAAGCACTGCCACTCACATAACTGACCATATCCATGAGTGGTGGTGACGTCGTAGCTTATGCAAAATCCAACTAGATGACAGGATATTCTTGGATTGGTTCCTTAAGACTTTTCTCCCACCCATCGCAAAGGACATCACATCTGAATGTCCCCAATCTAAAGAAGAGGCCATACTAAAGGCCCAACGATTTGATCTCATTTATGCCTAGTCTAGATACTTGTACACTGTCATTCCAGATGCTCCCTGTCCAAGTACCTCTTACCGCGACACACCAGGGGCATCCCATGCAGTGGACAGGATCATAGGGTCAGTATCCCAACAACCACAGCCTTGACTAACACCACCTATCATTGTACCACAACCAAGCAACACCGCTAATGTTGCTTACCAAAACCAAGCTCTGGACTATGCTAGAATGATGTCCCAGTCCGGAGAAACAACCTCTTATGCAAAACCTGCACCATCGCAGCAAGCTCATTCCATTGCTTAGAAAACACAATAGTATGTGGGGAAAATTCCCACATTTGTGGCACCACCACCCCCACAAATATACTATGCACCACCAGTGCAACAAGTTCAAGCCCCCACCCCCGCTCCACCCGCTCCATTGGGACAAGTGGTCGCACAACAAAACTGTCCCAACCAGCCTGCCCCCAACAATCAACAAGGGAAATCTAGAAACAACCGTCCATGCAACCAAGGCAATAACCAACCGCAGGGAGGTGGTAAGCAACCAAACCCTCCCAATAATGCCATAACTAATCAGTTAGCCCAAAACCCCCCATGACAGAATGCACCAAGATGCAACGCTTCGTTGTGCACAAACCAACCTTGTGCACTCTATGATGTTTATGGGCATTACACATTTGAGTGTCCCCTCATGACACATGCTAAGAAGGCCATTCAAAATGAGGCCCAATAGGCCGCCAATCCCCCCAATCAAGCCCAACCCAACTAGGCACCACAAGCACCTCCTCCCATGGTGCTTCAAAACCCACTACCAGTCCAAGGATTGGTGGCAACCACTCCCCCTCCCCAGGCCAATCCCAATGCTCCAAGGGCAATGCCGATGGACGAAACGGGTGTTCACCACTTGCTAGCCATGACCACTGAAGAGGTTAACTTACAGACTAGAAGAAATCAGTACGGTACCACCACCGAACCTGTTTACTCATCAACAATATCCATGTCTAAGACAACCAACCTACCTCTCCTGTTACCCCCATTCCCATGCTCCCCCATATGAAGAATCACCAATAATACCACAACTAGAGCTGCAGTCAGCCATAGCATTGTGGATGATTTGGCCCAAAGGCCAACCACCATGTCTACTCTTGAGTAACTTAAAACATGCCCAACACAGCGAAAATCCTTACTGGCTACTCTAGGGGTAGTAGACCCCTCCAAATCCAAGTTAATCACATTTGACACAGAGAATGGAGAGTCATGCATGCAATCCACTATTTCCTTCCAAATCCTAGTGTCCATCCAAAACTTGGTTGTGCATCGATGCATAGTGGATGAGGGGGCATCCATGTGCATCATGTCTACCTTGGTTTGGCAGAAGCTTGGATCACCAATTCTGCAACCATCCTCCATGACTCTGCGGGATTATGATGGACAACCCACTAAAGCCCAAGGAATCCTCCCCCATGTCCCCATCACGTTAGCTGGGAAGACAGTCCTGATCGACATCGAAGTCATCAATGCTCAACTAGACTACATCCTCCCCCTTGGGAGGAGTTACATGTACGCCATGTGAGCCATTGTGTCAACTGTCTTCCTCCTCATGATGTTCCCCCACAAAGGGAAGATTATGATGGTTGACTAGCTCACCTACCATGATCCGCAAGGGTTAACATCACCTACCAATGTTATCCCTACCATCACCACCATTGAGCCACAAGGGGAAACCACACACACTAACATCATCCCTGTAACCAACGCTGTGGTTGAAAACACACTAGCCTCCCCACCATTGAATGTGGGCCCTGGGTTGTTTACTGATCTCACCATGATAGCTCCTTTCCCGTTGGTGTCACCACCATCGACACAAAAAGAAAACTGCAAAATTTTGCATGGTCTCATCAAGCACCATTGCATCCAAACAACAACTGCAGCCGTAGCCCCAACCATAACCACAACATCATCTGTAGCCACAACGCCAGCAGCAGCGGCAACATCACCTGCAGTAGCAGCATTATGTGCAACTGCAACCACAACCTCACCCTTACATACAACCAGTTGGGAGTTATGTGGGCTCATCTCCAGTCCATACAATTCCCTTCCTCTTTCCCCCACCTGGTGTCATGAGCAAGCCGATCATGGCCACCTTAAGCCTACCCAACCTTACGTTGGGGATCTCAGTGTGGTATCTTGATCCACCATCTCAATCAACAATGCCCTAGGTTGTTTTAACTCCAGTGCAACCTATTGCAGTTGAGTCTCACCCCCCACTCAGTTTGCATAAGCCAACCGCCACACCCGCATCTGCACCGCCCCAACCCAAAAGGGCTAGGGGAATGCACACCAAAGCCACCGCAGAACCACGAAAAGTCCCACCTTGTGTCGTCTGCAAACAACAGGTCCATCCAACTCAGAATTTCCCTAAAATCCTAGTGATCCATGCACATCTGGATGCCATGGATATGAATAAAAACATCCCCGTGGTTGAACTCCCAACTGCGCCACTAGTTAAGAATAAGGAATTGAGGACAAACCATGCTTGCACCCTTTGCAGCTTGTATGGACATTACTCCCACCATTTCCAAGACCTGCCCGAATTTTGAATGGCTCTTGCTGACCTCTGTCACCATTCCCTTGAGTCTGAGATCACCATGATCGAAGAAGTTAACCCACCACCTCCTTGGTCTGACACCATGTCCATTTACATGATGTCTAGTTCCCCCAACCAAATCATCCCCATCTCCAACGATGGTCCATTAGACCTGTCACTTCGTTGCTTCAACAATGATGAGGAGATAATTGAAGCTCTGACCACCCTGGAATACCCATGGGACGACATGCACCATCGCTCATTCTTCCTCCTAGAAGAGCTGGTGTCACAATCCGACTAGTTTTCCATGGAGACCAAAGATTTCATCCATGGGAAGGTTGACTGGTTCAAGAACCCAATCCCAGCACCCGATGCCTTCAAAGAAGGGAACATGGTGAAAATTTTGCTAACCATTAAAATTGACATCTCAACCAACTTTGAGATTGTTGAATAAATCATGTTGGGGGCATCTTGCTCCCCAGAAGAGGTCGATGCCTACACCACTCTCTTCCAAGAATTTTGCAACATCTTCGCCTGGTCATACACTAAAATTCTTGGCTTAGAGCCATCCATCGTGGAACACCACATCAAACATGGCATGATGTGGCACCCATCTACCAGAAGCAATGGCCCATCCATCCATCCAAAGTGGCTGCGGTGAAAGCCGAGATAGAGAAGCTGCGTACAGCCGGCTTCATTTATCCCATTGCATACACAACTTGGGTTTCTAATCCTGTTCCCATGAATAAAAAATAGGGTACCATTCACATTTGCACAGACTTTTGTGATCTCAATGGGGCATGTCCCAAAGACAACTTCCCCACACCTTCCATCGACCAGATCATCGATGCATGCGCCGGACATGAGGCCTTCTCCTTCATGGATGGATTTTTCGGCTACAACCAAATCCAAATTCGGAAAGAAGACCATTACAAAACAACATTCAAAACCCCATGGGGCACATTCACCTACTGAGTCATGCCCTTTGGCCTCAAAAATGCTGGAGCCACCTTCCAGTGCCCCATGATGCACTGCTTTTGCGATCTTGTTCACATCATGTTGGTTTGTTTCAACAACCTCATCGCATGGTCACAAAACCACACACAACACGTAGATGACTTGGGAAAATTCCTAATGCAATTTCACCAGTACAGGATCTGCTTAAACCCATCCAAGTGTGTTTTCTGTGTCCCCATGGGCCATCTTCAAGGATTCATCGTGTCACACAAAGGAATGACCGCTGATCCTAGGAAAGTCCAAACTAATTTCCCCCTAACGTCACCCCTTTGAGTGACAGTGTTCTAAATTGTATTATAGTCTTTCCATTTTTTGTTTTACACATTTTTCCCAATTGAGTCTTATGTATCATTTCCTCTTATTGCTTCAGATGGAGCACACCTCAGATCGGTATATGGGATTCACATATGGAGCAAGCAGATGGTACCCGAACCTCGCCTTGGCTGCATGGGTAATCTACTCCCCATCGCACAAGTTGATCCACATCGAAGGAATATGCATGGGCACTGCAACCAACAACTAGGCAGAGTATGATGGTGTCAACGGCCTCTTGGCCGCTGCTCTACAATTAGGAATTCACCATCTTGATTTCTTCTTAGACTCCCAGCTGCTTGTTTCTCAACTAAACCACCACTACCAAGTTCGTGATCCCTACCTCTTTAGAAAGTACCTGCGCACTAAACACATGGTCAGAACATTTGAATCCATCACATTCACACATGTCCCCAGGAACCTCAATAGTGTCGCAGATCAAATGGCTAATGATATTCTAAATTGGCACATCCATAACAGTATATAGGAAACATACAACCATAACATAATGCATAATCATGTCTAAAAATACACACACAGTGTAATAATACATCACATAGGAATTTGCATTCCACAACATAATAAAAAGACTCAAATAATAAAACCATAAAAGCACATCCAAGTGCATAAAAAATATACATAAATATAAACCAATCAATCGCATGTCCAAAACATGTCCAATACGAAAATGAGAAGCCACATATGCTTTCTCAACAGGATATACGTAATTGACACAAAAACCCTAAGTGCACCAATGCACTAGGGATAGCCCCACTAGGCTGCTAATCCAAATCATACCCATCATCTAACTCAACATCATCATCTTCGAAAGAGGACACATCCTCTGCAAGAATACCACCTCTCACCATCCGGTGAAAGTGCTCGCAAGACATAGCCATCTTCCTCATCACACCCATTAGCTCGAGAGGAAGATTGTGAATAGCAGGAATAAAGTTAGTACTTAGGTGCTACTAGAAAACATCTAACACTCTAGTGGCTACCTCCTCCATGTATGGTACCAATCCATCCATGTCCCTCTGCCACCTACAGGAGCTCCTAGAAGGGGCCACCACAGAAGCCACCACAGGAGGTATGGTAAATCCCTCCTCTGATGCCCAGGTGGCAGGAAAGGACCAACATCTGCACACACAACCAAGGACACCATCATCCCACATACATCAATATGAAAATCACTAACCAGCTCAACTATACTATGCATAAATATGAACATAAAAATATCAACCATACATACCAGCTGGTCCCCAAGCCTGACCAGGAGGTCGGGGCATCTCAAGATCTCCCTAGAAATCCATACCCGTATACGGGTACTCCTCAATCACCACAGGTAGCTAGAGCCACTACTCCAACAACTCCTCTATGAAGAAGCATCCCACTCTACCACCACCCTCGCGAATCATCATCTGGCACCACCTATACATCCTCGGCTCGCGCGGACCACTATCCTGTACAACCCGATGAGGACGAAGTGTAGGTACTTTCTCAAAGAAGAAAGAACATAGGAAGGAGCCAAAGCAAAAACTAGCACCAGTAGTCTTCAACTTGTTCAGCTGACGTCGAACAGCCTGCAAGTACATCTAGCCCCATGCATAATATGTGCCACCTATGGCACACTCTATTAGCTGTAGCTGACCACCATAAATCTTGTGGCTCCCCATGGAACCCAATATGCACTGCAGTAAAGTCCCCACCACCCGTGTGGACAACTCCTTGATGTCACACATCAGGATGTAAGAACCATGCATATATGCCATAGTATAACAATGCCGATCACATAGATCCTCTAATGTCTCCCCCTGAGACAGTACAGGGGCCAGGTCACCAACTACTCCCAATTGTTGATGTATTTGTAACTTTGGAATGTATTCATTTATGTATCTTATGTATTGTAACCCGATGTTTATTCCGGGATGTATCTATTATGTATTTGAGTCATGTTGTCATGCCCCGATGTTCCGATTGGGAGGATCAATAATGTAAACAAGTCATGTCAAGTCATTGTTAAAGTCCCCACATTTTCGGGGCACTAGGGTTATTAGACACTCCTAGAGATGTCGGCTCTAGTAAGTAATTGTAAAGTGAGGCCGACATGATTGAGTGCACTTTAAGTGAACGAAAGAATATAAATAGAGAGTGATTCTCTCTATTTATCACACACATCATTCACTCACTCAAGTGGAGCGCATAAGTGAGGAAGGAAATACACTGGGACTAGACAAGAAGAAGACTACTGTTGTCGGGAGTGCATCTTACTATTTTGAGGTTTTACATCTTGTGCTGATTCTATCTTTGAGGAAGTTGCAGGGTTGTCTCCATTTATGGTTTCCCCGATCAAAAACACTGTGTTCATTGTCTCTTGTGTTTGATTGTTGTACTTGTTATTCTCTCAGTAAAGATCCTAACATAATTCTAGATTAATGTTGAAAAACTAACATGGTATCAGAATTAACCTGAGAAGAAGACATTGTGCAGCTACGGGAACTAGGGCTTCCTAGTTTGTGGATAGTCCTCCATGTTAGGATTATTAATCCTCCCTTGTACAAATTTGGTCATATGTCGAAATCAGGAGTCGTGTCTAAATCAGGAGTCCATCCAGTCTATTTATAGTCATTAGCACCATTGGTTAAACTTGAACTAATTGGGGCACATGTTTCAGTTACCATAGTGTGGGGAACACTAATTGAGGCTCACTGCCACTTATTGCACTTGATTGCATAAGTTTAGGAGTCTCCTAGATCAATCCCTACAATTTAGGAAGCAACTGGGAGTGCCGAAACCAACCAAGGTCAGTTAACTTCAGTTGATGACTAGTCAAGCCAAGTTAGGAGTCAGTTACATTCAGTTCTAGCTCTCTACATTCAGTTAAATAATGGTTTAATTAATTGCACACATGTGGGGCGTTTTTCTCACCTACCACAGTCAGTTAACCATTATTTAATACTAAATGTAACAGTTGGTTGTGTTTTAGAACTCCGGTTATGATTTAGACAAGGACAGTTAACTACTGGGTCCTTAACTTCAGTTGATGACTAGTCAAGCCAAGTTAGGAGTCAGTTACATTTAGTTAAATAATGGTTTAATTAATTGCACACATGTGGGGCGCTTTTCTCACCTACCACAGTCAGTTAACCATTATTTAATACTAAATGTAACAGTTGGTTGTGTTTTAGATCTCCAATTATGATTTAGACAAGTCTTGGTTACCTACAGTCAAGTAGAGTCATCAATTCGAACTTCCTCATGTGGATTCGAATTGCTTGTGGCTATTAAAGCCATTTTAAATCATTGTAATTATTATCTGAATTACTTTTTGATTAATGAAAGCATTCATAGCTGCAAGCCTTTCGCACTGTTTCATTCTTCAATTGCTGAGTAAATTGTGAGATCTTCTTTGTGAGTTTTTTTTTTGTCTACAGATCTATATGCTCAAATTTACATGGTATCAGAGCATCAGTGGAGAAGACTCCTCTCCTCCTCAGATCTCCAACTGGATCACTTTGTTTGTTTGATTGTGTGATAGGTTATTAGGTTTTCTTACAGCATTCGCTACAAGCAGCCTCTACTTCTCATTGCATTCGCTACAGCAGCTTAGTTCTTCCTATTACTTCGAAATGGCTCATCAAATAGAGCCTATCACTCCCTTCAACTATCACCAGTGGAAGGATGACATGAAAGTATTGCTCCACACCAAGCATCTCTTCAGACTTGTAGAAGAAACAGAGGAAGAGCCAGAATCAGAGAAAGACAAAGTTAAGTACATGAACAGGCTTGATGAAGCTATTGGACTCATGCAACACTCAGTCTCTAGGGATCTTAAATTTCACATCCAAGACTTGGACACTCCCAAGGAGGTTTGGGACAAGCTTTCTTCTTTGTTTGATAAGCATGATGAGATGAGGATTCATCAGCTAGAAAATGATCTGATTACTCTCAATCCATCAGATTTCGAATCTCTAAATGAATTCTTCTCAAAGTTCAAGAACCTGATATATCAGTTGAAGCAATGCAAAGTGAAGAAGGATGAAACCCAGCTCATTCTTGCTATTCTCACCAAGCTCAATTCAGACTACTCAGTCTTTGTATCCACCTTCCAAACGGTAAGTCTCACTACTCCAAATTGGAAGATGCCAACTCTTAATGATTTCATTCAATCTCTTATTTCTGAAAATGATAAATTGATCCAAATGGGGATCATTCAATCTCCCAAAGATCTAGCTCTTGTTGCAAGAGGAGATAAGGTAGCGAATGACAGAGGGAAGCAAAGAGATGAGTCTGAACAATCAAAATAACCTTCAAGTTCGAAGAGAAGCAAGAAGAATAGCAAAGGCAAGATCCTCTGCCCTTATTGTGGAAGGGGCTTCCATTCAGAAAGCTCCTGTATGAGAAGACAACTTGATGAAATGGCTCTTCTTTTGAAAAGGCACAACATTTTTGTACCTGCTAGCACAAGGAAGGAAGACTCTGAAGAAGAAGAAGAATAATACCCAAAGAAAGGACATGCACTGAAAGCTTGCTGCACATCAACACCTGCTTTCCTCATTGATTCTGGAGCTTCCAACCATATGGCTGCATCCATAGAATCATTCTCTTCTTTTCAGTATTTTGATGGTCCTAGTATTCAGATGGGCAATAATAGTAAAGTACAAACCAAAGGGAAGGGCTCTATCCAACTTGAACATGGAAGGTTCAAAGATGTGTTGTTTGTTCCCTCACTAGCTTCAAACCTGTTATCTGTCTATCAGATGACCCATATTGGATCTCCAAAGCGAGTGATATTTGGTTCTGACTCAGTGGAGATCATAGATATCTCTACTGGGAGCATCATAGCAAAGGGTATTGTGAATCATGCTTCAAGAGCATATGAGTTCTCACATTTCATGCCTCCT
>LPNX011039326.1:360815-376611 GCA_001517045.1 Pseudotsuga menziesii
AAGATCTATATGCTCAAATTTACACTCCACATATTTTCAGCAAAAGTAAGGTGGAAAAACTCTCCTCCTTAGGTCACATCTTTCTGTCGAAACAGAATCCAATTCTGATGTTTTTCAGTTTTGGACCTATCACTGTTGTCGGAAATTAGAGATTTTTACAAAAGAGGAATTTTTTAGTGAGCCCGGGCATGGATTTATCTCCTCCCCAAAATTGAAGTTAGGGACAAATTTCAAGGCGTTTGGGTGGACAAAACTTCGGAAAATCAAAACCCTAATTTGCTCCTGAACCAGCTCTGCAGGATTTCAGCTCAAGTTTCAGATCCGACATCTTGAACCTGGTAAGATCTAAAATCTTTTGTATTTCCATTTGAGGTTCTCATTTAAAATGTCTCATCATACCAATCTTGATGAAAATCTTGAAGGAGCTGATAACTTCTGAGCTTGGAAGTATAGGATCTCCCTGGTCCTGGAAGAGAATGAATTAGACTCCTACATTCATGAGGGGGTTTCGGTTCCAGAGGGAGATGAGGAAAAGGCCTTACATAAGAAGAATATGGTTATGGAAAAGAGGATCATTGCTAATTCTATCAAGGATCACCTTATCCCACAGCTGTCCTCTCTCAAGACACCTAAAGCTATGTTTGATTCCCTAACCAAATTGTTTGAAGGAAAGAACATCAATCGAAAGATGACCTTGAGGAACCAACTGAAGAATGTGAAGATTCAGAATGCAGAAACTATCCAGTCTTACTTCACAAGAGTGTCTCAAATCAAAGAACAATTAGAAACTGTTAATGAAGAAGTGGAAAATGCAGAGATTGTGATGACTACTTTGAATGGCCTTCCTAGGTCATGGGATGCCTTCATCCAAGGAATCTGTGCTAGAAAGAAGTTAGTCAAATTCAGTAGACTATGGGAAGAGTGCTCTCAAGAAGAAGCTTGGATAGTAGCTCGAGAAGAAAAGATGGGAAGTGAAGACCAAGCTCTCATGGTACACTCCAAGACTCACTCCAAGTCAACAAGAAAGAAAACTCATTACTTCAGAGGTAAGCACTCTCACAAAGATAATACTAGAAGAGATATGTCTAGGATCATATGCTATACTTGTGATCAAGTAGGAAACTATGCAAAGAATTGTCCTAACAAACAAAATATAGTAAAGAAGAGAAACAAAAGAAGACATCATGCTCATGCTACAGAGGATGATGAACCATCCAGAAAGAGATCCAAATATGAAAGTGAAGATTCTTCAAGCAAGGATGAATATGTTCTGATATTAGCTCTCACAGGTAACATTACTCATGGAAGTGATGATTGGCTTATAGACAGTGGGGCTTCTAAACATATGATGGGATTCAAGGAATCCTTTATAAGGCTATCAGAACATGAATCACCTCACAAGGTAAAGCTAGGAGATGACTACCAATATCCAATAAAAGGTAGTGGGGAATCTTCATATAAGTTAGACTCTGGAAAATATCTAACAATGAAAGAAGTATTGTTTGTACCAGGACTGAAGAAGAACCTTCTCTCCATATCAGCATTGGATGAAAAAGGAATGCAGGTTGCATTCATAGATGGTCAAGTAATCATGTGTCCAAAAGGAAAGACTATCGATGATGTGGTAGTAATTGGAGAACAAGAAGGAGGATTATACAAATTGAAGGGCCATCCAGAAAAATATTTGGTCCATGATACAGTAGAGCCAAGTGAACTTTGGCATAGAAGACTTGCACATGTGCATTACAGAGCACTACCTATCACAAGCAAAGCCATCGAAGGTCTTCCAGAAATTCAAGAAACACATGATGGGGTCTACAAAGAATGTGTGAAAGGAAAGAATACAAAGAAGACATTTCCAAGCAGTGAAAGAAAAGAAAAAGGAATCTTGGAAATCATCCACTTCGATGTATGTGGTCCTATGTCATCAAACTCTCTAAGTGGGTATGCATATTATGTTTCTTTATTGATGACTTTTCTAGGAAGACATGGATTTATTTTATGAAGAATAAAGATGATGTATTCAGCAAGTTTAAAGAATTCAAATCTTTGATCGAAAACCATACTAAAAAGAAGATCAAGATCATTCGATCAGATAACGGTGGAGAATTCACTTCAAATGAATTCAAAGAGCTATGCAAAGAATCAGGGGTTAAAAGGGAGTTGTCCACTCCTTATAATCCACAATAGAATGGGGTTACAGAACGGAAGAATAGAACTATCATGGAAGCTGCAAGAACTATGCTTCATGATCAAGATCTACCTATGCATCTTTGGGCAGAAGCTACTAAAATAACGATGTATGTACAGAATCGTACTCCACATAGAGTACTCGAGAACAAGACTCCTGAAGAAGTCTTCTCTGGAAAGAAACCAGAAGTCAGCCATCTCAGAATATTTGGCTGTCCTGTGTACATCCACATTCCAAAAGAGAAGAGGACTAAATTAGATCCTTCAGGAAAGAAGGGCATATTTGTGGGATACTTTGAAAGCTCGAAGGCTTACAGAATATATTTCCTAGGATATAAGAAGATTGACATCAGTAGGGATGTGACATTTGACGAAGACACAACTTATAACAAATCCAAAAAGAGACCTGCTGAAGAACCTGAAGAAGAAGAAACACCCAGAATTAATGATACAACCATGAATGAAGAAACTCAAGAAGAAGATCGATAATTTGAAGAACCAGAAAGACCTGTAGATCCACCTCTGGAGAAGAATCCTCATAAGAGGAAACCTGCTTGGGTATGAGAACTTATCCAAGGTGCGGAAAGATATGGAGCTCCAGAAGAGAATCACAGAGAAAGAAAGAGGACCAGATCCAATTCTGGGTATGTAGCTTTACTATGTGATTCCATTGATAAAGAACCTTCCAGTTATGAGGAAGCAGCAGAACAGAAAGAATGGAAGGATGCTATGATCAAAGAGTATTCATCGATCATGAAGAATGATGTTTGGGATGTTGTCCCAAGACTAGATGGGAAGTTAGTTGTAACTTCCAAATGGGTCTACAAGATCAAGCATGCTGCAGATGGTAGCATTGAAAAGTATAAGGCAAGATTTGTAGCTCGAGGTTTCTCTCAGAAAGAGGGAATAGACTATGAAAAGACCTTTGCACCTGTAGCCAGATACACTTCCATCATATCAGTACTTGCTCTAGCTGCAGTGATGAAATGGAAGATACACCGAATGGATGTCAAGACTGCCTTCTTGAATGGTGTAGTGGAAGAGGAAGTGTATGTAGAACAGCTACTCGGTTTTGAGACACATGACAGAGAGTCTCATGTATGCAGATTGAAGAAAGCCCTGTATGTTTTGAAACAGGAACCCAGGACATGGTACGGAAGAATTGATAGCTTTCTATCCATTTTGGGATTTAACAAGAGTAAATCAAATTCCAACCTTTACTACAAGGTTGAAGATGGAAACCCAGTGATGCTTCTACAAGATCAAGCATGATGCAGATGGTAGCATTGAAAAGTATAAGGCAATGTTTGTAGCTCGAGGTTTCTCTCAGAAAGAGGGAATAGACTATGAAGAGACCTTTGCACCTATATCCAGATACACTTCCATCATATCAGTACTTTCTCTGGCTACAGTGATGAAATGGAAGATACACCAAATGGATGTCAAGATTTCCTTCTTGAATGGTGTAGTGGAAGAGGAAGTGTATGTAGAACAGCCACTTGGTTTTGAGACACATGACAGAGAGTCTCATGTATGCATATTGAAGAAAGCCCTGTATGGTTTGAAACAGGAACCCAGGACATGGTACGGTAGAATTGATAGCTTTCTATCCAGTTTGGGCTTTACCAAGAGTAAATCAAATTCCAACCTTTACTACAAGGTTGAATATGGAAACCCAGTGATGCTTCTACTATATGTAGATGATCTATTTGTGACATCTACAGATGGGTTGATTTCTAATACAAAGAGAAAGCTTGTTTCCGAGTACGAGATGAAGGACTTGGGGATGATGCATTACTTTCTAGGTATGGAGGTATGGCAGAGTACAGATGGAATCTTACTTGGACAAGGGAAGTATGCATTAGAGATCCTGAAGAGGTTTGGGATGATGGCCACACCTATGGCATCGAACCTAAAGCTATTGAGTGATGCTTCATCAGATTCGGTTGATGCTATGATGTATTGTTAGATGATTGGGTCATTGATGTACCTGACAAACACAATACTAGACATTTGCTTTGCTGTGAACACCTTGAGCCAGTATTTGACAGATCTGAGAAGTGTTCACTTGACTACTGCAAAGCATATTCTGAGGTACCTAAAGGGTACAGTTGATTATGGGCTCAAGTATGATGTGAATCAAAATATTAACCTAGAGGGTTATGTTGATTCAGATTGGGTAGGAAGTGCCATCGACAGGAAGAGTACTTCAGGATGTTGCTTCAGTATGGGATCATGTGTGATCTCTTAGTTTAGCAGGAAGCAATCCTATGTGGCACAGAGTACAGCTAAAGCAGAGTGTGTCACAGCTTGTTCAGCTAGTTGTGAGGCAGTATGGCTGTGGAAGCTACTGTCTGATTTATTTGATCTTCAGTTGGATGCTACTTGTATACATTGTGACAACCAGAGTTGCATGAAGTTGTCAAAGAATCCAGTGTTCCATGACAAGTCGAAGCATATCGAGATCAAGTATCACTATATCAAGGATATGGTGCAGAGAGGAGTAGTGAAGCTCTAGTATGTTGTGATGGAGGAACAGATAGCTGATGTATTGACAAAGCCATTGGCTAGACTGAATTTCGAGTACTTTAGGGAGAGGCTTGGTGTTCTCCAGATTGAGGTTTCCTCCAAGGGAAAGTGATGAGACCCATAGCCATTCTGACGAGCAAGTCAGATGTAAGGGCTAAGCCATTCTGTTCATGGCTAAAGGATTTAGTACCTTCCATGTCAGATGTGAATGCTGGCCATTCTGTCAAGTAGGACAGATGTAAGGTCCACTGCGATTCTGACGAGCAGGTCAGATGTAAGTGCAGATCCATTCTGATGAGGAGGTCAGATGTGAGTGCTGGCCATTCTGTCAAGTAGGACAGATGTAAGGGCTACCACCATTCTGATGAGCAGGTAAGATATAAGTGCAAATCCTTTCTGACGAGTAGGTCAGATATAAGTACTGAAGCCATTTCAGAGATGGTAGTAGATGTGCCTACCATGCTGGTGAATTTGAGTGCTGCGCCTTTCTGATGTGATTGTATTCTACTACATGATCAAATGTGAGTGATGGGCATGCCTTTCTGATGAGTAGGTCAGATGTAAGTGCTGGGCGAAGACCTACCTAATGGCTAGGCCTACAACTAGCATGAAAGAAGGCTGGCTCTGTAGAACTTCCTATGACAAGACAGTACACACATGATTATGACCAGATGAGATCCAATTATGATGACTCCAAGAGATCCAGATCGAGTGATGATCCAGATCTAGCAGTGATGATCTAGATCAAGAGATGATCCAGATCCAGTGATGATGTTCCATGATGATCGAGAGATGATCCAAACTTGAAGGATGACAATGAATTGAAGATGATGATGACTTGAAAACTCAAAAGACTCGAGATGTAGATGATGAGATGATCCAGTTGATACAGAGAAGAAGACCAGTGCTGAAAATTGTGTCAAAAGAATACCTTCCTAGTTAAGAGGGAGTGTTGATGTATTTGTAACTTTGGAATGTATTCATTTATGTATCTTATGTATTGTAACCCGATGTTTATTCTGGGATGTATCTATTATGTATTTGAGTCATGTTTTCATGCCCCGATGTTCCGATCGAGAGGATCAATAATGTAAACAAGTCATGTCAAGTCATTGTTAAAGTCCCCATAGTTTTGGGGCACTAGGGTTATTAGACACTCCTAGAGATGTTGGCTCTAGTAAGTAATTGTAAAGTGAGGCCGACATGATTGAGTGCAATTCAAGTGAATGAAAGAATATAAATAGAGAGTAAGTCTCTCTATTTATCACACACATCATTCACTCACTCAAGTGGAGTGCATAAGTGAGGAAGGAAATACACTGGGACTAGACAAGAAGAAGACTACTGCTATTGGGAGTGCATCTTACTATTTTGGGGTTTTACATCTTGTGTTGATTCTATCTTTGAGGAAGTTGCAGGGTTTTCTCCATTTATGGTTTCCTTGATCAAAAACACTGTGTTCATTGTCTCTTGTGTTTGATTGTTGTACTTGTTATTGTCTTAGTAAAGATCCTAACATAATGCTAGCTTAATGTTGAAAAACTAACACCAATATTGGGAGCCTAGTAATGAAATACACATCCTCCAGTGTAATCTCAATATGATGGCCTTGGAAGAGGAATACCTACTCAGCAACATCCCAGAAACTGATCAGAGTTTGCATCAGCAAACCCAAGCTCCGCATAAGTGGAATCCTCATAAATTTTAGCAACCCATAGTGAGCTAGTGTATCTCTAAGACCCCCATCATGCAATGATGCATATCTGACTACCTTATAGTCTCTCTTCCTCCATTTTATCTCCACCATCCTGCATAAAGATAAAACCCTAATGTCAGACATCCCCACCATCAAAAAACCACCCAAAAGAGGCTAGGGCACACCTATTTGAGCAAAAGGAGCACCCAGGGCGCTAATAATTGCCCAACAAGTGCACCTAGGGTGCACCTTTCCCTTTGAAATGAGCGACCTGGTGCACAAGAAACCCCAAAAAGCTCATGGGGGGCCTCTAGGTGGTCAAATTTAGTAAATAAGCCATCAAAATGAAGAGGTTCAGTGAGAGATTTTACCTGCAAGTTGTGGTTCGTGAAACCATCGGTTGGATCAAGAGAAATCAGCAAATGAAGAACTAGGGCCCACCTCTCCAACTACACAATGAAAAGTGACAATGACACTTCACCATGTGGACCCCCCCCCTTTCTATAGGCCCCATTTGACCTAATTTCCTCCAATTGACATAACAGAACCATACAGACTTCGTTTGGGACACCGTTTATGCCAGTGGTTTCAGAATTCTGCCCTTTATCTCTTTATGAGACCATTGTCTCATGTTTGATAATTCAATTTGGAGACCATCTATCAAAAGTCACCTTGATTCATGAGCCATGACATGACAATGTGAGTGTCTACAGATTGGTACTTGTATCACACTTCCCAACCGCTACTCATACAAGCTGTCGGGATGCCACCCGTTAAGGATTGTACTATAATTTTACTTTTTGTATTTATAATTGTCTTTTTTCACCACACCTTACGTGGACATCTGGACCATCGTCTACAAAACCCTTCATTTTTATTCCATGTAGTTGACATAGAAGTGTCCTCGGGCCCCCTCCCATTAAGAAATGTAATTTTAGCTTTTATTTTGTATTTTTAACACATAGATTGTCTTTTCTATTTACCACACTTTAAACGGACCTCTGGACCAGTGTCCACAAAATGATTTCTTTTCTTGCACGTATTTGGCATATAAGTGCCCATGGACTTGCACTCACATCACATGTAGTCAAGTTCATCCACCGCAACACACACACATGCTGTCTTGACCTCTGTTCAAGAGCGACCTCAGTTTGCATGCCTCTACCACACCGTCTCACAGGCCTCTCTTGTGATATACCCCATGAATGTATTGGTATGTTTGAGAGCCTTTTTCTCTGTCTATACTGCATGGAGGACCTTTGGACCTCTTTCCACCGTCTCGACATGGGGCACCGCTCATGCCACCGCAGTTAGTTGACCACATTGGAGTTTTGTTTAAGCTCTTTTTTGACTCCTTAAAACAATGAAAATATTGTCAAGCATAGCTGCTTCCTTTCTTGCTCGCTAAAGTATAGGAAAGGGCGTCTACATCATCTCGTTTTCCTCCTTTTATGGACCATGTAGACCATTTCATGAAAAGGACCTCCTTGGCACACTCAAGCCAAAATCATTCCCCTTTTCATACTTTTACGCTTTCTCGGGTAGAGGGGTTGCACTTTACGAAAAAGCTCACCACCGATTGTCGCGGTTGTCGTTAAGATGTTTTCCAGCTATTTCATCAAGAAAAGATTGCCGAGCAAACTTGGTTTCATTCATGCTCGTAAAAGTATCTGAATAATCATCCAGTCAGTAGGCTTAACCTTTCCAGCCTGATTGGACTACCAATGGTAAAGAAGTCTCTCATCCCCTCCAGGATGGGTGAGCTCTCCTATGTATACTTTTATCCCTTTTCAGGCATAGGAGACTACCAACGAAAAAGATCCCCCACTGGAGTCTTCTTCATGCTTTCAGACTCTCTAAAATTTAAAGCACCATCGAGCACTTACCTTCTTGGGCTTGCCAAAAATCCATGAGATCGTACCACAACGGTGTCACTAGACACCACCCCATAGAAAATAGTTTGGTAGCATCCCCACATTGGGTCGCCTTTGTTTAGAGTACTTTGCAATGTGTCTTTCTTGGATCCCATCAGTATCAAAAGTGTCCATTTCCTTCAAGTATTTCCCATATGCAGTGACATTCCCGATATTATAGCTATGATCCCATTCCCATGAGTTAAGTTTCATTTGCTTCCTGGTCCACCCTGCTATCATACTAAGAACAAAGGAAGTGTGAGTCTCCCACCCCCCCTACCCCTGTTTAGTTTTTCCCTTCCCTCCCCTTCCCCCCAATTCAGTGAGTCAGTCCACAGATTGCTTCACACCTTTCGGTTATCCCCCGTGCTCCTGGTCAAGCAAACATCATTACCTTGACTAGGGGCAGGTCTCCCTCTGTCGACACCAACACACATATTCCAAAGGATAGAATTAGAGTTCCTTGTACCTTGGTTTCATTAACATCATTGATGAGTTCCTTGGACCACTTGAGAGAATTCCTTAGTGCCTCTTGGGATGGTTGTTTCTCACGTGCTTGACTTCAACTCCATCATTGCACCTTTGATATTCGTACAGGGTTTGTTCCGCACAATACTTGCTTGAAGACCCCGGATGTCACTTGACTCTAGCACATTGGTGATTCCACTCGAGGGACCTAAATAGGTTATGTCCCTTGTGATTTCTGGGTTGTGTTGGAGATAGTGATCTGAAGCCCCAGTAGTGCTTCGATATACCTTTATGATTGATGCAACATACTTGTACCATAGAGACTTTGACTCTCAATCAGCGAGTCCACAGAGCTATGTACCAAATCTAGCAGACCATCAGTCATGAAGATGTAGCATTCCATGAGAATGCCATGGGTCCAATGTACCATATCACTATTGTATTCAGGCTCACATGAGAGGCAACCATAATTGTAACATCAGTTGTATATGATCGGCTCTTGTATTTTAGAGCATATATCAAATGATTCTTTTGACATTATCATGAGCATGGGGATGCCCACCTCGTCCATATACATGTCACACATTTATTGTATCTCACACATTTATGGGAACCAAATTAATACAAAAACCAAAAGCCACCATGCCCCAGCACCGGAAGCACCACCTCCACACAACAAATCCTATGATGTCCGTCGGCCATACGTCAAGCTCCTGCCCTCACACATCAGGGGGCAATCTGTTAACCCAAAAATCCCCCACATAGCTCTCAGTGGCCTACACCACCCAAGGACAGCATCTCACAACACTCATTTCACTCCATAAGACCTTCCATTTGACTCCCACACCTCCAAAAGAGCCCAAGGATGAAGAAAAGGTCTAAAAACCCCCAAAAAGAGCCCAAAATAGCCTCCTAGGATCTAAAGCCCTCAAAAGTGGGCTAAAACCCTAAAAGGGGCTAAATTTAGGGCGGAAGGGGATAAAGGCCCAAAAAAGGGGCTAAAGCCCTGACCAAGGGCTTAAAACCCTAAAATCCCTTGGAAAAACTATAAAAGGAGGGTGGGGGGTCACTCTCAAAACACTCCTCACTTGCCTATTGTTATGGTTCCCGTGGATGCTTTGAGACCTTTACCTCTCAAACAACCCAAATTCCCTCTCCTCCATTTCCATCCCATCAAGCAATTGCTTCGCAACAAAGAGAGAGGTGTTCCCATGAGCTAGGGAATGGTGGCCCATTTCCGCCCAAGTGAGGTATAACATTTATTTTCATGTTTGTCTAATTGTTTTTTCTTTCTAATTGTTATTTTTATCTGCAAGTTCTATTGTTGACATTGTTTGCAGGTTTTTTATTATAGTAAATTAGGTTGCTCGCAGGTTTCAAGGAGGCGGAACCCTAACCCGTTTTCTGCAGAGGGGTTCATGAGGGCTTCATCTCCCTCTTTCTTTTCTATTATTAGGTCATTGTTTAGTCTAGTTTTAGTTTTCTGTCAGTAGATTAGATTAGTTTATTTTACTGTTATGTTTATGCTACTTCCATTTCGTTTTTTCCTGTTTTTAAAGAGTAGGAACCTACCCTTGTGCCCTATATGCACAAGGGAGCCATTCTTGCTCCTACAGTGAGGAGAAATCCTCACTACAGCTCCTAAACTAGCACTGTAGAAATTTAGCTCCAGATCCAGATCCAACATCTTAACCTGGTAAGATATAAATCTTTTGTATTTCCATTTGAGGTTCTCAATTAAGATGTCTCATCATACCAATCTTGATGAAAATATTGAGGGAGATGATAATTTCTGAGTCTGGAAGAATAGGATTTCCCTGGTCCTAGAAGAAAATGAGTTGGACTCCTATGTCAATGAGGAGATTCTAGTTCCAGAGGGATATGAGGCTAATGCCTTACATAAGAAGAAGTTGGTTATGGCTAACAGGATTATTTCTAATTCAATCAAGGATCACCTCATACCATAGGTGTCCTCCCTAAAGACACCTAAATCCATGTTTGATGCCCTAACCAAACTATTTGAAGGAAAGAATATAAACCAGAAGATGACCTTGAGGAACCAGTTGAAGAATGTGAAGATCCAGAATGTGGAGACCATGCAATCATACTTAACAAGGGTCTCCTAGATCAAAGAAAAACTTGAAGAAGTGGATGAAGAAGAGGAGAATGCAGAGATTGTAATGACCACCTTGAATGGTCTCCCTAGGACATGGGATTCTTTCATTCAAGGGATCTGTTCCATAAAGAAGCTAGTCAATTTCACTAGACTATGGGAAGAATTCTCTCAAGAAGAAGCTCAGATAGCAGCTCGAGAAGAAAAGGTGGGAAGTGAAGATCAACATCTCATAGTACAATCCAAGAAACCCAAAACTATCCACCACAATGGTAAGCACTCTCACTAAAGGAGTAACTTTAGAAAGCCTGGAGATATGTCTAAGTACATTTGCTATACATGTAATGAAAGAGGACACTTCGCTAGAGATTGTCCTAGAAAATAAATTAGCTCTCACAAGAAGAAGGGAAACAAGAGAAGACATCATGCTCATGCTACAGAGGATGATGAACCTTCCACAAAGAGAACCAGACAAGACAGTGATGAAGAATATGTTCTGATTTCTGCTCTCATGGGAATTATCACACATGGCAGTAATGATTGGCTTATAGACAGTGGTGCTTCCAAACATATGACAATATTCAAGGAATCCTTTATGAAACTATCTGAACATGAATCACCTCACAAGGTGAAACTTGGATATGATTACCAGTATCCAATAAAAGGTAGTGGTGAATCCTCACACAAGCTAGACTCTAGAAATTCTATCAAGATGAAAGATGTATTGTTTGTACCTGGACTAAAGAAGAACCTCCTCTCCATATCTGCATTGGATGAAAAAGGAATGAGGGTTTAATTTATAGATGGCCAAGTCCTCATGTGGCCAAAGGGAAAGTATTTTGATGGTGTAGTAGTGATTGGGGAACAAGAAGGAGGACTATACAAATTGAAGGGATAACCAGAACAAGCTTTGGTTCATGACTTGGTAGAACCAAATGAGCTTTGGCATAGAAGGTTTTCACATGTGCATTACGGAGCACTACCACTTGCAAGTAAAATTGTTGAAGGTCTCCCAAAAATGCAGACAAAACATGAAGGTGTATGCAAAGGATGTGCGAAAGGGAAGAAAACAAAGAAGACATTTCCAAGTAGCGAGAGCAAGGAAAAAAGAATCTTGGAAATCATCCACTCCAATGTATGCGGTCCAATGTCATCCAGTTCACTAAGAGGGTATGTATACTATGTTTCTTTTATTGATGATTTTTCTAGAAAGACATGGATATACTTTATGAAGAACAAAGATGAAGTATTCAACAAGTTCAAGGAATTCAAAGCCTTGATTGAGAACCACACAGAAAATAAGATCAAGACCTTTCGATTAGATAATGGCAGAGAATTCACATCAAATGAATTCAAAGATCTATGCAAAGAATCAGGGATTAAGAGGGAGTTATCCAATCCATATAATCCACAACAAAATGGGATTGCAAAAAGAAAGAATAGAATGATCATGGAAGAAGCAAGGGCCATGCTTCATGAACAATATCTTCCCATGCATCTATGGGAAGAATCTGCAATAACAATGGTATATGTATAGAACCATACTCCACATAGAGTACATGAGAACAAGACACCTGAAGAAGTCTTCTTCAGCAAGAAACCAGAAGTCAGCCATCTCAGAATATTTGGTTGTCCTGTATACATACACATTCCGAAAGAAAAGAGGATGAAGTTATATCCTTTATGAAAGAAGGGTATATTTGTGGGACACTCTGAAATCTCGAAGGCTTACAGAATATACTTCCCAAGCTTCAATAAGATCAACATCAGTAGAGATGTAACATTTGACGAAGATTCAAGCTACATCAAATCCAGGAAGAGACTGGCTAAAGAACCTGAAGAAACAAAAGCACCTAGAATTCATGATACAACCATGAATGAAGAAATTCAAGAAGAGGATAGAGAATTAGAAGAACCTCAAGAACCTATGGATCCACCTCAGGAGAAGAATCTTCACAAAAGGAAACCTGCTTGGGTACATGAAATTAGCCAAGGTGCAGAAAGATATGGAACTTTAGAAACAACACACAGAGGATGAAAGAGAACTAGGTCCTACTCCAGTTATGTATCCCTGCTATGTGAAATTATTGATAAATAACCTTCCAACTATGAAGAAGTGGTAGAAAGGAAAGAATGGAAGGATCCTATGATCAAAGAGTATCAATCAATCATGAAGAATGATGTTTGGGATGTTGTCTCAAGAAAAGAAGGGAGGTCCATTGTAACTTCCAAATGGATCTGCAAGATCAAGCATGTTGCATATGGAAGCATAGAGAAATATAAGGAAAGATTCGTGGCTCGTGGCTTCTCCCAGAAAGAAGGAACAGATTATGAAGAAACTTTTGCACCTGTAGCCAGATACACTTCCATCAGATCAGTACTTGCTCTGGTTGTAGTGATGAAATGGAAGATACACCAGATGGATGTCAAGATTGCTTTCTTGAATGGTGTAGTAGAAGAGGAAGTGTATGTGGAGAAGCCACTTGATTTTTAGAAACATGACAGGGAGTCTCATGTGTGTAGATTAAATAAATCCCTGTACGGTTTGAAATAGGCACCCAGGATATGGTACATCAGAATTGATGGCTTTCTATCCAATTTGGGCTTTACCAAAAGTAAAGCAGATTCCAACCTTTACTACAAGGTTGAAGATGGTAACGCAGTGATACTCCTATTGTATGTAGATGATATGTTTGTAACATGTATGGATGGGTTCATTACTGATACAAAGAGGAAGCTTGCTGCCGAGTTTGAAATGAAATACTTGGGTATGATGCACTATTTTCTAGGCATGGATGTGTGGCAGAATGCGAATGGAATCTTCCTTGGACAAGGGAAGTATGCAGTAGAGATTCGGAATGATGGACTGCAAGGCCATAACCACACCTATGGCATCGAACCTAAAGCTATTGGGTGATTCTTCATAAGAAGCGGTTGATGCTATGATGTATATAAGAAGCGGTTGATGCTATGATGTATCATCAGATGATTGGGTCCTTCATGTACCTGACAAACACGAGACTAGATATTTTATTTGCTATGAACAGCCTGAGCCAGTTCTTGATAGATCCGAGACATGTTCACTTGATTGCTGTAAAGCATATTCTAAGATACCTGAAGGGTACAGTAGATTATGGGCTCAAGTATGAGGAAAATCAAAATATTAACCTGGAGGTTTATGATGATTTAGATTGGGCAGGTAGTGCCATTGATAGGAAGAGTACTTCACGATGCTGCTTCAGTATGGGATAAGGTGTGATCTCTTGGTTTAGCAGGAAGCAGTCCTGTGTGACACTGAGTATAGCTGAAGCAAAGTATGTCATAGCTTGTTCAGTTAGTTGCGAGGTAGTATGGCTATGAAAGCTACTGTCTGATTTATTTGATCTCCAGTTGGATGCTACTTGTATATATTGTGACAACCAGAGTTGTGTGAAGTTGTCAGAGAACCTAGAGTTCCATGACAAGCCAAAGCATATCAAGATCAAGTATCACTATATCAGGGATATGGTGTAGAGAGGAGTAGTGAATCTCCAGTATGTTGCGACAGATGAATATATAGCTGATGTGTTGACAAATCCATTGGCCAGAGTGAAGTTTGAGTACTTCAGGGATAAGCTTGGTGTTCTCCAGATCGAGGTTCCCTCTAAGGGGAAATGATGAGACCTAGAGCCATTTTTACATGGTGAGAGGATTAGGTTCCTTCCATGGTCAGATGTAAGGGCTGAGCCATTCTATCATGGTGAGAGGATTTGGTTCCTTCCATGTAAGATATGAGTGCTGAGCCATTCTGATGTGACTGTAGGATTGGTTCCTACATGATCAGATATAAGTGTTGAATGCCATTCTTGGAATGGAGGAACCTGGTCAGTTACCAGGAATAATAAACTTGGTTTTGAGTTTCCATTGTAGAAATTATGACCAGCAATAGATTAATTTCACTCACAACAAATTACAATTGATCATGCAAATTGTCAACAATGGAGACTGAAAATGGAGCTGTAACACAAAATTATATTAAATCAGTGTACAATAGCCAACCCTGTAATATCATAGGCTACTGAATAAATAGAATACATGAAGAAATCGAATGCATGAGGAAGCATCCAAATCTAGCATAAAGCAGGCTTACCCAAAATAGGCAAATCCCCCATAGGTGTAAAAAGCTGATCCCAAATCTGTCATGAGGCTCACGAATTGGCAAGGGCGCATGGGCAAGCTAATGAGTGGTGGAATGGCAGCTCATACATGCTTTTTCATGGAGGAAAGAGTGGAGGAGGAAGAGGCAACAAATCTGATTCACCTCACCTAGTCTTGCTTTCCTATGTGCCTTAAAACACTGAAAAAGCAGGGAATAAAGCAAAAAAAGTAGAAGGGCACCTAGGAGGCCAGGAATAAAGCAGATCTGATTCCTAATGCTTTCCCAAGCACTACATGAGTCAAATATGGCAAGTTTGACCTCTATGGATAGGCAATTAGCAACTTGCACATGGTGGGACTCATGGACTAGAAAAATAAGACAAAAATAAATGAATTAATGTCTAAGTGGGTAAATATTATGGGTTGATTATTCTAACACCCCCCCTTAAGCCTGACTTTATGAGTAATAAATCAAAATATAGGGCCTAGCAACAAGGCTTAGTCACCCTTTTACATACTGCAAGTCCATATGAACCAAGGAAAGAGGCAAAACCAACTTGGGAAAATCCTCCCTTAAACATGGACTGTAAAACAAAATTGTAGAATCTTGTCTCTACTCATGCTTTGATAGCATGATCAGAAATCCCCAGAAGTGATTTGAGATTTCTGAAGGTCTTCTCACAAAATGCTTTGGTGAATATATCAGCTACTTGTTCTGAAGATGAACAGAAGAGTAGGTGAATGGTGCCA
>LPNX011039326.1:380179-451692 GCA_001517045.1 Pseudotsuga menziesii
GGCGGAATGGCAAATCATACATGCTTTTTCATGGAGGAAAGAGTGGAGGAGGAAGAGGCAACAAAGCTGATTCACCTCACCTAGTATTGCTTTCCTATGTGCCTTAAAACACTAAAAAAGCAGGGAATAAAGCAGAAAAAGCAGAAGGGCGCCTAGGAGGCCAGGAATAAAGTAGATTTGATTCCTAAGGCTTTCCCAAGCACTACATGAGTCAAAGATGGCAATTTTTACCTCTATGGATAGGCAATTAGCAACTTGCACATGGTGGGACTCATGGACTAGGCAAATAAGACAAAAATAAATGAATTAATGTCTAAGTGGGTAAATACTATGGGTTGATTATTATAACATCCATTCTCTGGGAGAATCAAGGAACCTGGTTAGTTACCAAGAATCCTCAGTCTGGGACTGAGAGCCCTTCTGATGCGGCATGTTTGCACATGGTCGGATGTAAGTGCAGAGCCCTTTTCGATGTGATGTGTTCACACATGGTCAGATGTGAGTGCGTATCCCTTCTAATGTGGTGTGTTCACACATGGTCAGATGTAAGTGCAGAGCCCTTTCAATGTGGTATGTTCACACATGGTCAAATATAAGTTTTGAGGCATTCTAGCATGATGTGTTTACACATGGTCATTTATGAGTGTTGGGCCTTTCTGACAAGATGAGGTCAGATGTGAGTGTTGGGCATGCCTTTCTGACAAGATGAGGTCAGATGTAAGAGATGGGTAAGCCAATCTGACTTAGGGTCAGATATAAGCACTGAAGACCTACATGAAGGGTAGGCCTACAACTAGCATAAAAAAGTGTTGGCTCTGTAGAACTTCATGTGACGAGAAGAATCAAGAGATAACACCGATGAAGGTGATCCAGACTTGATGATGATATAGATCAAGTGATGATCTAGATCAAGTGATGGTCTAGATTTGATGATGATACAGTGATGATGATCTAGCAGTGGTGATCCAAATCGAGGGATGATCCGGATCCCATGAATGAAGAAGACTTGAAGAGGAATAAGACTTAAAGATGAAGATGAATTAAAGATGACGAATAATTGAAGACGAAGATGACTTGAAGATGAAGAAGACTTGAAGACGAAGCTGACTTGAATATGGAGAAGACTTGAAGATGAATACAACTTGAATATGAAGGTGACGAGATGATCCAGTCAATACAGAGAAGAAGACCAGTGCTGAAAATTGTGTCGAAAGAATACCTTCCTAGTTAAGAGGGAGTGTTGATGTATTTGTAACTTTAGAATGTATTCACTTGTATATTTCATTTATTGTACCCTGATGTTATTTTGGGAAGTTTCTGTAATGTAATTGAGTCATGTCATGCCCTGATATTTGTATCGGGAGGTTTTATAATGCAAACAAGTCATGTCAAGTCATTGTGGGTAACCCTCCTATTGTTCAAGGCTTAAAGTCCTTGTAGTTGCAGGGCCTTATGGTTATTAGAATATCCTATAGAATTCAGCCCTCGTGAGTCATTGTCAAGTTATGAATTAGTATAAATAGAGAGTGAGCCTCTATATTGATCACACACTCACTCACACTTAGTTGTAGCACATAGCTAAGGAAGAAGAAGTTGCTGGGGATAGACAGAAAGAGGCTACTGCTGTCGGGATATCATCTTACTATTTTGGGGCTTTGATTTTGGTGCTGATTCTATCTCTGAGGAAGTTGTGGGGTTTTATCCTTTATGGTTTCCCTAAGGAAAATATTTTTCTTCATTGTCTTATGTGTTTGATTCATGTTCTTGTTATTCTCTCAGTTAAGATGCTAAGTTAATTATAGCTTGAATGATAAAAATCTAACAAACAGGGCCAAGGGAGGATGACTCAACAACGTCTTTGCTCTTGGTACTATAAACAGTCATGGAAATCATGTTCATATTCACCACTTCCATACTAGGAGGGGCAAAAGGAAACACTCCCTTAAGGGTTGAATCCTTCATCATATCTACCCCAATCAACTGGTAAGGAGGCGGGGACTGACCTAGCATAGGGATGTCATTTGTAGTGGTATTAGTAACATCCGGCGAACAAAATTCAAGTTGGTTGATAGTTACAATTTTCCCAAATGAGGAAAATGGAGTTTGAAAGACTATCAAAGAAATAACAGTCATGGCATAAAACCAGTTTCTCCCCAATAGGAGACTGTAATCTAATAGAGCATTGACTACTTCCACCTGAATGGAAATAGTTTTTCCCTCAAGCTCGAATGAAAGGGATGGTAATAGACCATGAGGCTGGAAACCTCATCCATCAAAATATTTTAACATCCTAGGAGACTTTGTAAGTGTAGGAGAACCAATGGCTCTTCAACAGGCTATAGACAAGTCTGAGGATTAAAATCCTTCACCAAGAATAGTCTGATGGACCTTTCTACCAGTTACTTTAGAGGAAATTTGAAATGCAATTTGGTGAGGTAATCTGGATTTATAGTTCTCTACATTGAAATGAATCAAGTTAGTATTATTTGGGTCTAATTCCCCCAAAGCCATTAGCAGTTTTTTATGCTACGTTGGACAAATTTGGAGTACCTCAAGGGTAAACATCTCACAAAGTGCCTGAGCTAAATCTTCAAAAACATTATAGAATTGTGCAGCTTGGGCATTGGGATTGAAAACAACATTCCTGAGGGTATTCTTAGGCTGTCGTAAAATTAAATCAAGGTTAGGATTTTTTATCACGAGAGAGACATTAGATGAAGATGGAGGAGAACTAGTAGAAGGAAATTTCTCAGAAGAACAATTTTTGTCCTTCTTCACTATTGTCTTGTCATATGAATGACTACGAGTATTCAAATTGATGCTATCTGAGGACATCATTCTGATTTCTTCCATGGAACCATAGGTCCCTCAATTAGACATTAGGTCTATCAATTGTTGTTAAGACGGGAAAGGATCGGTAAGCACTGTCAGTGTGGGATTACTTTTCAGGAATTTACTAATCTCTTCACGAAAAGGGAACTCTTTCATGAGGTGATCACCCCCACATAAAAATAAAGTGAATTGATCCTTTCTCTTCCCTTTATCATTCTCCGTGGACATAGTATTGGTATTCTCCTGTTGGTTTCCAGGTTTTTTATTTTTACCTTTTCCTTTTTTCTTATTTCCAGGTGTTTGTCTACTTTAAATAACATTTACCTTGGCAGAAACTGTAGGAGTTGAAGGAGTAGTAGTAGAAGCATTAGGTTGCTTGGAAGTTTTGGCTACTGATGAGGGCTGGATTGAACCAACAACCCCATCAATAAGAGTCTCTGTGGGTGGCTTGACAGGGTCCGTGCTAGAACAAGGAGCTTGAGGGATTAGGTCATACAAAGTTCCATAATGGGAATATACCAAATTGAGATACTAAGCATGAGTGATAGCCTGATATTCGGTAAAAACACCACCCATATCCACATCTTGGGAAATACTAGAGGAAACATGGATTTCGTGAACCAATCAGCTAATAGTTGGTCTGGGATGGGAGCTTTAATAAGTCGTCTCCATCTTCTCCACTCGTGGATATGGTCCGATATGTGTGTGGAGTTATTTTGACAAAGTGAGGTTAAGAGGTCCATACCTATTTCATACCAAATGGGTAGATGAAAGCACATGAGAAAAATGATTGCCAATGAGCTAAAATCCACAAACAAATGTTGTGGAAGTTCAATATACCACTTTGTGGCCATACTGATCAATGTTCGCTGGAAGAGTCTCAAACGAATAGAGTCATTTATCAAGGAGTTCGAAGAACACCATAGATGAAAATTCATGACATTATTTTTGGGGATCATCTCCCTGCTTCCCATCAAACTTTGGAATGTTTGATGGAAACTTAACTGGAATAGCAAGCCATGAAGGGTTGTGTTGAATGGGACCATTTATCAACTTGGACAAATCAGGCAAGTCCAAAGTTGGTAGGAACAGAATTTCTCGATTAGTTTCGACATACTTGTAGTATTAATAAGGAATGTTTGTACCAATAGGACCATAAGCTGACTGATATTGACTGCTAGGTTAGTTGATGGGTAGATAACCCTCTTGAAGGGGGTGGGCCTCCAGGAGGAGGGCCACCTAGAGGTGGTAGGCCTCCAGGTGGTGGGCCTTAGGGTAGTGGTGGACCTCCAAGTGGTGGTCCTTTAGGTGGTGGTCCCCTAGGTGGTGGACCCTCTAAAGATGAGCCTTCGGGTGGTGGTCCCCCCAAAGGTGGGACTCCAAGTGGTGGGCCTTCGAGTGGTAGTCCTCTAGGTGGTGGTCCTCCATAAGGAAGACCTACGGTAGGTGGGCCTCAACTTAGGGGACCTACAAAGGATGGGCCACCATAAAGTGGTCCTCCGACACCTCCAGCAGTAAGAATAAGCATTCCTCCCATTGTTCTCCTGTAGGACCAATTATGTTGACCCCATGTCGTAAACGTGTTAAGGGATTCCAAGATACATAGTTACTATAGATGTAGGTTGATAATTCATATTTTCTATAGGTAATTGATTCACCAGGTAACCATAACCCCAAGAAGACTGGTTGACTGCAGGTTGTGCCCCTAAGGTTTGGCCTGAACTCGATGGAGGATTTACCATATTAGTATGGGTAGGAGGAAGAACCACTACGAGTTGTACTATAGTAGAATTTTATCTAGTACTAGTAACAAATTCCACTAACAGATAACGTAGCTCACACTGGGGGTTTCCCCCCGTCGTTGGAATGTATTAACACCATTTGAGCTAAGGATTTCCCCCTAGCTACAGAGGTTATGGGAGTACTAGAAAAAGACCTAGGATTTAAAAATTTAGGGCTGGAGGTTTGACCTAGATTACAAGGAGAAATACCATGAGGTGGGACATCATCAATAAGAGCCAAAGTCTCTGTTAAGCGAATGATATCCAGAAGGCCATGGATCCAACAGACGGGGTAAAAGAGCTGACATAGTTTCTTTGTAAGGTATAGGGGTAGCCATAAATCTTTCCATCCTCTCTTTAAAACTATGATCATGATCAAGAGATGATTGAATTCTCCTATATTCATCCTCACCTGGAGGAGGGTTCTCAAAAGAGGTTCTAGTAACCCCAAATTTGGCAATGGATTGACCCATAGAAGTTATCCAAAAGGGAGCATTAGGTCCATACTCAGTTTCACCAAGAACATCGATACGACCTTCCATCAGAGAATGAAAGGAAGTGGCAGTCGTAGAAGGCTGTTGGACCAAGGGATTAATATAAGAAGCAAATTGATCTCCGCTTTCTAGAACCGGGCTTGTCACATACCCCAATTTTGTAAAATAATGTTAATTATTTTAAATTGATTCCTAAGACATTATGTTAAATTTAATGCTAAGTAGGAACTGATGACTCAGCAGAGTCAAAAGAAGTGGAATGTAATTCTGAATATTTTATTTTTAATAAATAAAAAGTGGAGACAACAGCTTGGGAGAGCTGTTAATAAGAGTGTTACTGGTCAAACTGGTGGAAGGAACTACGTGGAGAACAAAATACAAGTGGCAGCATCCTCAAACACTTCCTATGTTGCAGGTGGCAACCTTCCTACATTTGGGGTCATGATCCCCCAAGAAAGTGGGATCAGAGCAGGTGGCTCAATAAATGACAAGTAACCCAAAAAGACCTAGGCAATCTTTTAAAAGTACCCAATGTAGAGAGCTGAGGCTGCTCAGATATTTTCCAGGAGAAGAATCATTTAGGAGGAATGCACTTCAAGGAATTCATTGGGGAAAAAGGGAAAACTGTAAGGAAGGTGTTATGAGAGAAAAACTGCAGTAACTTGGTCTGATACAGCTTGCTAGCTGAGAGAAATTGACTGATAAGTTCAAGACTGGTATTGAGTCTCAGGACTAGTACTTGATTATTTGCTGCACCTAGTTCCAGCCAAGGAGACCAAAGAAAGCTCGGGGGTCCCAAGGAGTTGTTGTTTGACCGCTCTCTAGGAGTTGGTAGGGAGGAACGACCTCCCATTGTTGTTGTTGACCAAGTTCTAAGAACAGGTTTTGTTATTATTTAATTTCCATGTTATTATCTGTGTATGATTGAATGATACTTTTGCAGTTTATGATGTAGAAACTTAGAGGATAGGATAACCCAATTTGTTTAGTAAAGAAATTATGCTTAATGAGAAACAAACCCTACCTGTGTTTTTCCTCATCTGGAGTGATCCAGATCGTACTCCAGCATAGGTGGTGAAATTATATGAAGGAAGTATACTGCAATTATAGAATAAAATGTTAGTTTGATTAAAAGAAGGTTTACTTTTATTTTACTATCAGAAGAAATAACATTCCATACATGGAGAAGGATTAGAGTTAGACCTAGGCTTTTAATGATAGATTTGGAAAATGAAGAAAGAAGCTATATCTTTTTACTGACAGGAGTATGTTTGGTAGACGAAAACTGTTTCTTTTACAATATTCACTTTTGAAACCTATTTATCTACTTGAAACAAAGGAAGAGAATATAAAAAAAAAAAATTATGTAGTGTCGGATTATTCTAGAATGCCATTCATCTCTATAGATTATTTCCTTTCTGTATGGTAACTAAATTGTGAAGTAAGAATAGCTAAAAATTTGATTTACGTCTACAAATAAACTAGTTGGTTCCAGAATTCACTTTTGGACAGTATTGTAATTAATTCATTCGTTTTGTTTTATCTAGCTAAGCCTAAACAAAATTTACAACTACTAACCTATCCTTTTAAAATGTTAACAAATATAGAACATAGATAATTGTTATTCTTTTATTTCATAAATATTATTATTGTAACATAAACAAGATAATATAGAATACAGAAAGTCCTTCTATAAATTATTTAGTGCAGAAAGTATAAAAACAAAATAAATATATCAATAAATATACATAGAATAAAGCTATATATATATATAATTGTAGGAACAACACTATTTGCAGATAAAATAACATTTTATCTCCCTAAAATAATTATTAAGTAATACACATTATTACACAGAGGAAAATGTAGCTATCAGTTACACAAATGCACTGCAAGAACATTAAATTACTTTTATTCGAAAGGTTAAATAGGTATAAAACAATATTTAAAAACTTTGTTCAAATAGAGTATTTTAATATTATAAAAACAACGTACATATACCCTAGCAGGTAACACTTAAATCATATTATGGGGTAAAAATCAAATGCAAATAACGCGCAGGAAATAAACCAACAGAGTAATATCATGCTCAACTCACTAAGCTCAACCAACCATTTACTTTACAAATTAAAGATAATTTAAAGAAATTGTAAATACTTCTTATATTGTCGAGTTAGGGTAAAAACCATACTATTTCAAAATATACAACAGAGATATAAACAAAGAGTTTGAAGCTCTTCTAATTCCCTTGGCTTCCAACAAAACTAACAACGTATGGCTTTAACAACCGTTCTTCTCATTCATAATTATTTACACAGTAACTGAACAAAACCAAACTTTACAGTCACGGCCTAAGCCGCAGGCCCCGCTTCAAGCAAGGGGGTTAACATCAACAAACAAACAGCAAATCGGTCAACCAAATAAACCAAAACCATGAGGGTTTTGTAGGCCATGGTAGCCAACTGTTAAAGGAACCATGAGGGACCAAACAAGGAGGAATTGCCATGGATAACCCAGGGCTTACCCGTGAACCAACAAGCAGTTGCCACAACTTTGTACCAACCACGTAGAGGGATGGATCGACCTGTGAATAAGAAGAACGATAATGTTAAATGCCTTGTATCAAAATAAATGATTGTGTAAGTAAAACAATCTCTAAAGATAACAAATGGGTTAACAACGTTTCTTGCCCAAAATTTTAACTGAAACATGACCACCCATGAGCAGCAGAATGGCTACCAACGCAAGGAGAAGAAAACATTTCATCTGCAGCCAGAAAGGAGTTTACCAGTAGGGTAAGAAACTAATGGCGATAGGGGTCTAAGAAACTAGCCAAGCAAACATAAACTCTTGGGCCGCAACCATATTCAACAAAATTTACATATGTTGCAAGCCCTATGCTTTCACCAACACAGGAAAGCAAGATTTCGAATCTCACTATCAAGCCAAAGAGGAAGGAGTCTTCTTACAGTCAAAGGTTCTTGTTTGGAGTGGGCTGCAGTGGAGAAACCCTAGAGAGAGCAACACTAACCTATACCAAGCAACAAACAGTTTCGTGACAGCACCTCTCTATTAAGCATTCGAGATGAGCTTATAAGGAGGAACAACAAGTAGGGATACTACCAGCAACAAATGCAAGTGACAGTGCATATAGGAGTGTAATAGCAGAGTGGCCAGAGGCCCAAAGGTGATGAAGGAATGTCAAACTAGGGTTCGAGTCTGCCCTTTAAACCTCCAATCACTTGGCTACGACAAGCCCACATTGACAAATTAATAATTGGCATGCAGTGGGTAAAAAAAATTAGTTTACAGCAAGCAATTATCCAAATGATTTCTAATCCATATCATGTGATAGGAAGATTCTACAAGGTTCGTGGTACCAAATGTCAACCAACCTGCACATTATAAAGTTCAACCAAGTAAACCTTAGAACGATGAGTAAGATGATATGATAGCGTGGATCTATAACAATGCATGACCTAGAACTTATACTCGTAAAGGAGGCATGTAACAATAGTTTTTAAAGCTTAGATCAAGGGTAAACCATAGTTTCATTATGGCGCGTTCTATTTTCTTAACCCTTTTGTCTATGCTTGTATAGTAACCTTACAACAAACCATAATAATTATGACAAGGGTTAAGCCTCTATTTTTTTAACAAAAGATTCATCAACTTAAAAGTTAGGCCTTAAAACTATTATGATTTGTATTCTATCAATGGTTATAATCCATTAAGGACATGCCCTTTTTATATATATGAAAGGAATTGTATAAAACTTGTTCATGATAAGATATCCATCTTATGAGAATAGCTCCAGTTATTCTTGGAGTAGTTGTTGAATAAACTCTTAAATTGATAAACAAAAATGTTAAGCATTTTAGTAACTATCAGATTTGATAATAAGTAACTTTTTGATGATTTAATAATACTAGCTAAACCTTATCCTCTGATTAGGTTATGTGTAAAAGAACTCTATGCAACAACACTAGTTTAATCCTCTTCAAGAGCAGCTTGTAATAAAGTTGTAATCCCGTTAAACTTCAAAGTCTTGAAAATGGGAATAGTAGTACTTAAGCCCCTTATCAAATGTACATTACGCTCTTATCACAAGCAGTAACCAAATCCATCTTGATGTAAATGTATTTGTGCACAATTAAAAATTAGACCCTTGACATAATAACTCTGTCATTCTTAAAACTGCTTGCAAAGAAAGATTTAAGGCATTTTTACTCTTGACGACTATAGTAGACATCAAAGAGTTCAGTAAGCATTAAGAACTATAAATTTAATTCTATTATAAGGAAAGCAGCTATCGTCATTACTAATATAACTAAATCTCATTTCCATAGCATCTTAAAAAGAAGGACAGTTTAATGATTTTACCTCGATAAGCATTGGGAATTGAATACTATTTTATTCTTTTACTGAGCTATTATTATTATTGTGTGACAAACTTATATCTGAATGCTTTAGAAATTTTGACAAGCAGCACCCGAACTTTTTACCTGTAAGTCAGTAAGAGCAGGAAAACATTTTGCGTTAGATCGGAAACTAAGTAAGCCCAGAATATCATGACAGTTCCACCTTGTGGTCGCAAAGAAAAACAGGTCATTAAACTGAAAAAGAAATGTTCTATAAGATAAACATAATGAAATAAATAATTCAGATAATGAATCCATTAACATATAACTAATTAAACAATTAGTTGACTGCATTTATGAAAATTATTTGTAGTTTAAAAATTTTAAATTTTTTGGAAAATATGGGGGTTTTGCATGTGGTATCAGAGCACAAGGTTCAAACACTAGGCCTTGATGCAACCCAACTAGCTTTCATAGAATAGTAAATTAAAATAAGATGCTAACATATATATTTTTTTATGTTAAGAACATAAAATTTCCTTTTTCTGAAGTTTAACAGGAAGGTATGGAAAATCTAGGAGAGTATGCACAGGAGGAGTCTCCAGACATAGAAACAAGGTAATTGCCCAGAGAACCTATGTTAGAAGAGGTGACTTCCAACTCTTCAGAGCTGTTGCAGACTGTAAAAGATTTGAAGACTGAAATGGAATCAGTCAAGAGGGAGAATGAGAGGATTTTGAAGGCTCAGGAAGAATTGAATCAAATATTAATAAAAAAATTCCAAACTAAAGGAAGGAGCAGAAGATCAGAATCTGAAGATGTTAGTCATCAAAGAAAATCCAAAAAGATGAAGCTGGCAAAAACTGAAAGTAGTTATCATTTGAAGAGTTCAGTGAACAACAAAGTTATTATACTACTAGTGATAGTAGTGAAAATGATTTGTATGACAAAAAGAAAAAATACAAACCATATGAGGAAATTTTAGGGGAGTTTAAAAAGATAAATCCCCCAACTTTTAATGGAGAGACTGAAAAAGGGGAGGAAGCAAAGTCTTGGTTATCCGGGATGAAGAGGTATTTTCATATATATAATTACTCTAATCAGTTAAAGGAAAGGATGGCAATATATAATCTCTTTGGAAAAGATGACATATGGTGGCAAGATCTGAAGAGAGTCAAGGGTATAAGAGAGAAGGAAGTTAACTGGAGTACCTTTAAAACGTATTTCAAGAAGAAGTTTTTGTCTGAGCAGTATTACGAAGAAAGAGCTAAAGAGTTTTATGAATTGAAGTTAGGTTTAATGACTATGAAGGATTTGAACAGTAAATTCTTAAGCTTGCTTAGGTATGTACCTTACCTAGTAGACGAGAAACCTAAAGTGCAGCAATTTCTCAGCTGTCTACCGTATCATATTAAGGATAGAATTGAGTATGATAACCCGAAGACTCTGGAGGAAGCTATGAGGAAGGCTAATTTTTGTTTTGAGTAGAACTGGAAGAAGGAAGGCTTGGCCAATTGGAAGGCTAAGAAAAATAACAATCAGCCTGAGTTTAAGAAGAAGGAATTTGTACCCCATAGAAATTTCAAGAATAGAATACTAAAAATTATTCTAACAACAAGAATTTTCAGGGAAATAGAAATGGTACTTCCAATAATTCGAATAATTTTAAGGGCAAGGAAGCTGCAAATAACCATGGAAATTTTACCAAGAGTTTTGAATGTAAGGAGCCTGTTAAGTGCTAGAAATGTAATGGCCCACACTATTGCTCAGTCTGTCCAAACTAGAAAAAGTCAGTCAGCAATATTCATACTGTGCAGGAGGAGATGACCGTGGGAGAACTAGCGAGGAGTATGCCCAGAATTAATGCAGCTTTGGAGAACCGCCAAGCTTATTATTAGAATTCCATGGTGGAAGTAGAAGGTATGATTAATCAAACCCCTGTAACCATTTTAATCGATCTAGGAGCTAGTCTCAGTTACATTGCACCACAGATAGTGGAAAAATGTAAGTTTTCTGTCAATAAGTTTGAAAATTCTTAGTTAGTGCAATTAGCCACTGGGGCAAAAAGAAAAGTAACCTGTTTTGTGAAAGAATGTGCTTTACTTATGGATGAATTTAAAACTACAGTTAAGCTTAATGTTTTGCCACTTGGCTCATATGATTTACTGATTGGCATGGATTGGTTAGAACAGCATAAGGTAGTTTTAAATTGTTACGATAAAAATTTTACGTGATTAAATAGTGATGAACAACTAGTAAAGGTTAAGGGTATTCCTAGAAAAACTATAATAAGGTGGATTTCTACTTTAGAACTTAAAAGGGCTGTTAGAAAAGGATGTAAAGCCTATGCAGTAACTATTACAGATGAGGAAGGTAAAACTAAAACAAATAAGTTAAAGATAGAAAATATTCCTATTTTAAAAGAATATACTAACGTATTCCTAGAAGAAATTCCAAGATTACCTCCAAGGAGGGAATTGGATTTCACCATTGAGCTGGTACTGGGTGCGGTGCCTAGCTCAAAAGCTCCTTATCGAATGAACATTTTAGAACTTAATGAGCTAAAATCACAACTAAAAGAGTTAATAGATAAGAAGTATATTCGACCTAGTGTGTCTCCTTGGGGAGCACCAGTCATCTTTGTTAAAAAGAAAGACGGAACTATGCGACTATGCATAGACTACCGTCAGCTAAAGAAGATGACTATTAAAAATAGATATCCATTTCCCTGCATAGATGATCTATTTGATCAACTACGTGGAGCCACGGTATTTTCAAAGATAGATTTGAGGTCAGGATATCATCAAGTAAGAATTAAACATGAAGATATCTTCAAGACAACCTTTAGAACAAGGTACGGGCACTACGAGTTTGTCGTAATGCCATTTGGTCTTACCAATGCCCCAGCTATCTTTATGTGCTTAATCAATAATATAATGCATAAGTATTTAGATAAATTTGTGGCCGTGTTTATCGACGACATCTTAATTTACTCTAAAACAGAAGAAGAACATAAAGAACACCTAAAGATAGCTCTATAAGAGTTGCGGGAACATCAACTCTTCGCGAAGTTTAGCAAGTGTGAATTCTTTAAGGATGAAATTCAGTACTTAGGTCACGTAGTGACTAAGGAAGGAATTTCAGTAGATCCATAAAAGATTCGGGCAATCGAAGATTGGTCGGTTCCTAAAGATGTAACGGATGTTAGGTCGTTCATGGGAATTACCGGTTATTACCGGAGATTCATTGAAGGATTTTCAAGAATAGCAAATCCGATCACTTCCTTGCAAAAGAAAGGAAAACAATTTGATTGGAACTCAAAATGTGAAGAAAGTTTTAAGAAATTAAAAACCTTATTGACTAGTGCACCTATTCTAAGAATAGCAGATCCTAATAAGGACTTTGTAGTATGCACTTATGCCTATAATGATGGCTTAGGCGGTGTTCTAACTCAAGATGGGCATGTCATTGCCTATGAGTCAAGGAAGTTAAAAATTCACGAAAAGAATTATGCAACTTATGATCTAGAACTAGCAGCTGTAATACACGCCTTAAAAATGTGGCAACATCATTTAATAGGAAGAAAATTTATTCTAATGACTGATAATAAAGGACTCAAATATCTTTTGGATCATCCTAATTTAAATGCAAGGAAAGCAAGGTGGTTAGCCTTCTTGAGTGAATATGATTTTGAAATCCAGCACATAAATGGTAAGGAAAATAAGGTGGCTGATGCATTAAGCAGAAACGTAAAGCTGAAATTTACAGCAACAATCAGCACTTATGCTTATGATTTAAATGAACAGCTTAAAGAAGGGGTAAAACAAATGAAATTTATCAGAAATTGCAAATTACAGCTAAAGAAGAACCTACAGAAAGCTCAATAAAATGTTATAGTTTAAATAAAGATGAATTTTTATTATTTAAAAATAAACTGTATGTACCTAATGTGCCTAAGGTTAAGTTGTTAATTCTAGACGAATTCCATAAAACACCATATTTAGGACACCAAGGTTATCAAAAGACTGTAACCATGCCAAGGAAATAATATTTTTGGCCAAATATGAAAGCTGAAGTAGCTGAATACATTGCTAGGTGTTTAGACTATCAACAAGTGAAAACCGAACACCAACATCCAACTGGTTTGTTACAACCTTTACCTATTCCTAGATGGAAATGGGAAGTGATTAGCTTATATTTTATTACTGGACTGCCCAGAAATCAGAATCAAAATGACTCTATTATGGTAGTGGTTGATAAGTTAAGCAAGGCAACACATTTTATTCCTGTTAAAACTACTTACAAGGCTGCCAATATAGCTGATATATTCTTCAAGCATATTTTTCGGTTACATGGAGTACTGAAGGTTATAATCTCAGACAGGGATCCTAATTCACAAGAAATTTTTGGAATTCCTTGTTTAAGGGATTAAATACAACATTGAATTTCAGTACCTCCTTCCATCCTCAAACAGATGGACAGACGGAAAGGGTAAATCAGGTATTGGAGGATTTATTAAGGATGTATGTGAAAGATCAGCCAGGTAAGTGGGAAGACTACTTACATCTAGCAGAGTTTGCATATAACAATAACTATCAGTCATCAGCTAAATTTAGTACATTTGAAATTTTATATGGACGAAAATGCAACACTCCTATCTCTTGGAATAATCCAGTAGATAGATTAGTGTTAGGTCCATAATTGTTGAAAGAAATGGAAGAGATTGTGAAGCAAGTGCAGGGAAATTTGAAGGTGGCATAGGATCGGCAAAAGAGTCAAGCAGACTTGAAAATAATTCCAAAGGAGTTCCAGGTAGGTGAACATGTAATCATCAAGGTAAGGCCCAAGAAAATCTCTCTAATACTGGGTAGTTGTGCAAAGCTAGCACCACGTTACTGTGGTCCATTCAAAATTTTGTCTAGGATTAGTCAAGTTTCTTATCAGCTAGCATTACCACCTAAATTGAAAGTACATAATATTTTTCATATCTCTGTTTTGAAGAAGTATGTTCATGATGCTACTCATGTGGTTGATTGGAATGTTGTACAGGTGGAACCAGAAGGATAAATTCTAGTGGGACCAGACTCTATCCTCGGGAGGAGGGAAATTACACTATGGAACCACACCATTGGATAGGTGAAGGTGCAATGGAAGCACCTTAGTCCTGAAGAGGCCACCTGGGAACTGGAAAGTAAGATGTGGGAAGCATACCCAAATCTGTTCCAAGGGACTGCAGAGGATGAAGAATAAGTAACATCGAGGACGATGTTACATTTTAAGGGGGTGTGTATTTCACATACCCCAATTTTGTAAAATAATGTTAATTATTTTAATTTGATTCCTAAGAAATTATGTTAAATTTAATGCTAAGTAGGAACTGATGACTCAGCAGAGTCAAAAGAAGTGGAATGTAATTCTGAATATTTTATTTTTAATAAATAAAAAGTGGAGACAACAGCTTGGGAGAGTTGTTAATAAGAGTGTTACCGGTCAAACTGGTGGAAGGAACTAGGTGGAGAGCAAAAGACAAGTGGCAGCATCCTCAAACACTTCCTATGTTGTAGGTGGCAACTTCCCTACATTTGGGGTCATGATCCCCCAAGAAAGTGGGATCATAGTAGGTGGCTCAATAAATGACAACTAGCCCAAAAATACCTAGGCAATCTTTTAAAAGTACCCAATGTAGAGAGCTGAGGCTACTCAGATATTTTCCAGGAGAAGAATCATTTAGGAGGAATGCACTTTAAGGAATTCATTGGGGGAAAAGGGAAAACTATAAGGAAGGTGTTCTGAGAGAAAAACTACAGTAACTTGGTCTGATACTGCTTGCTAGCTGAGAGAAATTGACCGATAAGTTCAGGACTGGTATTGAGTCTCAGGACTAGTACTTGATTATTTTCTACGTAGTTCCAGCCACGGAGACCAGAGCAAGCTCGGGGGTCCCGAGGAGTCTCTATTTGAGCATTCTGCAGGAGTTGGTAGGGAGGAACGACCTCCCATTTCTATTGTCGAAAAATCTCTAAGAACATGTTCTGTTATTATTTAATTTCTGTGTTATTATCTATGTATGATTGAATGATACTTTTGCAGTTTATGATGTAGAAACTTAGAGGATAGGATAACCCAGTTTGTTTAGTAAAGAAATTATGCTTAATGAGAAACAAACCCTACCTGTGTTTTTCCTCATCTGGAGTGATCTAGATCGTACTCCAGCACAGGTGGTGAAATTATATGAAGGAAGTATGATGCAATTATAGAATAAAATGTTAGTTTGATTAAAATAAGGTTTACTTTTATTTTGCTATCAGAAGAAATAGCATTCCGTACATGGAGAAGGATTAGAGTTAGACCTAGGCTATGAATGATAGATTTGGAAAATGAAGAAAGAAGCTATATCTTTTTACTGACAGGAGTATGTTTGGTAGACGAAAACTGTTTCTTTTACAATATTCACTTTCAAAACCTATTTATCTACTTGAAACAAAGGAAGAGAATATAAAAAAAATTATATTATGTAGTGTCGGGTTATTCTAGAATGTCATTCATCTCTATAGATTATTTCCTTTCTATATGGTAACTAAATTGTGAAGTAAGAATAGCTAAAAATTTGATTTACTTCTACAGATAAACTAGTTGGTTCCAGAATTCACTTTTGGATAGTATTGTAATTAATTCATTCGTTTTGTTTTATCTAGCTAAGCCTAAACAAAATTTACAACTACTAACCTATCCTTTTAAAATGTTAACAAATATAGAACATAGATAATTGTTATTCTTTTATTTCATAAATATTATTATTGTAACATAAACAAGATAATATAGAATACAGAAAGTCCTTCTATAAATTATTTAGTGCAGAAAGTATAAAAACAAAATAAATATATCAATAAATATACATAGAATAAAGCTATATATATATATAATTGTAGGAACAACACTATTTGCAGATAAAATAACATTTTATCTCCCTAAAATAATTATTAAGTAATACACATTATTACACAGAGGAAAATGTAGCTATCAGTTACACAAATGCACTGCAAGAACATTAAATTACTTTTATTCGAAAGGTTAAATAGGTATAAAACAATATTTAAAAACTTTGTTCAAATAGAGTATTTTAATATTATAAAAACAACGTACAGATACCCTAGCAGGTAACACTTAAATCATATTACAGGGTAAAAATAAAATGCAAATAATGCGCAGGAAATAAACCAACAGAGTAATATCATGCTCAACTCACTAAGCTCAACCAACCATTTACTTTACAAATTAAAGATAATTTAAAGAAACTGTAAATACTTCTTATATTGTCGAGTTAGGGTAAAAACCCTACTATTTCAAAATATACAACAGAGATATAAGCAAAGAGTTTGAAGCTCTTCTAATTCCCTCGGCTTCCAACAAAACTAACAGCTTATGGCTTTAACAGTCGTTCTTCTCATTCATAATTATTTACATAGTAACTGAACAAAACCAAAATTTACAGTCACGGCCTAAGCCGGAGGCCCCGCTTCGAGCAAGGGGTTTAACATCAACAAACAAACAGCAAATCGGTCAACCAAATAAACCAAAACCACTAGGGTTTTGTAGGCCATGTCGGCCAACTGTTAAAGGAACCATGAGGGACCAAACAAGGAGGAATTACCATGGATAACCCAGGGCTTACCCGTGAACCAACAAGTAGTTGCCACAGCTTCATACCAACTGCGCAGAGGGATGGATCGACCTGTGAATAAGAAGAACAATAATGTTAAATACCTTGTATCAAAATAAACAACTGTGTAAATAAAACAATCTGTAAAGATAACAAATGGGTTAACAACGTTTCTTACCTCAAATTTTAACTGAAACATGACCACCCATGAGCAACAGAACAACTACCAATGCAAGGAGAAGAAAACCTTTCGTCTGCATCCAGAAAGGATTTTACCAATAGGGTAAGAAACTAATGATGACAGGGGTCTAAGCAACTGGCCAATCAAATGTAAACACTTGGGCCGCAACCATCTTCAACAAAATTTATGTATGCTGCAAACCCTATGCTTTCAGCAACACAGGAAAGCAAGACCTCGAATCTTACTATCAAGCCAAAGAGGAAGGAGTATTCTTATAGTCGAAGGTTCTTGTTTGGAGCGAGCTACAATGGAGAAACCCTAGAGAGAGAAACACTAACCTATACCAAGCAACAAACAGCTTTGTAACAGCACCTCTCTATTAAGCATTCGGGACGAGCTTATGAGGAGGAACAGCAAGTAGGGAGACTACCGACAACAAATGCAAGCGACAGTGTAGACATGAGTGTAATAGCAGAGCGGCCGGAGGCCCGAAGGCAATGAAGGAATGTCAAACTAGGTTTAGAGTCTGCCCTTTTAACCTCCAATCACTTGGCTACGATGAGCCCATGTTGACAAATTAATAATTGGCATGCAGTGGGTAAAAACAATATAGTTTACAGTGAGCAATTATCCAAATGATTTCTAATCCAAATCATGTGATAGGAAGATTCTACAAGGTTCGTGGTACCAAATGTCAACCAACCTGCACATTATAAAGTTCAACCAAGTAAACCTTAGAATGATGAGTAAGATGATATCATAGCGTGGATCTATACCAATGCATGACCTAGAACTTATACTCGTAAAGGAGGCATGTAACAATAGTTTTTAAAGCTTAGATCAAGGGTAAACCATAGTTTCATTATGGCGCGTTCTATTTTCTTAACCCTTTTGTCTATGCTTGTATAGTAACCTTACAACAAACCATAAAAATTATGACAAGGGTTAAGCCTCTATTTTTTTAACAAAAGATTCATCAACTTAAAATTTAGGCCTTAAAACTATTATGATTTGTATTCTATCAATGGTTATAATCCTTTAAGGACATGCCCTTTTTATATCTATGAAAGCAATTGTATAAAACTTGTTCACGATAAGATATCCATCTTATGAGAATGCTCCAGTTATGCCTGGAGTAGTTGTTGAATAAACTCTTAAATTGATAAACAAAAATGTTAAGCATTTTAGTAACTATCAGATTTGATAATAAGTAACCTTTTGATGATTTCATAATACTAGATAAACCTTATCCTCTGATTAGGTTATGTGTAAAAGAACTCTATGCAACAACACTAGTTTAATCCTCTTCAAGAGCAGCTTGTAATAAAGTTGTAATCCCGTTAAACTTGAAAGTCTTGAAAATGGGAATAGTAGTACTTAAGCCCCTTATCAAATATACATTACACTATTATCACAAGAAGTAACCATATCCATCTTGATGTAAATGTATTTGTGCACAATTAAAAATTAGACCCTTGACATAATAACTCTGTCATTCTTAAAACTACTTGCAAAGAAAGATTTAAGGCATTTTTACTCTTGAAGACTATAGTAGACATCAAAGAGTTCAGTAAGAATTAAGAACTATAAATTTAGTTCTATTAGAAGGAAAGTAGCTGTCATCATTACTGATAGAACTAAATCTCATTTCCATAGCGTCTTAAAAAGAAGGACAGTTTAATGATTTTACGTCGATAAGCATTGGGAATTGAATAGCATTTATATTCTTTTACTGAGCTATTATTATTATTGTGCGATGAACTTATATCTGAATGCTTTAGAATTTTTGACAAGGAGCACCTGAACTTCTTACCTGTAATTCTGTAAGAGTAGGAAAACTTTCTGCGTTAGCTCAAAATCTAAGTAAGCCGAGAATATCATGACAGTTCCACCTTGTGGTCGCAAAGAAAAACAGGTCATTAAACTGAAAAAGAATTGTTCTATAAGATAAACATAATCAAATAAATAATTCAGATAATGAATCCATTAACATATAACTAATTAAACAATTAGTTGACTGCATTTATGAAAATTATCTGTATTTTGAAAATTTTAAATTTTTCAGAAAATATGGGGGTTTTACAGGGCTACCTTCCACTTGGGAGTCAGTTGCATCTCCTTGATATGTGGCTTCCATTGGGCCTTCCCCTGTTGTAGGTGGAAATTCAAGTGGTAAGCCCTGGTTTCTTCTGGATCGTCTCAACTAAAACTCCGCCAGATTGTAAAAAGTTAGTAAACCTAACCTAGGGTTTCAAAACTAGGGAAATCACACAAAACTTCTCCTACATAAACTATAGGCCATAATAAAATTTAAGTGACAAGAGGGATTGAATAAGACAGTTCCTCACTAGGATTGTCAATTTTTTGCAACTCGTGATATACCATAGGGTCCAACAGTAAAACACAGTGAGGAGGATCAACCGTCCCTCACCTGAATACCCAAATACTTGGACAGCACATGCATAGTAATCTCCTTGATTGTTGTTCTCTGTGTATTGTGCCAACAAGACAGCCAAAAAGGAATTTATCATATGGTCTTAGGAATCCTAGAAGGGCCTCCCGATATACACAAGGTACGTGGGAGTTCAAATCCATAGTAGTTTTTTCTAATGCACAACTGTTTACAAGGGTCCTTCTAATATACAATCAAGTACATGAAGTACCTTTTGATATACCTCAAGTTTTCAAGAAATACCATTCCATATACTGACGATACATGGAATAATCGTGCAGGTATCGTGTTGTAGTGCAAGAAATAAACGACAGCTCCTACATTTTACGATGCTAGAACACGTCTCTAACCTATCACTCAAGTTACTAAAAGTTTTTAACCTATAGTTACCATTAATTTTAATTTGAATGGTTAGGCAAATGCATGGAGTTATGACATAAATGTAAAACCATACAATTATGATATGCAAATTATTTCACTATACCTTTCAAAGCACGCCTACTTACGAGAAGGAAAGAGTATTTCTTTTTTCCAATTTTGTTTCAAAACCAAAACTTTCCCAAGAAGTCTAACTCAAAAAAATTTCCGAGAATACAAACAAGCAAGATGCTTCTAAACTAATATTTTTAAAGCAAGCAAAATAGGGAGAGATCTCTTTTGCTAAAAATAAATACAAAAAACACTCAAAGGAATACTAAATACTTTTTTCAATTTTTCTTAACAATAGAAAGATTAACTTAAAACAAATAATATTTTTTATTTTGATTGAGACAAGAATGTAAAAACAAAGAAGAAAAATGGAGATTTGAAAGCTTATGAGGCTAGTCAAAGACCCAATAATTCATATTCAAACAGAATTATAACCAAATCTCAACAAAAAAATTCTTTTTTAACAAGCAAAAAGAAGTATTTCGTAAACTTAACGAAAAAAATGAAATCAAGAAACCAAAAAGAAATTCTTCCTTTTCAGTCTTATCAAACAGTAAGAATGAGATCTAACTATGCTAAAGCTTTCAAGCACTCCTTTCAAAAGATACAAACCAAGCATATAATCAATGAAGATGATGAGCCTAACCTAGATTTTTAATTGAACAAACAAGAATTTACCACACTTATGTTTTGAATTTCAACTACTGATATCTCTGCAAGCAAGCCTAAGCATTCAAAACTGAAAGCACAAAACCAAAATAAATTTTGCAATGACAAGTCTTAAAAAATCCCACCAGGCACCGCTTCCTGGGGATCACTGACAAAGCATTTCTAAGGCAGCATCACTTCTTGATTATAGAACATAGGCTATGGCACCACTTACTAATCACTAAACATAGGTGGTGGCACCACTTATTGCCCACAGTCCATGCATGGTGTCATCTAAAAGTCAAAAAATCAAAGAATGTCAAAAAAACAAAGTTAATCGGTGAAGTACTGGCATAAAAATCATGAATTGACAGGAATATAAATCATAGAAGGTAAGAAATACTCAGATCTGAATAGATCTGATGATACCAAACCAAAATATCAGTAGATCATCTAGTAGATATGATTGATAAAAAACTGGAGCTTGGATTTCGGACAAGAGTTGAAGACCAAGGAAGATCAGATGTACTGAAAGCTCTTCCCCAGTGGAATCATCAGATTTGTAGCTAGGAAAAATGCACTTCCTGCGGATAGGAGTTGTTCCTCTCATTTGGATGGTTCAGATATAGATCAAAGAGAACCAGAATATGATCCACTATTCTATGTCAGTGACTAAGGAATCCAACAATAAAATACATGATAATGACACAACATACTTTATGGGAAAGGAACCAATTTTGCATTAAGGAATGAAGAATCATTTTAGAACCTTTTCCTTAGTGTTGATATGCTCCTTTACAATGCCAATATCTTGTCCCCAAAAGCTCCAACTAGCTCCCTCTATGGTCACCCTACTGATTTAGGCCAAAATTTCAAATCAACAACATAATTTTTCTCTCCGTCAACCATGGATATGAGCCTGATTTTATAGGCCTTGGGAAGATAGGGATGGTTGAGTAAATGGTGGGTGAGGTGGATAGCAGATCCCAAAAGTATGGATCTTGAGTCCAGGTGGTCCTCAAGTGTAGGGATAAGGGTTCCACAAAGCCTTCCTTTGAGAAGCTTCGTGGAAAGCTATCTTTTTAATGTTTTACCAAGGGCACCGCTTCTTCCTCACTATGATAGAGCATTGACAGGGCAGAATCATGCCTTGTACAAGAGGTAAAGGATGTGGAGCTGCCTATTGTAAAAAGAGTAAAGGTGTTGCTGAAGAAGGCCCCGCCTATTGACTTAAAGGTAGGAGTGGTGCTGTATTTTCATATGCAGGATTAGTATCTGGGCTAGTGTTCTCACTTCACAATATAGGATTCAGGGAAAATAATGATGTTTTGGGACCTCACCACATGATGATGACAAGATTTATTTGTAACTCTCTCTCTCTCTATATATCCGTATCTCCCTTTGCCTTATTATATGTCTCTTCCTCCCTATCTCCCTCTCTCTCTCTCTCTCTCTCTCTCTCTCTCTCTCTCTCTCTCCTTATTTCTCTAGATCCCTCTCCATATTTATCTAGATCCCTCTCACCATACCTCTCTCTCTCTCTCTCTCTATGTATCCCTCTCCATATTTCTCTTGCTCCCTCTCCCCATGCCTCACTTCCTCCATCCTTACATCTCCCCATCCCACCCACCGACCCTCCCTCCCTCTCCTTATCTGTTAAACCAAAAAATCTCTTAATGAGCTCTACATGACCTACATCACCCAATTACATCTATGTCACTACCTTTCACTACCTTTGTTTAACCCCCACACCCTTGCAAAGGCTCACAAATATGAAAAAGGGCTTAAAAAACCCTAAAAAGAGCCAAAATAGCTCTCATAGGGGCTAAAACCTATCAAAGGAGATTAAAACCCACAAAGGAGATAAGAATTGGGCAAAAGGGGCTTAAAGCCTTAAAAAGGGGCTAAATCCCTAACCAGGGGCTTAAAACCCTAGAAATATCAAAGAAAAAGTATAAATAGAGGGGTGGGGGTCACTCTCAAAAAAATCCTTCTCTCCCTATCGTTATGCTACCCTTGTGAGTGCCTTGAGACCCTTTTCCTATTAATCCATTCACCCTCCCTCTTCTACATTGCTCCAGAAGCCAAGCTTCCATCCCAAAGAGAGAGGCGCTTCCAAAGCAAGGGCATGGTGGCCCATTTCCATCCAAACATAAGGTATAACCATTTGTTTTCATTTTTATTTTAGTTTGCTAGCTTATTTTAGCTACAGGTTTGTTCTCTAATGGTTTGTTGCAGGTCTTCCCTTTGATTTCTTGCAGCCATAGTTTGTTTCCTAACCAAATTTCCTGTAGGGTTTTCATAGCTTAGATCTAACATTTCTTTACAGTGTTTCTTCCACCTCATAGGAACCTTACCCTTCCATCCTAAAGGTGGAAGGTAGCCATTCCTTCCTGTAGCTAGGGTGAAATCCCTACTATAGATTTGGTGACCATACCAGGTCAATCCCACAGGATCCCTGGATTTTCTTTTCAAGTTTTTGTGTTCATTCCTGTTTATTAACCTAGTTTCAATTTCTGTTAAATCTAGTTTAGATCTGTATTTTTCTGCATTTTAGTTCATAGTCGAGCCCCCTTAAGGCCAAAATGAGCCCATTCAACTACAATACAAGTTATTGTCAGTCGTTCCCAGCTTAACTTAAAACAATTCCCAATTTTCGGGCTAGGTCACACTTATCAGGATGAAATAGGCAACCAGGTCACTTAGTTTTTCCCAAAAGGTGCAACTTCCCTCTCAGAGAGTAGATCGCTACTATTTTCTATTTCTGAGCGACCCCCTCACCCGTACTTTGGAAAAATTGGTGACCCCCTCACCACATTGGCCCCAAAATAGGTGACCTATCTCTCAGATTCATTTATTTTAAGTTGTTTGGACTATCAATATGGCTCAACCACCTCTGTCCAGTAGTCTTTTTTCATTTTCATACAATCTATGTAAATCAATGTTAAATCTATCTGGTTAATGGTATAATGAATCTATTCTAAGGCTTGAATACATTACTGTAGGTTAAATTTCAGTTTTTAATAAGGATCAGAAGTTAACACCTTTCCTAGCCCTTCCTCCTCTACCCATTCATCACCCTCCGAGGTATTCTGGGATAAATCATGGGTGAAGCTTGTATAGTAATAGGCACTTCACTTGGGATTTTTTGAGACCACTAAAAATGGGTGACTTGGAAGGTAGAGGGGGTGGTAGGCCTAGCGTGCCTCACGGTGTTCGTGTCCTCCCTGTTGGCCAACCTTGCACTCGAAGAGTGACTTGAGTATTTATAGATGGGCTTAGTCCCATTGTGTTGAGAGCCTAGCACTCTTTCCTAGACGAAGAGAAATACTGGTGTAAATCAGTCACCTAGTAAGTCTACCATAGTTCAGATTCATGTATGGCATGTGTTTAAAGTTTCTATTCACAATTTACTAGTTTCATAAACAAATTACCCATGTTATAAGTTCTACAATAAACCAACAAATCTCTGTGAAATATTCATAAACCATACAAGAAGCCACCAAGTGTAACAAGAATACAATAGACATGCACACAAACCATATCCAATAAAATAACCACACTCAGTTCATGACACTGAGCTAGCCAGTAAAATTTATTAATTTACGCTAATTCAAACACTTACAATCTTTGAGGACATAAGTCCCTAAATTACTTAACCATGGGAAGTACTTGGGATTAGCCTAGAAACTCATTGTTAATAGTACCATGGGAACCCCAAAGTAGCTAGCCGCTGAGAGGAATTGCCAAGTGAAATGGGCAACGACCCCTACCAATTGACTAGCACTTCGATGAGGAAAAATATAAGCATTGTCTCCTAGCAGAATTGGTGGCCAAGTGACCACTTGAAATCCAATAGGAAGCCACTGAAACTAGGGTCCAGATGTCACTACTAGATTTCACCACCTGATCTACCAACCAGAAAAAATTAATCACCCACACTCTTCTTCACGCCTAAGAGGTGATCCACCACAATTTGGGTCCTTGAACCAACATCGTCGAGACCACTCTTGATGACCCTATACACCATTAGAATGCCACACAACCTCTGAATTAGAATCATAATCATATCAATCTAAGCCAGATTTACACATCGCACCATCTAGCCCCATGGCTGGTGTAAATCCAGAACCATTTTCCAGACTAGTGATCAGCAGTGGACCCATATCCATACCCAACACTACAACCAACACCCCTGCTGGCAGTTCTAGCACTATCATGCATACTATCATAAGTGAGATATGACCACCCATACTTACCAGTCAAACTGTTCCACCTGTCATGCTTGAGAGAAGTGGCCAGTCCACTCACAATGTCCCACTTGGCATGCCTAGGGGAAGTGGCCCTTCCACCTACATGGCCCCTCCTATCACACTTGGGGGTAGTGTCCCATCCACAATGGTGCCACAAGTACCCCCCAGTCACGTAGGTACATCATGTTCCTGCAAACCCCACCACTGTTGTCAGTCACTCCCACATCAACCTTGGGTCAAACCTCCCCTTCATGGAATTCCTCAACCTGCCTAACATGGCTAAGTTAATGAATGAACCCATCTATCATCAAACCTTTTGGCCTCCCATGCCAACCAAACTCCCCTAAAAAATCCCTAAGTTTGAAGGGAAGGTATAGGAATTCCCCCAAAACCATATCATGACGTTTCACCTATGGTTCTCATCAAACAACATCGTAGATGATTTGATCAAGTTCAAACTATTCCAACACACCCTCACAGGTGCTGCAACCAAGTGGTACATTGAGCTACCACAAGCCAAGTACCCAGACTTCAACTCCTTGTCCTTTATATTCCTGCAATATTTTTAACTCCCCGTTAGATATGATGAAGGAATGGAAATCTTGCTATCTTGTTTCCAGAACACTGCAACCCACATCACCGACCACATCCATGAATGGAGGTGACATCACAGCTTGTGTAAGATCAAGCTTGATGATAGGATCTTCCTGGACTGGTTCTTGAAAACCTTGCTACCACCTATAGCCAAGGACATCACCTCTGAACGTCCCCAAATAGAGGAAGATGCCATCTTGAAGGCCCAATAGTTTGACCTCATTTATGCACAGTTTGGATACCTCTACACCATCATTCTAGATGCTCCCCGTGTAGGTACCTCCTACCGGGATACGTCGGGGGCATTCCATGCTACAGATGGAATCTTAGGCTCTGTCTCCCATCAACCACAACATCACCCAACACCACCTACAATGCCATGACAACCAAGCAACACCCCTAGTGTTTCCTACCCAAACCAAACTCTTGACTATGCAAGAATGATGTCCGGGTCCATAGCTACAACTTCTTATGCAACAACATACACATCCGCAATATTATGCACAGCCGCAACACCATCCACAGCCATATTAGTATGCACAGCCACAACACCATCCACAGCCACAGCATTATGCACAGCCGCAACCACAAAGCCCATCTCCACATGCAACCATTAGAGAGTTATTTGGGCTCCTCCCCAGTCCACGCAATTCCCTTCCTATTCCCCTCCCCTGACATCATGAGTAAGCCAGTAATGGCTACCTTAAAATTTCCCAATATTACATTGGGGATTATCATGTGGTACCTCAATCCATTCGCCCAACCCCCAATACCCTAGGTAGTCTTAACCCCCATACAACACATTGCCATGGAATCTCATCCTCCACTCGACTTGTGAAAACCAACCACTGCACCCACACCCACACTGCCCCACCAAAAAAGGGCCAAGGGGAAAAACATGAAAGCTACTGCTAAACCTTGAAAGATCTTGCCTTGCGACATCTGTGAAGAATAGGGCCATCCAACCCAAAACTTCCTTGAAATTACCATAATCCATGCACATTAGGATGCCATGGATACAATGGAAAACCTCCCCATGGTTGACCTCCCAAGTGGTCCAATAGTGAGAAACAAGTCATTGAGAACAAACCATGCTTGCGCCCTTTGCAGATTGTAGGGACACTATTCTCACCACTTCTAGGACTTGTTTGAGTTTCAAACAGCCCTAGCCAACCTTCAACAACATTCCCTTGAATATGAGATCACTCTGATCGAAGAAATCCACCACCCACCTCCTTCTTCAGACATCATTCCCATTTACATTATGTCTAGTTCCATAGATCCTCTTATCTCCGTGATCACTGATAATCCATTAGACTTGTCACTTCGTTACTTTCGCAATGATGAGGAGATAATTGAAGCCTTAATCTCTCTGGAATACCCTTGGGACAACATGCACCACCGCTTGTTCTTCCTCCCTGAAGAACTTGTATAGCATTCTGACAAGTTTTCTGTTGAAACAAAGGATTTCATTCACGGGAAAGTTGACTGGTTCTCAACATCTCAACCAAACCGGAGGTTGTTGAGGAAATCATGCTGGGGGCCATCCTACTCCTCAGAAGAAGTTGCTTCCTACAAAGAACTCTTCCAATAATTCTGCAACATCTTTGCCTGGTCTTACACTGAAATTCTCGGGTTGGATCCATCCATCGTGGAACACCACATTGACACGTGGCCCGATCACTAGTGGAAAATGAGATATTAGTGACCATGAGACCAAAAATTTTGGTCACCACAATTTTTTTAAAGGGATAAATGACCAAAATTGATAATTCTAAGTGAGCAAACTAAAAATGACCAAGATAAATGACCACTTTTGGTCACAGGATAAAAAAGAACTAAAAACAACCAAGATAAATGACCAAATTTGATCACAGGATATCTAGACTACAAATGACCTGATTACAATTGGTCATTTATTTGGTCATTTTTAGTTGTCACTCTGACAATGGAAAATATTACAAATTTGACAATGAATTTGTACATTTTACTAAATTCTAACAATGCAGATGGATTTAGAGACCTCCTTAGGGGTCTATGAATCCATCTGCAGTGTTAGAATTTAGTAAATTGTAGACCCCCTCATGTTTCATAGCTCGGCTATTATACATATTTGATCTAGTATACATCATTTTAATTCAATTATTAAAATATTATAATCTCTTAAAATATTATAATCTTTTATATTTTTAAATTATCATAATATGATTCCTATCTTGAATCCATGGCTTCGGTTTTTATGTATTATCATTTTTGAATCCATATATATTGCACTATATACACAAGAGACCCGAGGCTATTGAACACATCCACCAACATTTAAAGCTATAGGGACCTCACTAGATGTCTTGACTAGAGACCCCCAACTAGAAGGGGGCCTCTGAATCCATTGCAATAAGAGCATCTTAAGTCGCATAGCCAATAAATATTTAAAGACATCTTAATTCACATAGTCAAGTAAAATAATATTTAGGAAAGACCTAATAAATATATAATATACATATTAACTCACATAACCAAGAAATATTTAGTAAAATCCAATAAAAATATATTTAGTAGAGACCCAACAAATATGGAAACATATTAATTCATATAACAAAAAAAGAATTAGTATACCCTTGAGTTGTTGCAACCAAATTTAGTATACCTTAGAGATATAAGATGTCTGTCGACCTTGTGTGCTTATCCAAGAGATATAACCAATTTTTTATTAGCCATCTCCCTGATTCTAACTTCCTAGCGATGAAGCACTAAAAAAGCACCATTTCTTAACCAGTTTCAGATGGACGACACTTAAGAAGAGAGAAGGTAGGTGTAATAACTTGACTGAGATGGATCACCAAAACCATAGAGGGAATTAAAAGCTGTGAGTGTAGATGCCACAATCTGGGTCAAATTACTATGAGGATTCAGTAATAACAGAAAATACTGCTTCGTGGCCTAGATAGTAAGTGAGCTACTATTATATGAATCTTTATCGGTAATAGTTCATCGTCTCTTTTATCTGAATCAGAGGACAAGGTGGATTATAACTCTTTGCATTCTACTCCCTTGTCTGGGTCTAAAATACTTGGCATGGCTGCAAAGTTGGTCTTCATACGGGCTTATTTTCCCTTCTAATTGGGGATTAACATGATTCAAACCCCGACCCACCTAGCCCCATTAAGTATATTCTTAGATGTTATAGAAATTGTATCAATTTTGATCGTAATGGTGATTTTCCCTTCCAATTGAGGATTAACACAATTTGAACGCCGACTCACCTGGCCCCATTAAGTATATTCATATATGTTATAGAAATTGTAGAAATTTTGATCGTAATGGTGGAGGATGTCCCGCAGTATGTGAAGAATACCCCTAATTTAGAGGCCTTTACTAGTTTTAGCATGATTCCTTATGGCATTGGAGTGGCAATCTATACCTTTGAAGGGGTCGGCATGGTGCTTCCCCTAGAGCTTGTGGCAGATAAGAAGCATAAATTTTGGTAGATTCTAGGCCTAACCATGTTTATGATTGCTCTTACCACTGGTGCTTTTTAGATTTTGGGTTACTATGCATTTGTATATGAGACCAAAGACATCATAACTTCAAATATGGAGAAACATTTGGTGACATTTCTTGTACAGTTGGCGCTGTGCTTGAATCTATTCTTCGCTTTTCCTTTGATGATGAATCCCGTTGATGAGGTTGTGGATAGTAGGTTTAGTGGAGGTCAGTATTCGTTCCTTTTGAGGTATGTCTCTATTTTTCTAACTATAAAGGAAAATAGTATATTTGTGTTTTGTGCAAAGTCTTAACCTGCAATGATTGAAAAAGATTTGGAATATTATCTTTTAGTGAAATTGTAATTATAGAAAAATGAGATGTTTGCTGCTCCTTCATGCTCCTGGATGGATGTCCTTCCCAACCAGTTGGACGGATCTCAATCGAATATGCTCTCTAGGTAATATGAACATATTTTATAGCAAGCCTCAGGAAGCGATAGGCAGTGTTTTTCCTAGTTCAGCCAGGCATATTACTTACAAGTTACGAGCATGCCATCCATGCCTACAGGCATACTAGGTGCACCCCATGTCAACTCGATTTCAGGACTATTCTTGATCATTTTCTTATGGGGCTAGTATTTAGACCCTACCTTTTGAGTAATATATTCTTGATCACATAGGATATTCCAGAGACCTTCACCTTGAGTGTGATATGGGTGGAGTGATTATTTATATATGTGCTTATTGAAAGTTAGAGATATGGGTGTCAGTATTAGAATGGATTTTCTCTGCAATTTGCCCTGAAGTCCCCATCCATCATATCCATGTATTTATTTGGGAGGATCTTCATGTCAGACCTGGTCTTCATACAGGCAATCAAAGCCCTAATATAATAAATGAAATGGATGAAAAATCATAGAATTAAGAGATCCCTTACCTGGTGGTCCTTCCAATAATATTGTTTATGAGGTAAAAGAACCTGGGGTATTGAATTGCAATAATAGTTGCTACAAAACCATGGTCATTCACTTGGCCATGAACCTATAGAAGTAGAAATATAAAACCAATCCCTCATAATTTCCACCAATCCTTAGATAGATTTAAATAAATAACTAAGAAAGAATTAGTGTTAGAAGAAACAAAATGAAACCAATTATCTTTCTGTTTTGTCTTTAAGTTAGTTAGGTATCATCTTGACTATGACACATTTGGAACACCTTCCCTTTTCTCCACGTGTATTTATCCTTGGAGGTTGACCTGCAATATGATACAATTGGTAAGGTCAGGTGGTATAGACGATAGAAACATAGTATCCATGATTCAAGCTTTTTTGTTCTCTACATTCCTGCCCGACTTGGGAAACTAATAAGTCCAATGGAAAAAAAGAATGGAATTAAGGGTTCTTCCATATGCCTTCTCTTGAGGTTTTTCCCTTACCCTTCCCTTGTTTACCGAGAACTTACTCACTCGTGAGAACTAGAAATCGATCTTCAAATTAATGGCTAGTTATTTTGCATGTGGGGTGAATTGGTATTTTCTTTGCAATAGTTGATTTGGAGCCTCCCAAACTATCTATCATGCCCGAGCTGGTCACTCCTTGGTTGATGGTTTGGGTATCTTACAACCTATGCAGCCTCATCCAAGTAATCTATGTAATGCATCATTGGTTATCGAGTTTTGGCATTTCTCTTTATTTTGCTGATCAATTATTATCACAATCTCTTAAAACTTGCATTTGTTTATATTCACTTATAGGTGGTTAACTGAATTCTAGAGATGGGTAATGTCACAATATTTACCCACCTATGTAAGTATCATAGGTCTGGAATCTGATCTATCCTTATGTGCTATGTTGTTGCTCACTTCTCCCACACTGTTATTTATTCCTTCCATAGCTTTCAAGAAAATCACTATATTCACTGCTGATATGGACAAGTGGATGTGGGTCACAAAAATGTTGTTATGACCTTCTTGATTGTCATGCTGAAATGGTATTCAAAATTATCAAATATCAATGATGGCTAAAACTTCTCAAATTATCAGTTATGGTACATGGATCGCTAACAATAATATCCATAAAATTTTTCTTTTTTGGTCATGACATAGTTATACTTGTGATTCCTGAATAGGCTTTATTCTTAACTCTATTTTATTTATTTATTGTAAATTTCTTTTTATATTTTTGTACTTGTTGTTTCCCTATTGTATCGTGATACTGGCTTTCAAAAAATTTGATGGATCTGCATCCCTATTTTCAGACCTTGATCAGAATGACATGCTAATGGATACTAGTTTTCCTTTTTGCAAATATCCATTTCTATGTTATGACATAGTGTATTTTTTCATATTTATTTACTGTTTTATAATAATTATAAATGCACACATGTAGAACAAGGTTCATGATCCATATGTGTTTTTGTATGAAGCTCCTTCTGCACTCCCACTTTGGATTAGATTGATGTAGTCTTTTACACTGGTTCCATTGACCTTCTTCATTTGTTGAACACTAATAATATCATCTTTTAAACACTGACGGATTTGCATCTCAATTTTTATTTCGATGCCTCTTAGTGCTTATTAGATTCGGAATTAGGACAGATCTATGTTTCTCTGGTCTTATTTAACATGTTTCCATAAGAGCATTTACTGTTTGCATTCTATGACTACTTGGCATGTTATATATTCTTTATATTCTAGGTTTCCTATTTTACAATGTGCAGGTCTTGCAAAACATGGTGTCTGCTATAGAAATCATTTAGTAGTAGTTACTTAAAGGTTAAAGTTATCTACCTTCTCTTACTCTGTATCTATCAGATTTATTGTTTAGGCTTGTCCTTTTCAGGCAACTTGTAGGATTTCTGATGAGTTATCTAGTTGTTGATTCAATGGTATTTATATTTCTCTTTGCTCTAGACTTTATGGTTATTGTCTGACATTTACCTTTATTATCTACCATGATTTTAAATTTCCAACCCTCATTGGGATTCAAATCCAGATACTCAATACTCAAAGAATCTAGAAGAATGAGATCAAGGTCCTACTCTTGCATGGATGTTATAGTTTATTCCAATTTCCTTGTATTGTACATTGATATTGTGGATAAATTATTTCTATATTGGTCATTTCCTCGATGTTATCATGACAAGGATGCATGCCATCATAGCATTCCCATTTCACAACAAATTACTGCATGTCACATTTGACAACAGATTTCTTGATTTGGGTGGTCATGTGTCTAGATGGAGTTGTTGATTTATGGATTCATTGGAATAGGAATATCCATTAAACAATTAAAAAAATTAGGGATGCACCATGTTTAACTGATGAAAAACATAGGAGATATCCTCCATTAAAATGGAAGATCTAGAGATTTGGTAAGTTGATTCTTCATGTCTATTATCATACAAATATTGTTCTTGATCATATATATGAGGACCCCAGAATCCATCCAGTTGTCTTTTAAAAAATTGTGATCACAGTAAAACATGATCCAAGAGTAGTACCTGGATAGTGGAGTCATCGTAGCAAGTTGAAGAGTGCTACCACAAGCAAGAAAAATAAATGAAGTATTCAAAAACTATTGATCTAAAATTGGAAGATATAATATATACAATGAAAGACATTTACATGGACCCTCATGGCATTAACGTAATAAAATCCAAGACAAAATATTAAAAATACCTTCCGAAGAATTATCTACTCTACTTGGTATTCAAGATGTGCATCTCAGAACACTTGCACCTAGTCACAGCCCAAAACTACAATGAATTTCTCTCCACCTATACATATTCTTGTACAACCATATTATCTAAAGCAAACATAGCTCCTGAAACCCACCATTCCACACCCATTACATTTTACAAAGGGCTTGGAATTGGAAGATAGTTTGGTCAGAGCTACCTTGTATAAGGCAAACAAATCCAAGGCATAGTCTCACATGCTTAGTCATAGGATGCCCTTTCAAAATATCCAAACAAAATAGGCCTGCATCTCTTTTATTTATGCATTCTCATCCTTTGATCATCTATTAGAATTATCAAATAAATTCTTACAAATAGTTTGACATAGTATAGAAATATATTCTAAAATTTATTGATAACTTAGATTCCTCTTTTGTCAGATATATGTCAAATTTGTGGGAAAATCAGCAAACAAAATACAATATAACTAGTAACTACCCTATAAAACGTTGTTCCTGATCTGTAGTTATTAGTATTTCAATAAATATAAAAACCACCAAGATGTACTTCTTCATTATTGAATTTCCTGTGAAAACCTACAGAAATGCCATATATTAACCTTTTGGTAATCACATGTACATCTGCTCTTCTTGTCACTGAGGTTGAAGCTAAATATTAAAACATCGAATGCCATGTGACCAAGCCAACTTCACAAGAACAAAGAATATACTTGTATCCATCTTTGCATCACAAGAATGGGTACCAAAGACAATATTGATCTTCCCATCAAGATCAGAGTCTTCATAAGAATATGATGTGTGAATATAAATATATAGGCATCCGTGATTCTGAATCCTATAGTCTGGAAAGCTGCACCAAACACTTCTGACAGGTTGGGTTAAAGCTCAAACCACCTGATTTATCCCTGACATATTTTAATTCCATGTCTTTATCTTTGATGATACTTGACCTTTCTCTATCTCTAGCTTCTTTACTCTTAATAGGACCTAAATTGAGTTGAGAACATATTAAAGACAAAGATTGCAACCATGGAACCAAAATTGGCTTCCTTACAGCATCATTAGAACCTGCCATAAGATCATAGGCCTCCCCAAGTAATGTGTTGTGAACATATCCTGGAAACCCAATAATCAATTGAGCAAGAAGTTTCAATAAATCAGGAAGTACCTGTGCCAAAAAACTCATGATCATAAATTACATGAATAAAAATTCAATCAAGCTTGCAACATTTCTTGGGATATGTAGTCAGTAGAGTTGAATAGACACACATATAAGTATAATACCAACATGAAAAATGCATTGTCGTGTGTGGATCCTAACATCGCATGGACCTCAGAGTGAAATTATGCTCACATGGTATATTTAGTCCAAAAAGAGTAATGCAACAAATGCAAGTTGGCTAATAAAATCACATGATAAAGTTATCTCTTAGGCACCTATATATCAACCAAAAAAATAAGATGTAGAAGAAGCCCTTGCAAATTTTTCGCATGCTCGATTTCTCCCTTGACTTCAGTAGTGTGGTCCATATTAGATGTCTAATTGGAATTATATGCACTATGAGCCTTTTGCACTAGGCTATTTATGCAAAAAACAATAGCTAGACTTCCTGCAGGAAGGTACCACACCAATCCCTGCACTCCTAAACTTAAGCCTTCAAATGGAGTCAAGAGTGGATATGCCTGAAAGAGATGTCATTGTGATGCCTAGAAATGGTAAGGAATTACATTAACAACATATATTCCAAGGACCAATACATTGCATAATATTTCTAGCTCTATTGCAACTTGGAATATACTCATTTTGTAACAAAAAACTTAAAAATCATTGTCGAATGACTACCTACATTTTCAAAATGCATACCTCTAAAGCTCTTTGTATATAATATACAACAAGTTTCTCCTTCAATGATATTGTATGATTTATTCCTATGCTAGTGTCCATATAATGCACCTAATCCATGGCCTAGATGTACAGTTACACACTGGTTTGAGCCTGCACACACACATGAAGAGATGATGGATTATCCCCACACACATCTGGAAGAGTTTATGGATCACCTCCATTGTACCCAGCTTCTCTCTGTGCATGTTACGGAGAGAAATTCCTATGGCTTGGGGTACCATAATAGACAGCTTGACTCCAGAAATCAATCCTTTCCAATATGCAAGAGAAACCAAATATCTAACACTAAAGGATCTCGATTCGTACCTTATTCCAGATGGTTGGTGTAGATCCCCGTTGAGCTTTCCAATTCCAGCTTGTATTGATAAATTGCTTCCTCAACAATTAGCAAACAAGACAAGCATGCTATATATATTTGTGTTATACCTACTCTAGCATATATAATCAATAACATATAAGCATTTAAAAGCATCCATGGATAAAATACTCATTTAAACACATTTTATTGGACAGGAAAACATATTTCTATTAATATAAAAATAGAGATTACAAGAGTGAAAACCTCCGTCGACACATCTACGAATCGTAGAAACTGAGTCCCCCACTTTAGCCTCCACCACTTCAATACTCCATCTCTCGATAGCAAGCTCACAAGCAAAAGGCAAGATTGGGAAGAACACAAAAGTGCTCCAAGGGATAAAGGGATGTAGACTCAAGTATAAGCTTCGGCAATAATGGACTATAGTTTTCTTGCTCTCAATTCCTCATGCCTTCAATGTATCCAAAGGGTTCCTTATATATCTCTTCAATGGGGTAATGAAGGGTCGAATTCAAGCGATCTCAAGGAATATGGAAGGCCAGGAGACAAGTGAGTTGGATCCACATCAAGAAAAACTCCAAAATAATTTGGCCTTTTGCACACATCTCGATATACACAGTTTTAGGGGTCAAATCCATGTATATACATGAGAAAGGGATTAAAAGTCGTGTATGGAAATTTTAGCATGTTTTTAGGGATGATATTGGAAACATCAAAGGTACAAAAATGGTCCTTGGGTGTAAAGAGTCTGCAGAGGGACAGGGAAGGCCATAAAAGTGTGATTCACCATGTGTGGTAAAATCAGCTATAACAGATGCCCCCTAATCTGTGAAGTTAGAGGGGTCATACGATGGCCGAAATACATTATAAGTCCATCCCAGAAGTGGAGTGATGAAGAACCCATTGGAAGAACAACCACCCAATTAGCATAATATAATGATACAACTCTGCACATAACTGCAAGTAAATATAGTAGTCCTGGATACATAAGAGTACAATGGCCATGAATAGGCATGATACAAAATATGACATGAGTGGTTATCGCCACATACAATATACATACATCAAAATATCCATGATGAAGATATACAAAAGATCATGATCTCCATAATGGTTGAAGATATACAATGGATCAAAATCTCCATAATTACTAGAAATGTCTGACATATACTGGAATCAAGTCACGAGAGATGAAATCTCATGAACACTGGCATGATCAAGGAGGTAGCATACAAGAGATGCGGCCAATCTGGAAGGTCTTTTACACAAACTGCTACAAGTACATGTCCTACTATGTGAATAGAGGTGTCAAGGTCGAACATAGAAGTCCATCGTCTGATTACCGATCATTGATGTATACCATTAATAGACGCGAGATCACCCACCAATAATGAAAATGGGAATCAAGGTACTAGAGTGCAAACTAACAAGTGTGAATAAATGNTCAATCAGGGGACATTGATGTATTCCCAAAAACTGTTGATGGCAAGAGAACCTACCACTGATGAATGCAAGTCTCAAGGCACTAAAAAATGACTCTAGATTCCTATCCTAGAATAAATGATCTGAATTCATTGGGATGAAATCCGCTGGAAGGAGGGAATTAAGGAATCCCCCATCATCCAACATGAGGTACTCAACAAAGCTGTATAATGTGGAAGGAATTGATCATAAGGTGCATGAACCAGTAACTGTACCGAGAATGGCTGACATGAAAATTCAATATAACTAAGGAATGTCTGACTCAGGTTTCAACTTCCTTCGAACAAGAGCATAAAGGTGAATGGTGACTGAATGTAGGCAACATAAACTCGATATACAAAACTGGGACATCTCTACAACAGAGGAGGCATCGATAGAGGCTCCATAGGGACTGAAATCTTAACCAGTCGATGGAGATAAACTCAAAGAAACAAGTACAAATCCTAAATTCAAACTATTAACCCAATAAACGGATGTGATATACAGTGCTCTGTTCAAAGGTAACACTACTCGACAGCTGCTAAAGATAACATCTTTCCTTTTTTTGCTTTTTGCTTTTTTAATTTTTTTGGACTTTTTCAAATATTTGAAAAGCTTAAAAAAAATTTGCTTTAAAGTTACAGACTAGGAGGAGACGAGTGTCAAATGGGAAAACACACTAGTTCCAAGCAGTGGAACATACCTATGCTTAATGCAAGGATACACGTGTAGGATAGAGAAACTCAGGGGAAAGTCCCCTTTCGGTAAAAATAGGGAATCAAGATGCAAATGATATATAAAATGGCTCTACATGGATAGACATGAGACAAGCTCAGGCTATATGGTTGATACTCAAAGTCAGGGAAGCTGGCATAAGGCTCAATAAGGTATAAAAAGATCATGATAATGCAATTACAACTTGACATAAGGGAGTCCCGAGGAAACAGGCCAGCAAAATATCAAGAGGAGTATGAGGCTCTTGCAAAATGTCATGGTGGTACTATACAAAGGACTCCTGAACGTAAGAGAGGACTCACAGCATGGGTACCAAATGCAAAGGGGAACTAACTAGGACACCCATGTATAGGAAATATCTACCATTCACATAGTACCACTTCTAACAATAGCATGAAGGTTCTGTGATACCATGGAATGGGTTTGTACCTAAGTTTAAAATGAAACAGTCATAAGGTCATGCAAAATGCAAGCAGATGTGAAATCCTAACCTATATGCTAGTTTAGACATGATAGCTGTGATAGGAATGAACGGGTCAAAACCTCGGAGGGAGTGTACAAAAAATGGACCCTACATGACAACCATATTAGTCCAACACAACCCAAAATAGTCAATAAAGAATCCAAACTATACGATATAGGGAGGAATGATCATGACAACTGCATCCAAAGGAAACAATGTAGTGAACGATGGGACATAAAAAGGAAAGTAAGGTGTAGACCCAATGTTCATGCATCCACTACCACCCCCGTGAGGGTGACCATTGGTGTAAATATTGAGAGAAGTGAGTCAACATTCTCCACAAATGGAGTAGAGGGTAGAATGTGACCACTCCCAAATCTATGAGCATGGTAAGGGGATGTGATGCCCCCAAGTCTGACACTAGAGTCCATACTAGGATCAAGGATGGGTGATAGGATACCAGGCATGCCGAAAATAAAAGGACTTGAACTCAAGAGAGCATAAATATACTCAAGTAACCACGATCCCAAAGGCCAACTAGCGCATAAAGAGCACACTCCTAAGAAAATATACAGCCAAAATACAAGCAAACCAAGGGGAGGATATGTGAGCTCCCAAATGTAGCAGGTATGTCTCGCCTAGGAGAGACTCGAAACTCCCATACACTACAAGCGGAGGTACATAACCAATTATAGTGGCCCTTAGCTTCAATGCATAAAGCGACTGTGCTGTCTGACCTCTACCTGGCCAGGACACCTGTAGAATAACCTCTATGAAGTACCCCCTCGATAACCTAGGTAAGGCAACTAAGGTCACCTCAATATAATCAATGCTCAGGTGGACAGTCACAGGTGGGATCGACCGTATGGGTAGGGTAGTAAATCCTGAAACTCTCGAAAGAGCCCCCAGATATGAATACAATCCTAGAAATATCTCTGGTGCTACTCAGTTATGACCAGGGGTCATCCCAATCAATAACCACTCACATTGCCTCGTTCTTAACTCTCGTGTAAGAGGAGGATCCTAAGAACACTAATTATACCAAGGAATTTCACACTCTCACCTGGACAGACACCTAATTGTTTTTGTTTAGTGGTCTTGGAGAATTAACTCACAATGAACTATTCCAAGACCCTAAAACCTAATCTTGTTGGTGCACCCTATAAAAGAAAAGAGTGTAATTGATTTTATTGTGCGTTGATTTTAATTGGATGTAATTACTCAAAGGAAAATGGTCATGCAACTAATGAAGTTATGACTCAGCAGTGAAGTAAATATGCACACCATAACAAACAATGCTAAGTGCAATATTTGTCAAATGAAAAATAGGGTATGCCACTACATGTGATGCATCAATATATATTCCTTTCCAAATGCCAATGCAATCCTTCCTATATGAAAGCCTAAACACAACTCTCATCCATGCAATCCAATGCAAGTACCTCCTCAAATCCATATCTAAGATGCAACTAAGAGTGCAACTACATTGTATTTTCCAATATAAAAGAATGAAAAATGCAATAAAAGTCATCTAAAACTCTCAGTCTATGTAGCAAATATAAAACACAAGCCCAGCAAGACATTGAGACAAAAAAGAGTAATGCACTAATGGAAAAACAAAAAGGATAAATGACTAAAACTACTTTCAAAGAAAAATCAATGAAAAAGCGGTCTCTGGTCACAAAAGAAGCATCCAACAGACAACATCAGACCCAAGTAAGACCCAACCACACTCACAACCCACCCAACAACTCCCCACAACATCAAACTCACCAAAAGGGAGGATGTGCATGACTGTTTAAAGAACAATTGTGTATATACATGACTTTTGGCCAAAAAGATGCATGTATACACAGATTTTGGCCAAAAACATGTGTGTATACACAACTTTTGGCCAAAAATTCACGTATGTACGTGACTTTTAGCCAAAAACTTGTGTATATAGAGAAGATAGTGGTAAAAAGCAGGACAAGGGTCAAACCAATAAACGGGAGTGTCAATGGATGAACATACTATAAATTGCAACATAGAAACAAGGAGAAACAAAGAGCAAGTTAAGAATATCAAGCACATTGTGCCCTCAAACCCCAAAGAAAAACAAGGAACATCCCTAGCAGAGTCGCCAATTCTGTTACGAAGAGAAATTCCTATGGCTTGGGGTACCACAACAGACAGCTTGACTCCAGAAATCAATCCTTTCCAATATGCAAGAGAAACCAAATATCTAACACTAAAGGATCAAGATTCATACCTTATTCTGGATGGTTGGTGTAGATCCCCGTTGAGCTTTCCAACTCTAGCTTGTATTGATAAATTGCTTCCTCAACAATCAGCAAACAAGACAAGCATGCTATATATATTTATGTTAGACCTACTCTAGAATATATAATCAATAACATATAAGAATTTAAAAGAATCCATGGATAAAATACTCATTTAAACACATATTATTGGACAGGAAAATATATTTCTATTAATATAAAAATAGAGATTACAAGAGTGACAACCTCTGTCGGCACGTCTGTGAATCAGAGAAACTGAATCCCCCACTTGGGCCTCTACCACTTCAATCCTCCATCTCTCAATAGCAATCTCACAAGAAAAAGGCAAGCTTCGAAAGAACACAAAAGTGATCCAAGGGAGAAAGGGTTGCAGACTCAAGTATAAAGCTCTGGCAACAATGGACTATAGTTTTCTTGATCTCAATTCCTCATGCCTTCAATGTATCCAAAGGGTTCCTTATATAGCTCTTCAATGGGGTAATGAAGGGTCGAATCCGAGTGATCTTAAGGCATATGGAAGGGAAGGAGACAAGTGAGTCATATCCACATTAAGGAAAACTCCAAAATAATTTTGCCTTTTGCACACATCACGATGTACACGGTTTTAGGGGTAAAATCCATGTATATACGTGAGAAAAGGATTAAAAGTCGTGTATGGAAATTTTAGCATGTTTTTAGGGATGATATTGGAAACATCAAAGGTACAAAAATGGTCCATGGGATCTGAAGAGTCTGTAGAGGGATAGGGAAGGACATAAAAGTGTGATTCACCATGTGTGGTAAAATCAGATATAACAGTGCAAGTAGAGAATTTTATTACCTGATGATATTACAATATTTGTTGTTTTTATAATTTATTTGTGGTGTCAAATAGAGTTTGTCCTTTCAACCAAAAAAATTTGTTCAATGCCTCGAGTATTTTGTTTTATTTGTGATATGTTAATTTTTATTTATCAAGAGTCCGATACTAAGTGTGGTCTTGAACTATGGTGGTTACAGATATATCCCATTTGGCTGTGCCCTCATCACCTATTCAAAATTACTATGCAGACAACTGTGTATCTAGAGCCTGGTTTTGAGGAGGCTCACAGGCACAGTGACACAAAATTTATCTAGATGTACACAGATGTAGGCATCTATTATACTCGGGTTTGTGTTTTTCAGTGGGAGGCATTTGATGGGGCAGAACCAGTCTGGAGAATGGAGAAGTGGTTGATTGAAAATCATGGGTTTTAGACACAATATGTTGTTTCTGAATTGAATGAAAGAGATTTCTGGCACATGTTTAATGCTTCACTCTACAACAGTTGCAGAGAAAAATACAGAGCTGTAGGAACTTTCACGAGTGTCTACTACAAAAGCAAGAAGGGAAGAAAGACTGAAAAGGAGGTTCAAGAGGAAGAGCAAAAGCAAATTGACAATGGATATGTGGAGTTGGACCAACCTGTGATAGAGTAACTATGAATACTGGCTAGGATGCTTGATTGAGGAGACCTTACAAATTTTATCTTGAGATTCAGTTCATTTTGATTTTAAATTCTTACCTTTTTTTTCGTTCTTTAATGTGTGTCGATAAAATATGTCTGGGAACTAATAGTACTACACAGTGCATTAGTCTCTAGGCATATTTTCTAGGTTATTTGGGCTAGTCTGAAGCCTACTCACATTGTATCTCACTCTAATTTTGAGAGACACTTTCTCATTTGCTGTTGTGGCATGTTGGTTTTTGATTTAATGATGTATTCATTTTATAACCTTTGGATCTTAGCCTTTCTCATCGTTAAATATCGGCTATGAATTTCAGTCCTCGATATTGAAAATAAGTTTTCTCTAATACAAATCACTCATCTAGTGGAGATACATTTTCTATGCTACAATGCACTGATTTAATGGTATGCCTTTTACTGATTTGTGACAATATATTCAATCGCTTTTACATTATCTTGAAGGATGCCTGGTTAGTTATTTCCAGATCCCATGAAATTGATAGATATTCATTTTCTTAGTTTGATTATAATCAATAAGATTTTACCAATTGTTTTCTTTTGTGCATGTTTTCCATATTAAGTGATGAGCTTATCTCATTTGTTTTGACAATTATTTAATATTGTAATTCATATTGAAATTATGTTCAGTTTTGGTTACTTTGTAGAATACAAGGAGAGTACTTAGAAAATGGAGAGGTGCCCTAATGTAGATACAACATTAAGTCAAATATCTTCATATTTTGATGATTGTAAATTTACAGGAATTTTATTCACCTTAAAACCTCTCGTTTTACTGCAATTTTTCTATTTGATAAGTATTCCTAGGATCTATCAATCATGTTAAACAACTCATTTTAGAGAAATTCAGAAAACGGGAATTGCATGGTTGGAGTTTTACTGTAGGATGGCCACATAGACTCTAATAGAATTTTAAATGGTCTAAACTTTTCTCTATATACATCATCAATAATTTAATTTCCTTGAAGGAAACTTCTTATGATTTGGACTTTCATTATCTGTTTTGTCAATTGCTTATTGCAGTAGATTGATTTAGTGGCACCCTTGGTGGCTTGTAACTGAATGTGATATGTGGTAAGGTTGGGGCATTTGTTGATTAGTACAATTTCTTAAGCACTAAACAGTGACAAATTCTTAGCAAGCCCCTTGTTTTTCATTGGTAGCATAGTGATTTGACCACTCCTCGACAACTTGTAACTACAAGCAAATTTGTTGTGATTATGAAAATTCTAGCATGGTTAGCACATATCCTTAAGAAATGCAAATTATTACCAATGAAAGGTCAAGTTAACTACAAAATTACTTTATATCTTAAATTGTGGGAATGAGTCCACGCAATCTTGTGCTCTTCCTGCTTGTGGAATAACATAGTACGAGCAAATTAATGGTTGGAGAGACTTTCTCTGTAATCGTGGCATTTAAAAAAAATATAGTTACAAAAATGGTCTGATTGGATTGCGTAGGAGAAGGAAATGAATTGTGCCCACAAATAATCAAAATAGGTCAATAGGACTGACCGTAAAAGGGAAAACTAGTCAGGAGGTACCTCTAAAGGATTCCAATAAAATTTAACAAATTAAAGATCAATTAACTTTGCTCTCACTGAAATCATGTCAAAATAAGAATTTCCCCTGTAGATTTGCTACTCCATAGGGTAGTAATACTAGGCACAAAACAGATTTTATGCATGAAGGTTTTTTTTTCTTGTAGCATATCATGCTTTACCATGTAAGGTGCCCATTATGGTTAAAATAAGGGTGTGGATATGGGGTGCAAAGGGAGGTTGAGTACTGACTGGTTAGAATGGAGAGCTAATACAAACTATATTTCATGTAACTAGATATTTTTCATCAAGTTTCAGTGCATGCTACTGGTCGACTAAGCTTAGACTTGGTTATACTTCCTTGATGTGAACACTGCTCTTATCTCAGGACCCTACATCCACTTATTGATGACCGCCTTTGAAATGGAAAATGCTACATTGTAGGAACCTTAATTTTTTTATCCTTTGTGGTATTCTTCCCGCATTAATGTAACAACCACACCTATTAGCGTAGATGGTTTAAATTTTCAACCTATCAAGTTTTAACTAAACTTTACTATCATAGCTTTTACCTTTAGACAGTTGAATTGATTGAGAAGTTGAAGTTGGCATTTTGTAAACTAACACTTTTATATCTGGACATAAAAAGAGGGATCATAAAGTAATGTTAAGGCCCCATCCTTGGTTGCTATATGGTCTATCAATGGACTAGTGGGTGTCTATTACAACTAGTCCAGGTTTGATTCTTGAACCGTTTCTATCTTGCATCTACCCAAAAATCCTCGAAGTTGCATGCTGAGAAACACTGGTTGCATGAATGATTAGTCTAACCTCTCAAATTAGTATGTTGAATCATTAATACTATAAAGATTCAATAGATATTTTTTTTTTATTTACTCTATGTGCTCTATATAGTGCTTTACTACTAAGCTAAGATTCTTGTGATCTATAGTGGATGTCTCGAGATTCATTTGTCTCATTCGTTGTTTTGATCCCCTTCTTAAACCTTCTCATTGTTTTGAAGCCAACACCACCTAGGGTAGAAGGGTAGAGTGCATGGTAGCAGGTGTTCTAGGGCATTTCAACAATCACTCTTATAGGCCAAGCAAAGATTTGGTCAAGAATTGGAAAGAAGATATAGTGTATTGGAAGCAGGAAGCTTTTTGGATAGAGTTTGATTAATCATACAAGAATTGGTCCAAATAGACAAGGAATATGCGAAGCTTTTGAGAGCATTCCAGAAAATTCTTAGCTTGTGGAAATTTTCCAACTATGAGGCAAGCAGGTCAAGAATAGGTGTAGCATCCCATCTTGGCTTGAACAGAGTAGGATATACAGTCGACATGGCCCTACTGTGCTAGTAGCTATCAGTTGCGGAGATTTAAGTAATTTGTGTAAACATAATTGTGAAAATAGTGATGGCATGGAAATATATTGTTAACAGAATCATGTATTTGTTGCACACATTCAACTGATTTGTCTTGAGAAAAAAACATGGACAAGCTAATTTGTCTTGAGAGCAAACATGGGCCAGCTTGGGCTTGAACCTAGGACCTCTCAGGTCCACCTCTAGGTGCTCTACCACTCAGCCCACCATTCAGATTTAGAGTATTTTTCTAGAGTCTAGACTTTCTGGTCTATCCCTATGGCATATTGAGTGTCCCTCATAAGTAGGAAACTCATATTTTCTCTCGAGATATGTTTGGAAAGATGGGGCTTAATTCTAGTGGAAATGATGTTGGAAATGACTTTAAATTTTATACACACTATTGCAAAGTGAAATCAGATGTAATTGATCAAGTTATTGAGGAGAATTTACCTTTGGTATTAGAGTGATGGATATTGTGTTGAGATCAAGCTATATTGTCCCAACAACAACAACAACAATATAGCAGAGGATGATAGTCACATGTATGATTACATGAAGGTGTTTGATAAACCATTCTAGGTGTGAGAAACCTATCTCGACCTAAGCATAAAACAACCTTGAAACCTATCTCACCTCCATTGTACCTAGCTTCTCTCTGTGCAAGTAGAGAATCTTAGTAGCTAATGATATTACAATATTTGTTGTTTTTTAGTAACAGAGTTCATCCTTTCAGCCAAAAAAATTTGTTCAATTCCTCGAGTATTTTGTTTTATTTGTGATCTGTTAATTTTTATTTGGTGAGAGTCCCATACTGAGTGTGATCCTGAACTATGGTGGTTACAAATATATCCCATTTGGTCCTGAAGGGGTCTATGTTTTAACTATGTGGAGCAACAAAATCTAGCATTCTAAAAACTATAGATGCAAACGATGAGTGGAAATATTAGTTTGATTCCTACTCACCTACTCCTATAGTCTTGTTCTCTTAGCTGCATAGAGCAACCATACCCCCAACAGAACATTTGTATGATTATTTGAGGCTAATGGATCCTCTCATTTTTAGTGTTATGGGCCAAATTATAGTGTATGAACATAGGTTGTGGTTGATGGCCATGTAAAGCTAGATAATAATGTTTGAGTTTGCAAAACTTGAAGAACTGGCTCAAGGAATAAGGGTGTGGTCCTTCCACCAGGGGTGATCTCTATTGCATCCATGGCAATCATATTTACTGGCCTTATCTTATAATCCCACAAATCTGCTTTAAGGCTCAGTGTATTGTTCTGTTCTAATATAGGAACTGAGTTCATTTAGTTATAGCCATTGTAAATTAGGCATGTTTTAATGGAAGTGCTCCAAGAAACATGCTCAAATCACCCGTACTTGTGGCTGGCCTCATTCCTTTGAAACTAATGCCAAATAGGAGGGGCAAACCATAGAGAGAATTGAATATCGATGGATGTCTTAGCAGTCCATTAACCTCACCTGTTAGTGAGCACCTTATTTGTTGTTAGGCATGTTTGATATAAATATTTACCTTAAACTTTTGACTAGTTGTTAGATATGCATTTAGACCACTCATCCAATATTTGATGCCAAACTAAAGGAAAATTGAAACTACATCAATATTCTTGTTCGATGTATCTCTATTAAAGATACATAGTCAAACCTAGGAAGTTTGGAGAAAGTGTTTTATCTTTGTAAACTACTCTGGTAATATTCTTGGTATTTTGTCATTCATAATGGCCTTTAGGAAAAAGTCCTAGTTACATGTTTCTTCATATGGATACTTTGCAGCCAAGGATCTTGTATTTCTTGTCTATTTGTCAATTTATTTTATATGGTACATTTTTCATATTACAATTCAAATCCCATCTTTTGTGGAGTCCAAATTTTTAAGTTTGACACTCATTTTCCAAACTTGCTTATTTTTTAAGACCCTAGAACAGCATATGTAAAATTCTTGTAATTGGACTGGGAGGAGAGAGGTGCTCTACAACACAATATGGGGGAGATGTTTTCATGTAAGGTAACGTAATGTAACATTACATCACAAAAAAAAAGTAATTAAAAAAATTAATTTTGGCCCATAAAATAAAAAATTAAGAAAAGTAATGAAAAAAATCCATGTCGGCCTATAAAATAAAAAATTAAAACCTAAACTTGGATCTATCAAGCAAGAGAGGGATACATTTTTTGAGCTTAAAATAAAAAATTACACCTCAAGAAATTGGATCCCTCTCGGTGCTTGATAGATATAATAATTGACCTTTTTCAAAATTTCTAAGACCTAATAAAGAATCAAATGAAATACTTAGATAAGAGCTATCTTAGCACTAGCAGATGAAAGAAATTATAATTTAGGACATGTAATCATTCCATGAGGGTTGTTATTTTTCTTATCAAATGTTCAATGTAGAAGCTTTTATCCATACCTATGTTAATTCATTTATGGCATTCATTATGTTTTTCTTTGTTCGAGTCTGATAGTATCTAGTTGTGATAGGCATGATTTCTATAATCAAGATAACTTTATAGAAACTGATCAGTGTCTGGCGATGCAACAGTTGAAGGTTAAATTTGAACACTTTTTTTTATCTAATAAAAGTTTTGTCTCATGATACAGAATCACATATGATAGCCATTTCAATTGGTATTTTCTTTTGTTCTTCTCTACATTGTGCTAATTTTTTTCTTCTTCCAAGAAACACATCTTGGGGAAACCTCCCAGGCACTTCCCTTTGGTTCACTAAGAGAAAACATGTCTCCAAGTGAAAATTGAACCATGTTAGGGAATGTAAAAAATCTAAATACCTTACAAGTAAGGCAGTTTATGGCAGTTTTGAATAGAGCTATTGGTGGGTGTTTAATGGACTAAAATTGTTGCAACACGTGGTATAGGACATAAGACAATAATTAGGACTCAGGAGTGCCATATAGATTTTGTGGCTTTACTGTAACAACAGTAGNGTGGGGGTTTAATGGACTAAAATTGTTGCAACACGTGGTATAGGACATAAGACAATAATTAGGACTCAGGAGTGCCATATAGATTTTGTGGCTTTACTGTAACAACAGTAGAAAAAAAGTACCTAGTCCTTTTAATACAATCCCTATTATAGTAGAAGTATCCCATTATGATAAGAGCGGGGCCTAGTGTTATCATTAACATGACTATTATACCACCAATTAGAGCTGGCATGGAAACCTTTTTATAAGGTTACAGGGACTAGGAAATGGTGTATACACCCTTTTCTCTCTACATGTTCTTAAACAACCAAGATGCATAATTATTTCAGAGTCAGTGTGGGAACCTAATTTAAATTTCTCATTATTCAACAAACTGAAACTCTGTATACGATTCAATCATTTAGGCAACTTTCTATAAATATTGTGCAATTAGGAGCCTTACCAAATATTTTAGTGCATCGAGAAGGTGCATTTCTATAGCATGGAGGGAAATGTCTGTCTGTCCCATAAAATGAAAAAGAGAATGCATGCATAAATGTGTTGTAGCATAGTGAAGGCTAGGTGGGGGGAAGTGTCTGTCTATCCCATAAAAAAAGAATGCGTGCATTAGTGTGTTGTAGCATACTGGTGAGAAGGATGTGTGTTATAGTTTAGTGGTGAAACGTTTGCATATTTGATTCCTCTCGATGCATTGTAGAACCAGAGTTAGATGTTTTTATATTATTAAATCTATTTTTCAATTTACTTTTGTTTGATTATGGATTTCTTTTATATGTAGAGATTGATGGATAGCCTTATGTTCTATGTTTTGTGGAGTTTGTTGATGCAAAATGTACTACAACTACTCTAAGTTCTCTACAAGGTATGCCAGAGCTTCTTTAGAATGAGTTTGATCTGAGAAGTAGTTGTGTTTCTTTCATCTCTATGATTAGATAAAATTATTTTTGTTACTTGATCTTTGTTTAGCCTTTTAGTGGAATCCATTGTGCATATTCTAGGTCTGTTTCTGGATAATGTATGCATTCTTTATTTCAAAGAATTAAAATATATATGTTGATTGAAATTATTTTTCTCAAATGTGCAGGTTCAAATGTATACTTAATATAATAATTGTATATTCTAAATTATTGTTGGTAAACCATTGCATACATTCATTGAGAATTCTTGAATCTTCAGAGTAAAATATTGTTTTCAGTTTATAATTGCCTGATTATTCTATTTATGCTTAGAATTTCTATATTTATTCTTTGAAGGCTCCATGTTAGAATAATAAACCCATAGTTAGCTACCTTAGACATTAAATTAATCATTTTTGTCTTATTTGCCTAGTTTCATGATTCCACCTTATGCAAGTTGTCATTTACCTATCCATAGTGGTCAAAATTGCCTATTTTGACTCATGTAGTGCTTGGGAAACCTCAAGGAATCAATTCTACTTTATTCCTGGTCTCCTAGGTTCCCTTCTTCTTTTTCTGCTTTATTGCCTGCTTTTTCAGTGCTTTAAGGCAATTGGGAAAGTTTGACTAGGTGAGGTTAACTAGTTTTTTGTCCTCCACATCCTCCACTCTTTTCTACTATGAAAAGCATGTATGAGTTGTCATTCCATCACCTTTTAGCTTGCCTAAGTGATTTTTCCAATTCGTGAACTCCTTAGCTGATTTGGAAACTACTTTATGCACCTATGGGGGATTTGCTTAATTTTAGTAAGCCTGCTTTTAACTAGATTTGAATTGCCTCCTCGTGCATTCGAATCCATTATGTAATTATTTAATGCAGCAACCTATTATGTTACAGGGTTGGCTATTATACACTGATTTAATATAGTTTAGTGTTCAACTCCATATTTAGTCTCTTTTGTGAGTGATTTTGCATGTACAATTGATAATTGTTGTGAGTAAAATTGTTCTATCACTGGGTTCAATTTCCACACGGTATTAGAGCCATTGTAGATCAATTTCTCTCCTTCAAATTTGTTTTGTAGGTTTGACATCAGTGATTGGGATCCTTCTACTGACAGCCCGGACAATTTCTGAGCTATGGATCAATCTCAGAAGATCATCTTGACTCCCTTCAACTTCTTTGAATGGAAAGTAGAGATGGAGATACTATTGAGAGCGAAAGGCCTCTATAGGGTGACTATGGCAACAGAAGCAGAGCCCAATGCAGCTGCAGAGAAGATAAAATGGCACAACAGGAGGGATGAGGCCTATGGTCTCTTGTGTTTGAGTATTTCCAGAGACCTCCTTTTCCATCTTGATGGATTGACATCACCGAATGAAGTATGGGAGAAGCTTACTGATATTTTTGGAAAGATAGATGAGATGAGGGGACATCAAATTGAAAATGAGCTGATTTCCCTGAGTCCCAGTAGCTTTGAATCTCTGCAACTCTATTTCTCCAAGTTCAAAGCACTTGTTTTGCAACTAAAACAATGTGGGATCGAAAAGAAGGATGATCAGCTGGTCTTGGCCATACTCTTGAAGCTTGGCCCTGACTATTCATTGTTTTTTTTGACCTTCTATGCCACAAAGTTGACAGCTTGAACCTGGAATATGCCTAGCCTTGCAGATTTCATGGAATCTCTCGCACAAGAACAAGACAAGCTGGTGATGATGGGCACCATCAAACCATCCAAAGACCAAGATATGGTTGTTGGATATTTGAAGGTGGATTCAAAAAGAAAAAAAAAATCTAAAAAGCCACCTGAGCAAAAGAGAGACAAGAACAAGTCTTCGGAGGAGCCACAAGGTTCCAAGAAGAACAACCAGAAGAAGAAGAATAAAGGAGAAATGAGAAAGTGCGCATACTACAATAAGGGAAATCATACTGAGAGCTCCTGCATGAAGAAGCAAATATACATGATGAACCAACTCCTGGAGAAGAATGGCATCTCCCTTCCAGACAGCTCAAAGAAGAGAGAAGGAGGATCAAGTTCAAAAGACAGAGAGAGAGTTCATGCATTGGTTGCTAGCACACCAAGCTCACCTAGTTTCATCATTGATTCTGGAGCTTCAAGACACATTATTTCGACCAAGGAGGCATTATCCTCACTTGAAATTTCGAAAGGACCACCAATAGTATTGGGAGATGACTCTCTCACTGAAAGTTTAGGCAAAGGGAGGATTGGTCTTGATCATGGTCAGTTCAGCAATGTGTTGTATGTGCCTGGTCTTGCCTCCAACCTCTTATCAGTGTATCAGATGACTCACACTGGGTCTCCAAAGAAGGTCATATTCTCCCTTGATGAAGTTGAGATCACAGAGATATCAAGTGATAAAGTCATTGCAAAAGGAGTTGCAAATCATACTTCAAAGGTATACATGTTCTCACACTTCCTACCCTACTCAAAGCCCTCTGCTCTTCTGATTCATGCTAATGAGGCAAGAAAGCTTTGGCATGAAATATTTGACCACCTAAATTACAAGCATCTTTCTGATATTAGTGAAAAAGAGATGGTCATAGGGTTTCCCAAGATAAAATTTTCCAAAGGAGTCTACCAAGGTTGTATCCTAGGAAAACAACCAGAGCATAAATTTGAGAGAGCTAGTCATGAGAGAACCTCTGCACCCCTCGAGTTGATCCACAGTGATGTTTCTGGCCCATTCCCTCATATGTCCATGAGTCAAGCCAAATATACATTGACTTTCATAGATGAATTTTCCAGGTATTGTTGGGTTTACTTCCTGAAACACAAGTCTGAATTTTTTAGCCTCTTCAAAGTCTTAAGGCTTTGGTTGAAAACCAGTCTAGGAGGAAACTCAAGGTCCTCAGATATGAAAATGGTGGTGAGTATGTCAAGTATGAGTTTATTCAATATTGTGCAGATGAAAGTATTCAGATGCATCATTCTATCCCTTACACACCACAGCAGAATGGTGTTGCTGAGAGGAAGAATAGATCACTGAAGGAGATGGCAACATGCATGATGGAGGCCAAAAATTTGCCACCAAAGTACTAGGTTGAAGTTATAAAATGTGCAGCCTATATCTAGAATAGGGTGCCTCATAAACTTCTTTATGGAATGACTCCTTTCAAAGCATGGAGTGGGCACAAGCCAGATGTGACCCATTTCAGGATTTTTGGCTCAAAGGCTTGGGCTAGAATTCCAACAGAAAAGAGAAAGGATTTGCAGCCCCAACACCAAGAGTGTCTATTTTTTGGTTACTATGAATATTGAAAAGGGTACAATCTGATAAATTTGAGCAAAAACAAAGCCTTCATTGAAAGGTGTGTTCAGTTTCAAGAAGAACCCCTAGCAGCAGTGGAAGTGGAAGAAGCCTCTTCACTACCAGAACCTCTGAAAGTAAGTGAAGAGATTGTTGAACATGATGATTCTGATATGTCTAATAGTGATGAGTTTATTGTATATCCTAACATCCCTACAAGGCCAAAATGGGCAGCCAAGACATTTCATGCAGCAGGAGAGCTAGTTGGGAATCCCAATGACCCTCGAAGGACTAGATCTCAATTTGAGAGTGGTATATGTATGAAGGATCCTATGTTTGCTGAGAAATGATATCTGATGGTGGAATCAGATCCTAAAACATATGAATATGCAATAGGAGATCCAAGATGGCAAGAAGCCATGAAGGAAGAGTTCAGCTCACTCCAAAAGAGCAACACTTGGGAGCTAGTGGATCTTCCCCCAGGGAGGAAGCTAGTTCAGTGTAAGTGGGTGTACAAGACCAAATTTGCTGCTGATGGTTCACCTCTGAAGTAAAAGGCTATATTGGTAGCCAAGGGCTACTCATAGGCTCATGGCATAGATTACAATGAGACCTTTGCACCAGTGGCAAAGATGGACTCCATCAAGCTAGCCTTAGCCATTGCAGCTTCAAAGCAATGGGAGGTACATCACATGGATGTAAAATGTGCCTTCCTGAATGGAGATCTCACTAAAGAGATATACATGCAGCAGCCTCAAGGATTTGCTACTAACCCATCTCTTATGTGCAGGTTGAGAAAGTCATTGTATGGGCTAAAGCAAGCCCCCAGGGCTTGGTATGCCAAGATTGATAGCTTCTTGCTATCACTGAATTTTGTTCGGTGCAAATTAGATCCAAATGTCTATTTGAAGTTAATTAATGGTTCATTAATGATCATTGTGTTATATGTTGATGACCTTCTCATTACAGGAAGCTCAAAGGATGAGATTACTTCCTTCAAGGGTGCAATGAACCAAGCCTTCTCCATGACAGATTTGGGTCTCTTAAGCCAATTCTTGGGGCTTGAGATTGCTCAAACAAAAGCTGGAATCAAGGTGCACCAGTCCAAGTATGCCTTGGATTTTCTGAACAAATTCAGAATGAAGGACTGCAAACCAAGCAAGACTCCTTTCCTTTCAGGAGTGAAGCTAGAAGAAGCTGATTCTTCACCTATGGTAAACAATACACTGTATAGGCAATTGATTGGATGTTTGTTGTATATTACACATGCTAGAACTGATATTTCTTATGTAGTAAGTGTGGCTTCTAGATACATGGATCAGCCTCATGAGATCAATTGGAAAGCAGCCAAAAGGATCCTTAACTTTGTTCAGGGAACAAGGACACATGGGATCTTCTATAAAGCAAAATCTGATCTTGATTTGATTGGGTTTACTGATAGTGATTGGGAAGGTGATAGCACAGACATAAAGTCCACATCAGGATATGTGTTCATGCTTGTAGAAGGGATAATCAGCTGGTCAAGAAAGAAACAGAGTGCCATTGCACTCTCATCTACAGAAGAATATTACAGAGGAGTTGTAAATGCAGCAACTAAATGTTTATGGTTGCACGGGTTACTTGGAGAGTGTGGCTTTGAATCAGAGTAATCAACTACCATATACTATAATAACTAGAGTACCATTCGAATCTGTAATGATCCATTTCAGAAGCAGAGAACCAAACACATTGAGATCCATATGCACTACATCAGAGAGCTTGTGCATGATGGCACCATTCACCTACTCTTCTGTTCATCTTCAGAACAAGTCATTGATATATTCACCAAAGCATTTTGTGAGAATACCTTCAGCAATCTCAAGTCACTGCTGGGGATTGCTGATCATGCTATGAAGCATGATTGAAGACAATATTTCCAAATTTTGTTTTACAGTCCATGTTTAAGGGAGGATTTTCCCATGTGGTTTTTGCCTCTTTCCTTGTTTAATTGGACATGCAGTATGTAAAGGGTGACTAAGCCTTGTTGCTAGGCCCTATAATTTTCTGATATATTACTCATAAGTCAGGCTTAAGGGGGGGTGTTATAATAATCAACCCATAGTTAGCTACCTTAGACATTAAATTAATCATTTTTGTCTTATTTTCCTAGTTTCATGATTCCACCTTATGCAAGTTGTCATTTACCTATCCATAGTGATCAAAATTGCCTATTTTTACTCATGTAGCACTTGGGAAACCTCAAGGAATCAATTCTTCTTTATTCCTGGTCTCCTAGGTGCCCTTCTGCTTTTTCTGCTTTATTGCCTGCTTTTTCAGTGCTTTAAGGCAATTGGGAAAGTTTGACTAGGTGAGGTTAACTAGTTTTTTGTCCTCCACATCCTCCACTATTTTCTCCTATGAAAAGCATGTATTAGTTGCCATTCCATCACCTTTTAGCTTTCCTAAGTGCTTTTACAAATTCGTGAGCTCCTTAGCTGATTTGGAAACTACTTTATGCACCTATGGGGGATTTGCTTAATTTTAGTAAGCCTGCTTTTGACTAGATTCGAATTGCCTCCTCATGCATTCGAATACCTTATGTAATTATTTAATGCAGCAACCTATTATGTTACAAGGTTGGATATTGTACACTGAGTTAATACAGTTTAGTGTTCAGCTCCATATTCAGTCTCTTTTGTGAGTGATTTTGCATGTACAATTGATAATTGTTGTGAGTAAAATTGCTCTATCACTGGGTTCAATTTTCACACTCCATTCAAAGATATGTTATAATGAAAAATTCATATGTTGGTGGATATAATTTATGTTCCAGTTTAAAATAATTGTATAACCGAAGCAAGGAATATAGTATAGATGATCTGTGTTTTCCATGAGATTGTCGAGCTACTACTGCACTGGCTCCATCAAGTGACCAGGTCCTCCTGTATTGTTAGTTAGGTATAGTATTGTATATCAGAAAAATAACACATTCTCAATAATTGCCAACTGCAAGACCAATTAGAAGGTTGCAGTAGATGGTCCCAATATTCATTATAAGAGATATTTTAGACTAATCAACCCATAGTTAGCTACCTTAGACATTAGTTAATCCATTTTTGTCTTATTTGCCTAGTTTCCAATGTTCCACTCTATGCAAGTTGTCTTCCACATGTCCTAGAAGTAAAAATTGCTAAAACTGAGTCATGGAGCACTTGGGAAACCTCCTGGAATCCATATTTAGCATATATGCTTTATTCTAGATCCTCCCTAGCACATATTTACTTTTTATGCTTTGTCGCCTGCTTTACTGAGATTTGTGGCAAAAGGAAAAGTAAGACTAGGTGCAGTTGACTTGTCTTTTGCCCTCATAATCCTCCATTCTTTTATCCTAATAAAAGCATTAGAGGAATTTTGGGGTCTAAAATGGGCCTCCTAAGGAAAATAATAAAATAATAGTTAAAATAATAAAATAATATTGATTAATTTTGGAGGAAGAAAGAAAAAAACTACCTTTTCGACATCATCATCACATTTTTCAGGTATTTATTGTTTTTGGGGTAGCGGGGTCCATAAAAAGTATGTAGTGTGGGTACTCGTTGGATGCGGAATCAAATTCTGCATCCAACGAGCTCTCTCGATCGAAATTTGAGTAAAAACACAATGAGATATGTCGAAAATACGAACAAAAAAATAGTTTTTTTAATGACAAATATGTCAATTCAACCATTATGGTTGACTTATTTTATTGAAATTCTATTGGTTCTTGAATTCCAACTCACAAAAACTTATCTTGGCACGTTTTCTTATAAGGCCCATTTTAGACCCCAAATTTCCTCTAATGCATGTATGTGTTGTCTTTCCATCACCTATTAGCTTTCCTACTTGACTTTGCCAATTCGTGAGCTCCTAGGTAGATTTGGAAACTGCTTTATGCACCTATGGGGGATTTGACTAGATTTAGTAAGCCTGCTTTTGACTATTTTGAATGGCATCCTTATGCATTCGAATCTCTCATGTAATTATTTATTGTAGCAGCCTATGACTTCACAAGGTTGGATATTGTACACCTATTCAATATAGATTAGTGTTATGCTCCAATTCCAGTCTCCTTTGTGTGTAAATTTGCATGGTTGATTAGCAATTTTGTGAGTGCAATTGTTCTATCACCTGGATTCAATTTCCACATTGTATCAAATCCTTTGTATATTGATTTCTCTCCTTCCATATTGCTATTGTAGGTTCAACATCTTGAATGGGAGCTACTCTACTGACTGAAGGGACAATTTCTGAGCTATGGATCAATATCAGAAGATCATATTGACTCCATTTAATTTATTTGAATGGAAAGAAGAGATGGAGATACTGTTGAGAGTAAAAGGTCTCTACAGGGTGACTATGGCAACTGAAGCAGAGCCCAATGCAGCTGCAGAGAAAATTAAATGGCACAACAGGAGGGATGAGGCCTATGGTCTCTTGTGTCTGAGCATATCCAGAGACCTCCTCTTCCATCTTGATGGATTGACATCACCTAATAAATTATGGGAGAATCTTGTAGAGATTTTTGGTAAGACAGATGAGATGAGAGGACATCAAATCAAGAATGAATTGATATCCTTGAGTCCCAACAGCTTTGAATCCCTGCAAATCTACTTTTCCTAGTTTAAAGTCCTTGTTTTGCAACTAAAATAGGGTGGAATTGAAAAGAAGGAGGAGCAACTAGTTTTGGCCATACTCTCGAAGCTTGGCCCTGACTATTCAATGTTTCTTTCAACCTTCCATGACACCAAGTTGACAGCTCGAGCCTGGAAGATGCCTAAGCTTGCAGAGTTCATGGAATCCCTCACACAAGAACAAGATAAACTGGTGATGATGGGCACCATCAAACCTTCCAAATACCAAGCTTTGGTTGCTAGAGATTCTAGGGTGGATTCAAAGGAAATAAGAAAGCTAAGAAGCCACTTGAGCAAAAGAGAGATAAGAACAAGTCTCAGGAGGAGCCCCAAGGCTCCAAGAAGAACTCCCAGAATAAGAAGAACAAAGCAAAAATGAGCAAGTGTGCATACTGCATTAAGGGCTATCATCCTGAAAGCTCTTGCATGAAGAAGCAAATTGACATGCTGGCCCAACTCTTCAAGAAGAATAACATCTCCCTTCCTAATAGCTCAAAGAAGAGGGAAGGAGGATCAAATTTAGAAGACAGGGAGAGAGTTCATGCATTGGTTGTTGGCACATCAAGCTCACCTAGCTTCATCATAGACTCTGAAGCTTCAATACATATGGTTTCTACCAAGGATGCATTCTCCTCTCTTGACATGTCAAAAGGTCCACCAATAGTGCTGGGAGATGATTCTCTCACTGACAGTTTGGGAAAAGGAAGGATTGATCATGACCATGGTAAGTTCAGTAATGTATTATATGTTCCAGGTCTTGCCTCTAACCTCTTGTCAGTGTATCAGATGACCCACACAGGGTCTCTAAAGAAGGTCATATTCTCCCCTGATGATGTTGATATCACAGAGATCTTGAGTGGTAAAGTCATTGCAAAAGGAGTTGCAAATCATACTTCAAAGGTATACATGTTTTCACATTTTCTACCCTACTCAAACCCCTCCGCTCTTCTGATTCATGCCAATGAGGCAAGCAAGATTTGGCATGAAATACTTGGCCATATTAACTATAAGTATCTTTCTGATCTAAGTGAAAAAGAAATGGTTATAGGGTTACCAAAGGTTAAGTTTTCCAAGGGATTCTGTCAAGGTTGTGTCCTAGGAAAACACCTAGAGCATAAATTTGAGAGAACCTCTGCACCTCTTGAGTTGATACATAGTGATGTTGTTGTCCCATTTCCTCATATGTCACTAAGTCAGGACAAATATGCATTGCGCTTCATAGATGAATTTTCTAGGTACTGTTGGGTTTACTTCCTGAAGCATAAGTCTGAAGTTTTTGGCCTCTTCAAAGTCTTTAAGGCTTTGGTTGAGAACCAGTCTGGGAGGAAACTAAAGATCCTTAGATATAACAATGGTGGTGAGTATCTCAAGTCTAAGTTCATTCAATATTGTGAAGATGCAGGTATTCAGATGCAGCATTCAATCCCTTACACACCACAGCAAAATGGTGTTGCTGAGAGAAAGAACAGATCACTGAAAGAGATGCCAACCTGTATGATGGAGGCTAAGACTTTGCCACAAAATTTTTGGGTTGAGGATATAAGATATGCATCCTATATCTAGAATAGGGTGCCTCATAAACAACTTTATGGTATGACTCCTTTCAAAGCATGGAGTGGACACAAGCCAGATGTGACCCATTTCAGGATTTTTGGCTCAAGGGCTTGGGCTAGAATTCCAACAAAAAAGAGGAAGGATTTGAAGCCCCAAAGCCAAGAGTGTCTATTTGTTGGGTACTTTGAAGATTCAAAAGGGTACAAACTGATCAATTTGAGCACAAACAAAGCCTTCGTTGAAAGGAGTGTTCAGTTCCAAGAAGATCCTTTAGCAGTAGTTGAAGTTGGAGAGTCTTCTTCACCACCAGAACCATTGAATGTAAGTGAAGAGACAAATGAGTTTGATGATTCTGATATGTCTAATAATAATGATTTAATTGCAGATATTGACAGTCCTACAAGACCAAAATGGGCAGCAAATACCATTCATGCAGCTAGGGAACTAGCTAGAAATCCTAGTGATCCTAGGAGGACTAGATCTCAGTTTGAGAGTGCCCTGTGTATGAAAGAGACTTTGTTTGAAAAGAAATGATATCTGATGGTTGAATCAGACCCATATACATATGAATATGTATCACATGATCCAATATGGAAAACAACCATGAAATAAGAATTCATCTCACTTCAGAACAACAACACTTACGAACTGGTTGATCTTCCTCTAGGGAGAAAGCTAGTTCAATGCAAGTGGGTTTTCAAAACTAAGTTTTATGCTGATGGTTCACATTTGAAATATAATTCAATATTGGTAGCCAAGGGCTACTCACATTTACATGGTATTGACTACAATGAGACCTTTGCACCAGTGGCAAAGATGGACTCCATCACGCTAGCCTTAGCCATTGCAGCTTCAAAGCAGTGGGAGGTACATCACATCGATGTGAAGTGTTCTTTCCTGAATGGAGATATTACTAAATATATTTACATGAAGCAACCACAAGGGTTTGTTACTAATCCATCTCTTCTGTGCAGGTTAAAGAAATCATTGTATGGGCTTAAGCAAGCCCCTAGGGCTTGGTATGCCAAGATTGATGGCTTTCTGTTGTCATTGAGTTTTGTTCAATGCAAGTATGATCCTAATGTTTATTTGAATTTGATTCATGGTTATTTGATGATTATTGTCTTGTATGTGGATGACCTTCTGATTACAGGAAGTTCAAAGAATGAGATTGCCTCCTTGAAAGATGCAATGAACCATGCATTTTCTATGACTGATTTGAGGATGTTGAGCCAATTCTTGGGTCTTGAAATTGTTCAATCCAAACATAGAATAAAAGTACATCAGTACAAGTATGCTTTGGATTTGTTGAACAAGTTCAACATGAAATATTTCAAGCCAAGCAAGACTCCTTTCCTTTCAGGAGTTAAGCTTGAAGAGGTAGGTTCTTCTCCTATGGTGAATAATACACTGTATAGGCAATTGATTGGGTGTTTGTTGTACCTTACACACACTCAACCTGATCTTTATTATGAAGTAAGTGTGGCTTCAATATACATGGATCAGCCTCATGATATCCATTGGAGAGTAGCCAAAAGGATCCTTAACTTTGTTCAGGGAACAAGAACTCATGGGATCTTCTACAAATCTAAATTTGATCTTGATTTGATTGGGTTTACTGACAGTAATTGGGTAGGTGACAACATAGATCGAAAGTCAACATCAGGATATGTGTTCATGCTTGTTGAATTACCATTCAGCTGGTCAAGAAAGAAGCAGAGTGCCATTACACTCTCATCTACAGAAGCAGAGTACAGAGGAGTTGTAAATCCATCAACTCAATGTTTATGGTTGTAGGGGTTACTTGGTGAGTGTGGCTTCGAATCATAGTTTTCAACCATTATCTATTGTGATAATTAGAGCACCATTCGAATCTAAAATGATCCATTTCAGAGATAGAGAACCAAACACATTGAGATCCATATGCACTACATGAGACAGCTTGTGCATGATGGCACCATTCACCCGCTCTTCTGTGCATCTTCAAAACAAATAATAGACATCTTCACCAAAGTTTTTTGTGAGAAGAAATTTAGCAATCTCAAATCATTACTGGGGATTGCTGATCATGCTGTGAAGCATGATTGATGACAAGATTTTAAAATTTTGTTTTACTGTCCATGTTTAAGGGAGGATTTTTCCACTGGGTTTTTTCCTCTTTCCTTGGTTAAATGGACATGTAGTATGTAAAGGGTGACTAAGCCTTGTTTCTAGGACCTATAGTTTTTTAATTTTTACTCATAAGTCAGGATTAAGGGGGGGTGTTATAATAATCAACCCATAGTTAGCTACCTTAGACATTAATTAATCCATTTTTGTCTTATTTGCCTAGTTTCCAATATTCCACTCTATGCAAGTTGTCTTCCACATGTCCTAGAAGTAAAACTTGCTAAAACTGAGTCATGGAGCACTTTGGAAACCTCCTCGAAACCATTTTTAGCATATCTCCTTTATTCTAGATCCTCCCTACCGCATATCTACGTTTTATGCTTTGTTTCCTGCTTTACTAAGATTTATGGAAAAAGGGAAAGTAAGACTAGGTGCAGTTGACTTGTTTTTTGCCCTCATCATCCTCCATTATTTTATCCTAATAAAAGCATGTTTGAGTTTTATTTCCATCACCTATTAGCTTTCCTACTTGACTTTTCCAATTCGTGAGCTCCTAGGTAGATTTAGAAACTGCTTTATGCACCTATGGGGGATTTGGCTAGATTTAGTAAGCCTGCTTTTGACTATTTCGAATGGCATCCTTATGCATTTGAATCTCCCATGTAATTATTTAATGTATCAGCCTATGACTTCACAAGGTTGGCTATTGTACACTTATTCAATACAGATTAGTGTTATGCTCCAATTTTAGTCTCCTTTGTGTGTAAATTTGCATGTTTGATTAGCAATTTTTTGAGTGCAATTGTTCTATCACCCAGGTTCAATTTACACAAGATAAAATTACAATATTAGAAATTTGTACCTACTACCAGATCCTTTAATCGAACGACACCACTAAAATAAGTTCACTGTATTTTGTATTCAACACCTGGGCATTCCACAGTGTTATTCTTTTTTCAAAGATGTTCTTTTTCCATCTTTCTGAAGCTGTGAGCTCTATTGATTTCTACTTGAGACCTCAAAAAAATTTATTACCTTGTTTCACCAATCCTTAAATTTCAGGATGTACCTTTAACTTATCATTGTCAGCAGCAGGTTTTTTATTGCATATTCTAGGTCTATACTGGTTTTATAGTATTAAATCTATTTTTAAATTTACTTTTGTTTGATTCTGGATTTCTTTGATATGTACAGACTGATGGAAAGCCTTATTTTCTGTTTTTTATGGAGTTTTCTGATGCAAAATGTGTTGCAACTGCTCTACGTTCTCTACAAGGTATGCCATAGGTTCTCTAGAATGAGTTTGATATGAGAAGTAGTTGTGTTTCTTTCATCTCTATGACTAGATAAAATGATTTTTGTTACTTGTTATTTGTTTATCCTTTTAGTGGAATCCATTCTACATATTCTAGGTATGTGCCCATATAATGTATGCATTCTTTACCTTAAAGAATTAAAATATATGTGTTTTTTCAATTCTTATTTTATGGGACATGCGAGCAAGAATTAAAATATATATGTTGATTTAAATTCTTTTTCTCAAATGTGCAGGTTCAAATGTATACTTAGTATAATAATTGTAGCTTCTAAATTATTGTTGGTAAACCATTGCATACGTTCATTTATAATTCTCAAATCTTCAGACTAAAATCTTCTTTTTAGTTTATAATTGCTTGATTATTCTGTTTATGTTTAGAAATTCTGTATTTATTCTTTCAAGGGTCCATTCAAAGATACGTTATAATGAAAAATTCAGATGTTGGTGGATATAATTTATGTTCTAGTTTATAATAATTGTAGAACCAAAGCAACGAATATAGTATAGCTGATCTATGTTTTCCATGAGATTGTCGAGCTGCTGCTGCACTGGCTTCATCAAGTGGCCAGGTCCTCCTGTATTGTCAGTTAGGTCTAGTATTGTATATCAGAAAAATAACACATTCTCTACACTTGCCAACTGCAAGACCAATTAGAAGTTTGTAGTTGATGGTCCCAATATTCATTATAAGAGATAAAAGCACAAGATTAGAAATTTGGACCTACTACCAGATCCTTTAATCCAATGGCACCACTAAACTAAGTTCACTGTATTTTGTATTCAACACCTGGGCATTCCATAGCATTATTATTTTTTCAAAGATGTTCTTTTTGCATACTTCTGAAGCTGTGAGATCTATTTATTTCTACTTGATACCTCAACAAAAGTTATTACGTTGTTTCATTTAATCCTTAAATTTCAAGATGTACCTTTAACTTATCATTGTCTGCAGCAGGTTTTTTATTGCATATTCTAGGTCTATATTGGTTTTATAGTATTAAATCTATTTTTCAATTTACTTTTGTTTGATTATGGATTTATTTGATATGTATAGTCTGATGGATATCCTTGTGTTCTGTGTTTTGTGGATTTTGCTGATGCAAAATGTGCTACAACTGCTCTAAGTTCTCTATAAGGAATGCCGGAGCTTCTCTAGAATGAGTTTGATCTGAGTAGTTGTGTTTCTTTCATCTCTATGACTAGGTAAAATGATTTTTGTTACTTGATATTTGTTTAGCCATTTAGTGGAATCCATTGTGCATATTCTAGGTCTATGCCTAGATAATGTATGCATTCTTTACTTGAAAGAATTAAAATATATGTGTTTTTTCAATTCTTATTTTATGGGACATGCGAGCAAGAATTAAAATATATCTTGATTGAAATGATTTTTCTCAAATGTGCAGGTTCAAATTTATACTTAATATAATAATTGTAGCTTCTAAATTATTGTTGGTAAACCATTGCATACGTTCATTGAGAATTCTCGAATCTTCAGAGTAAAATCATGTTTTTAGTTTATAATTCCATGATTATTTTGTTTATGTTTAGAATTTATGTATTTATTATTTCAAGGCTCCATTCAAAGATATGTTATAATGAAAAATTCAGATGTAGGTGGATATAATTTATGTTACAGTTTAAAATAATTGTAGATCCAAAGCAAGGAATATAGTATAGCTAATCTGTGTTTTCCATGAGATTGCCGAGCTGCTGCTACACTGGCTCCATCAAGTGGTCAGGTCTTGTTGTATTGTCAATTAGGTCTAGTATTGTATATCAGAAAAATAACACATTCTCTACATTTTCCAACTACAAGACCAATTATAAGGTTACAGTTGATGGTCCCAAGATTCATTATAAGAGATAAAAGCACAAGATTAGAAATTTGGACCTACTACCAGATCCTTTAATCCAATGACAACACTAAAATAAGTTCACTGTATTTTGTATTCAACACCTAAGCATTCCATAGCGTTGTTCTTTTTTCAAAGATGTTGTTTTTGCATATTTCTGAAGCCGTGAGCTTTATTGATTTCTACTAGAGACCTCAACAAAATTTATTACCTTGTTTCACCAATCCTTAAATTTCAAGATGTACCTTTAACTTATCATTGTCCGCAGCAGGTTTTTTATTGCATATTCTAGGTCTATACTGGTTTTATAGTATTAAATATATTTTTCAATTTACTTTTGTTTGATTCTGTATTTATTTGATATGTACAAAATGATGGACAGCCTTATGTTCTATGTTTTGTGGAGTTTTATGATGCAAAATGTGTTGCAACTACTCTAAGTGCTCTACAAGGTATGCCAGAGCTTCTCTAGAATGAGTTTGATCTGATTAGTTGTGTTTCTTTCATCTCTATGAATAGAAAAAATGATTTTTGTTACTTGATATTTGTTTATCCTTTTAGTGGAATCCATTGTGCATATTCTAGGTTTGTGCCTGGATAATGTATGCATTCTTTACTTCAAAGAATTAAAATATATGTGTTTTTTCAATTCTTATTTTATGGGACATGCGAGCAAGAATTAAAATATATATGTTGATTGAAATGCTTTTTCTCAAATGTGCAGGTTCAGATGTATACTTAATATAATAATTGTATCTTCTAAATTATTGTTGGTAAACCATTGCATACATTCATTGAGAATTCTTGAATATTCAGAGTAAAATCTTGTTTTCAGTTTATAATTGCCTGATTATTCTGTTTATGTTTAGAATTTCTGTATTTATTCTTTCAAGGCTCCATTCAAAGATATGTTATAATGAAAAATTCAGATGTTGGTGGATATAATTTATGTTCCAGTTTAAAATAATTGTAGAACTAAAGCAAGGAATATAGTATAGTTGATCTATGTTTTCCATGAGATTGTCGAGCTCCTGCTACACTGGCTCCATCAAGTGGCCAAGTCCTCCTGTATTATCAGTTAGGTCTAGTATTGTATATCAGAAAAGTAACACATTCTCAACAATTGCCAACTACAAGACCAATTAGAAGTTTGCAGTTGATGCTCCCAAGATTCATTAGAAGAGATAAAAGCACAAGATTAGAAAATTTGACCCACTACCAGATCCTTTAATCCAATGACACAACTAAAATAAGTTCAATGTATTTTGTATTCAACACCTGGGCATTCCATAGTGTTATTCTTTTTTCAAAGATGTTCTTTTTACATATTTCTAAAGTTGTGAGCTCTATTGATTTCTACTTGAGACCTCAAAAAAGTTATTACCTTTTTTCACCAATCCTTAAATTTCAGGATGTACCTTTAGCTTATCATTGTGTGCAGCATGTTTTTAATTGCGGTATGTTTTAAGAAATAAAGGGCCTATCGATATAAGTTATTTTTGCATTTAAAGGGATTATCCATGGAAGTTATTTATGCATTCTAGAACCGTTTGGACAATTGACTTTGTGTGTCCCTTGCTTTCAAGAATTTGAACAAGAGAAAGCTTTCAGAGTGCATTTGCACATTTTATGATCATATGTTTATAAATATTGGTTCTCTTCTGTTGGTAGTGGATGGAGAATTTGGTTATCTAGCATTGTAGGAATATATTATTTTTCAAATTTGCATGAATGGTTGCTAATGGTTACTGTAATTGAATTGAACGCATATTGCATTTTAATGTTGATTGTATTTATTGAATCTATTATTTTGGGGATATTCACTAATTTTCTATGAACAATCTTATTTGCTATGGGATTGATTTGAGGCAGAAACCAAATATTTAGTTTTATGTTAGATGATTACTTGGTTGCTTTAAGTTGTAAAGATCATAACTATGGCATTAGGATTCTATTCATTCTGGGACCTAAGCACATAAGCTAACATTTGATAACAGAATAAGATGCTTGAAGAATACTGTAGTGGAAGATGATGACTCCAGAGTGTGGTTATCATATCCAGTCTATGCCTTTTGAGCTATTATGTCTATATGAAAATTGCTGAGAAAAATGGTCATTGCCATGGACTGGTCTTGAAATGAATCCTTTATAACAACTAGCAGTTTGCCAAATAATATTGTAAACCCTTCTTGGCCAGCTGATGTGAAAATATCATTGTAGAGAGATGTTCTTCCTTATCGGAGCTTAAACCTTATTGGTTAAGATTGACTACTTAAAATTCCTAATGAATGAATATGGTCACGTGTACTGAGACTATCGAGCCCTTTATTTTCTGTCATTTTTTGTGATCAAATGTAAATTTGTGTTGATATTAAAAAATATCCTTTTAAGGAATACTCAATTCTGTGGCGATTTTTTAGAGGTCTCTTTTCATTATGTCTATATGTTTAGACAACTCTTTTGCATCAAGATAGTTTCTTCTAATCGAATGCTTTAAATCATTGAATTACAAGGGGTGGTATTAATCTCATTTGATTTTTTTGTAGCTCTATCTCTCAATAGTGAGCTATTAACCAAGAGATGTTTAGTGTTTCTCTACCATTTCTAAACTTGAATGTATCAAAACATTGTATTATGGTTGTCATTTTGTTTACTATATTCTATGTATGATGAATTTCACATAGGATACTATCAGAATTTCTTGCTTTGCACAATGCTTCCATTGATCTTCAGTCCTTATGGAGAGGTATTTCATGTTTATGTATTTGTAAGTCCGTTGGTTCTAAATGCTTATGCATTTTGAGTACACCTACAGTTTGTTGGAATTGATTCCTTTTGCCATGTTAAATCTTGTGAAATTACTATGTACATTTTTCAGGTATTTGTTTTCTCTTTTTAGCGAGTAGCAAAATTTATTGCTTAACATGTGTTGTTTTTAGGTAACCTTACTCGCAAGCTTTATAACAACATGAGGAGGGAGGCTGGTGCAGTTCGGATGCAGAAGAACGTGCACAAATATAAATCTCACAAAGCTTAGAAGCATGTGCAATGCAGATACAGAAGCACATGTGCAGATAAAAAGCTTAGAAAGTGGGCCATTGAGTATGAAGATCCTGTTGCTGAGGCTTTTCCATTGAGTATGAAAAGCCTATTGCTGAGGGTTTCAAGCTGCTAAGTATGGTTTTAAAGCTGTTGTGGGATCTAATTATGGATTAGCAGCCAAGTACAAGTGGGATGGTTTAGCCATTGTTAATTTTGAAAAGTCATCGATGTACTAGATGATTTTCATGTAAAGTTATGGAGATAGTCTTTTAGAAAACTCATATTTGGTGTAATACTTTAAATTTCATATAATATAATTTGTGCAGTTTAAAACTTATATGGTTGTACTTTATATCATTTATAAATGTTGTAATTAACTAATTAATGTGACATTGCATAATTCACGTGTATTAGATGATGATAAATAATGTATGATTCTTTTTTTAATTTAAACATAATATCATATTAAAATTTTATATTGATTAATAATGAACACCATTAAAACTACTAAAATATAATAACCACACAAAACGATTAAAAATGACTAAATTAGTAACCAATAAATGAGATTAACGACCAAAATTCGCATATAAAATGACCAAAAATTGAGAGATACATGACCAAACAATGAGATATAAATGACCAATAAAATGACCAAAATTCGCATATCAATGACCAAAAAACAATTTTGGTGTTTAATTTACGGTCTTTTATTACACGGCCAAATTTTGTCATATTCTAGTTTGTCATGTGGTCATTAACTTGGTCATAAATGTGGTCATATATTTGGTCATTGATTCAAATATATGACCAAATTAATTACCAAATATATGATCAAATTAATTACCAACTGACAAGTTATAAATGGACAAAATAAAAATGACCAATTTTGGTCGCGTAATAAAAGACCGTAATTTAGCTAGCAATCGCCAAACCAAAAGTGGTCACTGATATGCAAATTTTGGTCATTTTTTTGGTCATTAATATCTCATTTTCCACTAGTGGATGTGGGCCCCATGTGCCAAAATAAATGACCCATCTATCCCTCGAAATCTGTTGCGATCAAAGCTGAAATAGAGAAGCTGCGCACTGTCGGCTTCATTTACCCCATTTCCTACACCACTTGGGTTCCAAATCTTATTCCTGTGAATAAAAAATAGGGTACCATCCATGTTTGCATAGAATTCCATGATATGAATTGGGCGTGTCCCAAATACAACTTCCCAACACCCTTCGTTGATCAGATTATCGATGCGTGTGCCAAACATGAGGTCTTTTACTTCATGGATGGCTTTTCTAGATTAACCAAATTCATATCCGGAAAGAAGATCGTTACAAGATTGCATTCACAACCCCATGGGGAACATTTTCATTTCAAGTGATGCCCTTTGGTATAAATAAATTTGGTTCCACCTTCCAGCGTGCCATGACATATTGTTTCCACTACCTCATCCACATCATGTTGGTCTATCTTAAAAACCTCATTACACGGTCACGAAAGTAATCACAACACATAGAAGACTTGCGGCAAGCATTCCTACGATGTCTCAAGTACAAGATCCACTTGAACCCTTTCAAGTGTGTTTTTTGTGTCCCAACGAGCCGTCTCCCAGGGTTCATTGTGTCACACAAAGGAATGACTGCTGATGCCCTGGAAGTCCAAACCACTTTCCCTCTAACTTCACCTCTTTAACTAACGCGTAGTTCAGCTTGTAAAATAGTCTTTTTCTTTCTTGTTTTACAATTTTTTTTACCACAAATAAAAGACCCACATTTAGGGGCAGCACCATTAGCTTCTAGTTCAGAGTCACCCGAAGCCTGTTTGAGACACCCCTCACACCTTTGGGCTCAAAAATACCTCCTCTACCTTTTAATGAGACCTTCATATCATGTTTAACAAGTAATTTTTGGGGCCACTTTTTGAGAGTTACCTCAATTTACATACCACATTGTGATGCAAGTGTCTCTGGACCTATACTTGTGTCACACCTTCCTACCACAACTCATGTGGGACTCCGGACCATCTTCCTGGAAGGAACACCATTTTATTTCAGCATATAACTGTCTAATTCGTCCACTGCAAATCATGTAATCCCTTGGACCACCACCCAGAGGGTGAATCACTTCTTGTGCATGAATTAGGCATATAACTATCTTTGGAATTGTACCCACATCATATGTAGTCTATTCCACCTACCACAACTCACATAAGACTCTCCTGACCTCTGTCCGAGAGCCAACTCGGTCTACGTGCCTCTGTCGTGATATATCCTGTGCATGTATTGGTATGTTCAAGAGATACCTGCTCCATCCATACTACATGGATGACCTTTGGACCACTATCCATAGTCCTGAGAAGAGGGGCACCTTCATTGCCCCCTCGATCGGTTGACCATACTGGAGTTTCCGTTAAGCTCTTTTCTGACTCCTAAAGAATGAAAACATTGTCTAGCACAACTGCTTCCTTTCTCACTCGTTAAAGTATAAGAAAGGGCATCTACATCGTCTCATTTATCTCCTTTTATGGACTATGTAGATGACCATCTAAAAAAGGACCACCTTGGCACATTCAATCCAAGACCGTTCCCCTATGCATCCTTTTATGCTTTCTCGGGAAGAGGGGGCAAACTTTACAAAAAAGCTCACCGTTGGTTGTCATTAAGCTCTTTTCTAGCCTTCTCATCAAGAAAAGATCATTGAGAAAACTTGTTCTCGTTCATGCTTGTAAAAGGTTCTGAATGACCATCCAGTTAGTATAGGTTTAACCTTTTCCAGCCTAATTGGACTACCAATGGTAAAGAAGTATCTCATCCCCTGAAGGATGGGTGAGCTCTCCTATGTACACTTTTAACCTTTTTCGAGCATAGGAGACTATCAACAAAAAATAGCCCCCACTGGAGTCTTCTTCATGCTTTTAGACTCTCTAAAATTGAAAGCACCATCGAGCATTTATTTTCTTAGGCTTGCCAAAAATCCATGAGATCATACCACAATGGTGTCTCTAGACACCACCCCACAAATAATAGTTTGACAACATTCCCACTTTGAGTTGCCTTTGTTTAGAGTATTCTGCAATGTGTCTTCCTTGGATCTCATCAATACCAAAAGTGTCTACCTCCACCAAGTATTTATCATCTGTAGTTTTATTCCTTGTATTATAGCTATGATCCCTTTCCCATGAGTTTGTTTCATTTGCTTCCTAGTACGCCCTTCTGTCATACTCTAAACAAAGGATGTTTCAGTCCCCCATGATTCCCTTCCCCTGTTCCACCTCCTCCCTCCCCCCCATTTAGTGGGTCAGTCCTCAGATTGCCTCACATCGTTTGGTTATCTCCCTCGTGCTTCTGGTTAAGGAAACATCATTGCCTTGGCCAGTTGCAGGTCTCCCTCTGTTGATGACAACACACATATTCTAGAGGATAGAACTAGAGGTCCTTGTATCCTAGTTTCATTGACCTCATTGATGAGTTCCTAGGACCACTTGAGAGGAGTCATTAGTGCCTCTTGGTATGTTTGTGTCTCACATGCTTGACTCCATCTACATCATCGCACCATTGAGATTCCTACAAGGTATTGGTCCGTGTAGTATTTGGTTGAATACATTGGATGTCACCTGATTTTACCACATTGATGAGTCTATTTGAGGGACCACAACAAGTTCATGTCCCTTGTGCTTTTCAGGTTGCGTTGGAGACAGTGTTCAGAAGCCCCAATAGTGCTTCGGTATAGATTCATGATTGATGCACCATATTGTACCACAAAGACTCTGAATCTCCATTAGTGAGTCCCTACATTCATGTACCATTCCAGATCCAGCAGAACATCATTCATGAAGATATAGCATTCCATGAGAATGCCATGGGTCCAATGTAGCAGTTCTTCATATTAGTATTGTATTCAGTCTCTCATTGAGGCAACCACTATTGTAACAAATTATAGGTGTACATGATCGACTCTTGTATTATAGAGCTTAGATCACATTATTCTTTTGACATCATTATGAGCATGGGGATTCCCACCTCATCCATATACATGTCACACATTATTTGTATCTCACCCATTGATGGGAACCATATTAATACAAAAACCAAAAGCCACCATGCCCCAGCCCAGGAAGCACAACCTCTCCCCAGAAAATCCTATGATGTCCATTGGCCATATGATGAGCTCCTGCTCTCACATATCAGGGGGCAATCTGTTAACCCAAAAAATATTTCAATGAGCTCTACATGACCTACACCACCCAAAGACATCTATGTCACTACCTTTCACTACCCTCATTTGACCCCCACACCCTTGTAAAGGCTCACAAATATGAGAAAGCGCTTAAAAACCCCTAAAAAGAGCCAAAATAGCTCTCATAGGGGCTAAAACCTCCAAAAAGGGGATAAAACCCCTCAAAGGAGCTTAAAACCCCTGAAGGAGCTAAGAATTGGGTGAAAGGGGCTTGAAGCCCAAAAAAGGGGTTAAAGCCCTAACCAAGGGCTTAAAACCCTAAAAAATATCAAAGGAAAAGTATAAATAGAGGGGTGGGGGTCACTATCAAAACACTCCTTCTCTCCCTATCATTATTCTCCCCATGTGAGTGCCTTGAGACCCTTTGCCTCTCATGCCATTCACCCTCCCTCTTCTTCATTGCTCCGCAAGCCAAGCTTCCATCCCAAAGAGACAGGTGCTTCCAAAGCTAGTGCATGGTGGCCCATTTCAAATAAACAGAAGGTATAGCCATTTGTTTTCATTGTTATTTTAGTTTGCTAGCTTATTTTAGTTGCAGGTTTGTTCTCTAATGGTTTGCTGCAGGTTTTCCCTTTGATTTCTTGCAGCCATAGTTTGTTTCCTAACCAAGTTTCCTGCAGGGTTTTCATAGCTTAGCTCTAAGATTTCTTTACAGGGCTTCTTCCACCTCACAAGAACCCTACCCTTCCATCCTAGAGATGGAAGGTAGTCATTCCTACCTGTATCTAGGGTGAAATCCCTGCTACATTATCCCTCTCTCTCTCTCTACATATTTCTCTAAATACCTCTTCCCATCCCACCCTCCCTTCCTCTATCTCTTTCTCTCCCTCTCTTTATCATTCCCACACTCTCTCCCTCCCTCGCTCTCTCTCTCTCTCTCTCTCTCTCTCTCTCTCTCTCCCTATGTCCCTCTCTCTCTCCCTATGTCCCTCTCTCTCTCCCTATGTCCCTCTCTCTCTATATCTCCCTATATCCATCTCACTCCCTATCTCACTTTGCATCCCTATCTCTTTCTCTCTCTCTCTCTCTCTCCCTCTCTCTTTGTGTGTGTCTCCCTCTACATATTTCTGTAGCCCCTTCTCACTATCCCTCACTTCCTCTCCCCATCCCTCCCTCACTTCCTCCCTCCCTCCCTCTTTCTATCTCCCTATATCTCACCCTC
>LPNX011039326.1:452109-479986 GCA_001517045.1 Pseudotsuga menziesii
CTCTCTCTCTCTCTCTCTCTCTACCTCTCTTTCTCTCTCCCTCTCCATATTTCTCTAGCTCACTCTCATCATATTGTTACACATAAATCTCGTCACCATGATGTGTTGAGGTCTAGAACATCGACAATTTCCCTCAATTCCCAAACTAAAGTTGGACATTGGATCAAAACTGTGATTTTACATGTTTTAGTCAAGCACCTCCTTTTCCCTTAATGCAAGAGGCATTACCCTATTCAGTAATTCCCATTGTCTCTTGATAATAAGCAGTTCCACCACTTCTTGCCTTTAATAAAAGAGAGTTTCCACCCTGGTAATGCTCTATCATCATGGAAGAGAAGCGTTGCTTGAGTCAAAAAGAGAAAAAGAGAATATTCTTGAAGCTTCTCAAAGGAAGACTTCATGGCACCCTCATCCCTACTCATGTGGACCACCTGGACTCGAGATCCCCCATAGTAGAATCTCCCTTCCACCTCACCCACCATTTTCTCAACCATCCCTATCCTCCAAAGGCCTATAAAAACATACTCATACCCCTTGGTTGAGAGAGAGAAAAGTTATGGTGCTGCATTGAGATTCTGGCTAAATCTAGGGTGAGCATAGAATCAACAAGTTGGAGCTTTTGAGGACAAGGAGTGTGTTAGAATAATTAACCCATAGTTAGCTACCTTAGACATTAATTATCTCCATTTTTGTCTTATTTTCCTAGTTTCCATATTCCACTCTATGCAAGTTGTCCTCCGCATGTCCTAGATGGTCAAAATTGCTAAAACTAAGTCATGGAGTGCTTGGGAAACCTCTTGGAATCATTTTTGCTTTATTCTTGTCCTTCCTAGTGCATATCTGTTTTTTCTGTTTTATTGCTGCTTTTACTAAGTTTTAAGGCAATTGGGAAAGTTTGACTAGGTGAAGTTAACTTGTTTTTTGTCCCCATCATCCTCCACTCTTTTCTCCTAATAAAATCATGTATGAGTTTTCCTTCCATAACCTATTAGCCTCCCTAATTGATTTTGAAAATTTGTGAGCTCCTAGACAGATTTGGAAGTTGCTTTATGCACCTATGGGGGATTTGCTTAGTTTTAGTAATCCTGCTTTTGACCAATTCGAATGGAATCCCAATGCATTCGAATATCTCATGTAATTATTTATTGTGGTAGCCTATGACTTTACAAGGTTGGATATTGTACACTTATTCAATACAGATTAGTGTTATGCTCCATATTCAGTCTCCTTTGTGTGTAATTGGCAATTTTTGTGAGTGTAATTGTTCTAACACCTGGGTTCAATTTCCACATGGTATCAAATAATTTTTAGATCAATTTCTCTCCTTCATATTTTTATTGCAGGTTTGACATCATTGATTGGGAGCATTCTGCTGATTGAAGGGACAATTTCTGAGATATGGATCAATCTCAGAAGATCATCTTGACTCCATTTAATTTATTTGAAGGGAAAGAAGAGATGGAGATACTGTTGAGAGAAAAATTCCTCTACAAATCAACGATGGCAATAGAAGTAGATCCCAATGTAGCTGCAGAGAAAATTTAATGGCACAATAGGAGGGATGAGGCCTATGGTCTCCTGTGTCTGAGCATATCTAGAGACCTCCTTTTCCATCTTGATGGATTGACATCACCAAATGAAGTATGGGAGAAGCTTGTTGAGATTTTTGGTAAAACACATGAGATGAGAGGACATCAAATCGAGAATGAATTGATCTCTTTGAGTCCTAGTAGCTTCGAATCCATGCAACTCTATTTTTCCAAGTTTAAAGCCCTTGTATTGTAGCTAAAACAATGTGGAATCGAAAAGAAGGAGGAGCGACTGGTTTTGGCCATAATCTCAAAGCTTGGCCCTGGCTATTCAATGTTTGTTTCGAATTTCCATGCCACCAAGTTGATAGCTCAAGCTTGGAATATGCCTAAACTTCCAGATTTCATCGAATCTCTCACACAAGAACAAGATAAACTGGTGATGATGGGCACCATCAAACCTTCCAAATACCAAGCTCTGGTTGGTGGAGATTTGAGGGTGGATTAAAAAGGCAAGAAGAAAGCAAAGAAGCCATCTGATCAAAAGAGAGACAAGAACAAGTCTCCAGAGGAGCCCCAAGGTTCCAAGAAGAACCCCCAGAAGAAGAAGAACAAAGGAGAAATGAGCAAGTGTGCATACTGTAGTAAGGGAAATCATCCTGAAAGCTCCTGCATGAAGAAGAAAATTGACATGATGACCCAACTCCTAGAGAAGAATGGCATCTCCCTTCCTGATAGCTCAAAGTAGAGGGAAGGAGGACCAAATTTAGAATATAGAGAGAGAGAGTTCACACATTGGTTGTTGGCACATCAAGCTCACCTAGTTTCATCATTGATTCTGGAGCTTCAAGACATATGGTTTCGATCAAGGAGGAGGCATTCACCTCACTTGACATGTCAAAAGGTCCACCAATATACTGGGAGATGACTCTCTCAATGAAATTTTGGGCAAAGGGAGGATTGATCTTAACCATGTTAAGTTCAACAATGTATTGTATGTTCCAGGTCTTGCCTCTAACCTCTTATCAGTGTATTAGATGACCCACATAGGGTCTCCAAAGAAGGTCATATTCTTCCCTAATGAAGTTGAGATCACAAAGATCTCAAGTGGTAAATTCATTGCAAAAGGAGTTGCAAATCACACTTCAAAGGTATACATGTTTTCACATTTTCTACCCTACTCAAACCCCTCTATTCTTCTGATTCATGCTAATGAGACAAGCAAGCTTTGGCATGAAAGATTTGGCCATATTAACTATAAGTATCTTTCTGATCTTAGTGAAAAATAAATTGTCATAGGGTTACCAAATATTAAGCTTTCCAAAGGAGTCTGTCAAGGTTGCATCTTAGGAAAACACCCAGAGCATAAATTTGAGAAAGCTAGTCATGAGAGAACCTATACACCTCTTGGGTTGATCCAAAGTGATTTTGCTGGCCCATTTCCTCATATGTCAACGAGTCAGGCCAAATATGCATTGACATTCATAGATGAATTTTTCAGGTTCTACTGGGTTTACTTCCTGAAACACAAGTCTGAAGTTTTTGGCCTCTTCAAAGTCTTTAAGGCTTTGGTTGAAAACCAGTCTAGGAGGAAACTCAAGGTCCTCAGATCTGAAAATGGTGGTGAGTATGTCAAGTCTGATTTCATTCAATATTGTGTAGATGTAGGTATTCAGATGCAACATTCTATCCCTTACACACCACAACAAAATGGTGTTGCTGAGAGGAAGAATAGATCACTAAAAGAGATGGCAACTTGCATGATGGAGGCTAAGAATTTGCCACCAAAGTTTTGGGCCAAAGCTATAAATTGTGTAGACTATATCTAGAATAGGGTGCCTCATAAACAGCTTTATCTTATGAATCCTTTTGAACAATGGAGTGGGCACAAGCCAGATGTGACCCATTTTAGGATTTTTGGCTCAAGGGCTTGGGCTAGAATTCCAATAGAAAAGAGGAAGGCTTTGCAGCCCCAAAGCCAAGAGTGTCTATTTTTTGAGTACTCTGAATATTCAAAAGGGTACAAGCTGATCAATTTTAGCATAAAAAAATCCTTCATTGAAAGGAGTGTTCAGTTCCAATAAGAGCCTTTAGCAACAGTTGAAGTTGGAGAGTCTTCTTCACCACCAGAACCACTGAATGTAAGTGAAGATAAAAATGAGTTTGCTGATCTGATATGTCTGATAATGATGATTTAATTTCAGATCTAATAGTTCTACAATACAAAAATGGGAAAAAAGGACCATTCATGTAGCTGGGGAACTAGCTAGAAATCCTAGTGATTTTAGGACGACTAGATCTCAGTTTGAGAGTGCCCTGTGTATGAAAGACCCCTTGTTTGTAGATAAATGCTATCTGATGGTTGAATAAAACCCACAAACATATGAATATGTAGCACATGATCCAATATGGCAAACATCCATGAAAGAATAATTCAGCTCACTCCAGAAGAACAATACTTTGGAGCTAGTTGATCTTCCCCCAGGGAGGAAGCTAGTTCAATGTAAGTGGGTTTTCAAAAACAATTTTGATGATGATGGTTCACCTTTTAAATATAAGGAATTATTGGTAACCAAGGGCTACTCATAGGTACATGTCATAGACTACAATGAGACCTTTGCACAAGTGGCAAAGATGGACTCCATCAAGCTAGCCTTAGCCATTACAGCTTTGAAGCAGTGGGAGGTACATCACATGGATGTGAAGTGTGCTTTCCTAAATGGAGATATTAATAAATAGATTTACATGCAGAATCCTCAAGGCTTTGTTACTAATCCATCTCTTGTGTGCAGGATAAATAAATCATTGTATGGGCTTAAGCAAGCCCCCAGGGCTTGGTATGCCAAGATTGGTGGATTTCTGCTATCATTGAATTTTGTTCGATGCAAGTCTGATCCTAATGTTTATTTCAAGCTGATTCATGGTTCTTTGATGATTATTTTCTCATATGTAGATGAACTTCTCATTATAGGAAGCTCAAAGGATGAAATTGCCTCCTTGAAGGATGCAATGAACCATGCATTTTCTATGACTGATTTGGGGTTATTGAGCCAATTCTTGGGTCTTGAGATTGCTCAAACCAAACATAGAATAAAAGTACATAAGTACAAGTATGCTTTGTATTTTCTAAACAAGTTCAACATGAATTATTGCAAGCCAAGCAAGACTCCCTTCCTTTCAGGAGTTAAGCTTGAAGAAGCAGATTCTTCACCTATGGTAAATAATACACTGTATAGGAAACTGATTGGGTGTTTGACGTACCTTACACGTAATCGAACTGATATTTATTATGCAGTAAGTGTGGCTTCAAGATACATGGATCAGCCTCAAAATATCCATTGGAGAGCAGCCAAAAGGATCCTTAACTTTGTTCAAGGAATAAGGACTCATGGGATCTTCTACAAAGCTAAATCTGATCTTGATTTGATTGGGTTTACTGACAGTGATTGGGCAGGTGACAACACAGATCGAAATTCAACATCAGGATATGTGTTCATGCTTGCTAAAGGACCATTCAGCTGGTCAAGCAAGAAACAGAGTGCCATTTCTCTCTCATCTACAGAAGCAGAGTACAGAGGAGTTGTAAATACAGCAACTCGATGTTTATGGTTGCAAGGGTTAGTTGGCGAGTGTGGATTTGAATCAGAATACTCAACTAATATCTATTGTAATAATTAGAGTACCATTCAAATCTGCAATGATCTAGTTCAGAGATAGAGAACCAAACACATTGAGATCCATATGCACTACATCAGACAGCTTGTGCATGATGGCACCATTCACCTACTCTACTGTTCATCTTCAGAACAAGTAGCAGACATCTTCACCAATTTTTTTTGTGAGAATACTTTCAGCAATATCAAATCACTGCTGGGGATTGCTGATCATGCTGTGAAGCATGATTGATGATAACATTTTCAAATTTTGTTTTATTGTCCATGTTTAAGGGAGGATTTTTCCCACTGGGTTTTTGCCTCTTTCCTTGGTTAAATGGACATACAGTATGTAAAGGGTGAATAAGACTTGTTGCTAGGACCTATTATTTTTTGATATTTTACTCATAATTCAGGCTTAAGGGGGGTTGTTATAATAATCAACCCATAGTTAGCTACCTTAGACATTAATTATCTCCATTTTTGTCTTATTTGCCTAGTTTCCATATTCCACTCTATGCAAGTTGTCCTCCACATGTCCTAGATGGTAAAACTTGGTAAAAAAGAGTCATGGAACACTTGGGAAACCTCTTGGAATCATTTCTACTTTATTCCTAGCCTTCCTAGTGCATATCTGCTTTTTCTGCTTTATTGCTGCTTTTACTGAGTTTTAAGGCAATTGGGAAAGTTTGACTAGGTGAAGTTAACTTGTTTTTGTCCCCATCATCCTCCACTCTTTTCTCCTAATAAAATCATGTATGAGTTATCCTTCCATCACCTATTATCCTCCCTAATTTATTTTTCCAATTCATGAGCTCCTAGATAGATTTGGAAGTTGCGTTATGCACCTATGGGGGATTTGCTTAGTTTTAGTAAGCCTGCTTTTGACCAATTCGAATGGCATCCTGTTGTAATCTCACAGATCACATAAGGTTACCAATAATACATACTAAAACATAACTATAAATAAGAGACAAGATACAAGAACAGATAGGACGAAACAAATTATATTATTACTGTAATGAGTTCATACAAGGTAGAGAACTGAACTGAGTTCTTGCTTGGCTCAACAGCCTAATATATACAATTTACAAACAGTTACAAAATAACTACTTGTCGATTCAGTGAACCGACATGAATGTTAGTTAATTCGACTAATCTTTTAGTTTAGTCGGCCGACCGACTTAGTCGGCTGATCGACTAAGTCGGCCCATCGACTTAGTCGGCTGATCGACTAAGTCAGTCATCATTCAAGTCGACTTATGTCGACTTGATCCTTCTACATATCCCCCACAAACAAAACATTTCTTCGTCCTGAAGAAACAGGGAGGGACAAAATTGATGTTTGTGACAGACCCTTCAAAACTGGTTACTGTTGTGGACTATGTAGACGGATGGTCGGTCTCTTTTGAACGCATATTTCGATAATAGCTGGCACTGTGATGGCAAGGTGATGCTGAAAGTCGGTCCAAATCTGAAATTCCTTCTGGATATCGATTGTTAAGGTAGTGAGAATTGAAAGGATCGACATCTTTTCGGACATGGGCATTTCTGCGATATTCTCCATGTTGGGACCCAAAAACTGGTTTTGCTCTTCTGCAGCATTGAGGAGTCGTTTCATCTGTGGGAAAATGGTGTCGACTTTCTCTAAGTTGGGAAGGGCCTGTTGAACCCATTGATGTGCTTCCCTTTCCAACTTCTGCAGTTTGTTTGTCTCCATCATAATATGCTCTTCAATTGTCTGCCTCAGTTCTGCTTCTGTCGACTTCCAACCTTCCAGAGCTTGGATGCCCTGCCGTGTCTGCCGTGTTTGGTGGTAGACCTGCCCATAGTGCATCGGCCAGTCTCTTAAGACTTCCTCGGTGACAATGGATTCTTCCATATGATCTTGTATAACTTTGTATGCCTTCGAGAATGTAGTGTGCTGGGCCAGGAGTAGTCGGGTGGTCTCCTCCTTCTGTTCTGCCTTAGTCTCTTGGAGATGAGCCTGTATGGTCGAAACCATGCTCTCGAAAAGCTGGTATGCCCTTTCAAGAGGTCGATCTGTGGTGAATTCGATAGGTCCTAGAATGACAGTTTGAGCAAGATCCCTACACTTGCCGAGAAACTCGACCTATTCTGCATCCCTATCTATGAGCTCCTTACTTCTTCTGACCGTCCTTTTCTTTGATTCTTTGGCCAAGGTTTTGAGTAGTTGGCCGACCTCTGTGTCGGTCAATGAAATTGCATCTTTTAGGCTGATCCACAGGCTGGATGTCTTTGTATGATGCTCTTTCTTCTGTTTTTGTCTGTTTGTCTCTTTCTTCTAGGTACCTGCAGTAGTGGAGGTTGGGTCTGTGGTTGGTGGATTGGAAGTCGAGGGTTTTTCTGGTTGGTTAGGTGGTATAGAAGTCGGGGGTTTTTCTTTTTGAGGAGGTGGTATGGAGGTCAGGGGTTTTTCTATTTGAGGAGGTGGTATGACCACTTCCGGATATGAAGATGACGATGGTTGTGACGGGTTTGGCTGTAATTCTGGTGGTGGGGATTTTGACGGTGGTGGTGGTGGTGATGGGGGTTGTGATGATGGTGGTGTTGGTGACGGAGTGGGGGTATGGACAGGGGTCAAAGGGTTGGCTGGAGTGTGTTGTGAACTTTGGTCGGAAGAGATACCTGCTTTCGAAGGTGTAGTGGGTAGGTCATCCTGGGCGTCGGTGTTTATTGGCTCTGTGACAAACTGTGATGCGCCAATTACGTCACCTTGTCGGTCTCGGGTGAATGTCGTCATAATGTGTTGATAGGGCTTCTTGCTTGCATAGAGAGGGGTTGTTGTTCATATTTTATGTGCCGACTGAAACAGTGCAGGCAACATCTCGAAGAATGCTTTAAGCTCGGCATCTTTGTCGACCTTGGCTCTGACTGCCTTCGAGATTGCTCTTTGATATACGTCACTGGGGATGCCCGACTGTTGTGCTGGTGCTTGCTCCTCAAATATTTTGGTTGGTGATGGGGGTGGTGGGGTCGACACAAGGTCAACTATGTCTTCGAGTGTCGACGTGATTTTTGCTTTTTTCGGTCGACCTTCTGGGGCTCCGGCTGCCAAAAACCATTGAAACTGGGTTTCAACTGGGATTTTGTTTACGTTGGAATCCTCGACAATGTCAACGGCCGTAGCTAGGAGTTCCTCCTCATCGTCAGACGAATCAGCAAGGATAAGCTTACGCTTACCCTTGCCTTGCTGTACTTTTTTAGCTCTGAGTCTTTTTCGCACGGCAGCTATCTCCTTGGCCAAGTTCTTAATGATGCTTTGAGATAAAGCATACTCAGGGTCATCGGTCTGTACTTCATCTGTCGGCAACCGAATTGGGTCGACTACTGTTGGAGCCGGTGGAGTGGGTTGTTGTAGTGGTTGTGCTTGTGGTTGCTGTTGCTCTGTCGGTGGAGGGTCAACTACCTTTGCAGTCGGGGGTTTGATAGTGATGTGGACCCAGCTAGTGGTCTCGACTGGGGTGTCCTCCGACACAAATGTGCTTTATATATATATTTAGCACGTAATATTCCTCCTTTTCCTAGTCGGTGAGGGGATCCTGTATAGAAAAGTCGATCTATTTGTCGGCGTTTGGGACTGGTATTTTAGTCTTTACCTGTCGCGACAGTTTCTGAAATATCTGCTCAACTGTCAGATAGTAGTCGAGGTCCTAGGATTTGGGGTCCTGACCTTGCATGTACCAGACCAACGTGTGGTCAAGTTCTAACTGTATATGGGAGTTCGCAGGGAGGTTTCGTCGGATGTTCTAGGGCACCCTCCACCTTGTTGTGCGAACCTTCAACTGCTGAAACCAGTTTTCTAAGAAGACTTTCCCCTGTGCAAGCTCATGCAGGGTTCCTCTTTGTGAAAAGGGTTTAAATCTGTTCATCTCGAATTTGGTCAGCTCCCAGAATACTGGACTGCCTTCTGGACAGATATGGTACATAACAATCCAGAGAATGAGAGAGGGGAACTTGATCATACCTCCCGTCTCTTGGCATCTTTCGCAGATGGTTTTGACCATGTCGGCAACATAGTCTCCCCATCGGTAAATCCGACCATTGGTCGCGATTGTGTTGACAGCCTCCAGCATCTCCAGTTTAAGGTCGTTGCCTTGACCGGCTAGTGTAAGGGTGATGGCAATGATTTTAGCCATGATTTGTGGCGTCCGTGTCGCAATCTGTCCAATCATCAAACCCTTGGAGTTCTTTCCCGATGGCGAGCCCGTAATCTCTTCGACTAACCCTTATTTTATGCCAATGGGTACAGGGATGCCTTGGTTGGATAGACCAATTAGTCATGAGATAACATCCTCGGTAATGTCAATCAGCTTGTCGAAGTAGAATCGACCGTTGTGGTAACGGCTGATAATGAATTTGATCGTGGCTTCTTTCGTCCCACCAAAGCTGGCCATCAATGGTGCGTTAGGGTAGTTGAAGATGGTGCTCTTTGGGATTTTCTCAGCGGCCTGGGTCAACCTTTTGTCGACATAGGCCCATTCTTGGATTTATGTCCAGATTTTCCGCCATTGGCCGTCTTGGACTTTGGCATTTTTTATGTTCTTTAAGCGACGGACCAAAGGTGTGTCCTCCGCCTGCAACTCTCTCGCCTTAGTCGCTGCTCGGGTCAGTTTGGGTGCCATTGTGTTGGGTTGGTCAAAGGTGTTATAGGGTTCTTGGTGTTTAGTCGACTGAGATTGCGGATGCTCTGTGGGTAAATGGTGTGGTGGATGGACCTTCGACTGTATGGTATTTATAGGCGTGGGTGTTTTTGCGTGCAGGGATGGACATATTAATGACGGACTAGACAGTCCGGCTGTAATACTTGAATGGCACTTAATGGAAGAATGCGTGCGACGCTCGAGACCATCAATGCGTGATGGGACTCTTGAGGTCGTCGGTCGGTGTCAGAGGTGAAAATGGTCAGGCGGACTGGTCGATGAGGATGGTCGAAGATGATGATGTCGGTTATCGAAGTAGTGAGTTGCTATCATGGTTGTTGTGTGTGATTGTATTGGTTTGTTTTGGACATTTTTAGGTTTTTATGGGTTTTTTATTGACGGTTAAGGTCGTTATTTGATTTTTTTTTTTTCAGTTTCTATAATGTTTGAGTCAGGCTCCATTGACGAGCTTTCGAAATGCTAGGCCCTATAATGTCTTTATTCGGACCGAGCCATTGGGGTTTATTTCTTCGACAATGTAAGGTCCCATCCATTCTGTATGTAGTTTCTTGGGTTTTCCCTTGACTCCACTGTTATAAAGTAAAGCAAGGTCTCCGACCGACAGGTTTTTGTGTTTGATGTTAGGGTCGTGCCAGGATTTCTGTTGTTGTTTGTGAATTTCCTGATGCTAGATAGCCATGAGTCTATGTTATTCTAGCATACTGAGTTGGAATAGTCGGTCCTTTCTTGCCTGTTCGACATTGACATGTAGTAGCTGTGCAATAATAGGTGTCTGCTATCGGAAATGTAGGGGGACGACTGCTTCCTTCCCGTAGACTAGTCGAAAGGGGGTTTGGTCGGTCGACCATTTATATGCTATCCTATATTCCCAAAGAACCGTAGGGATTTTCTCATCCCAGTCATCTTTGTCAGTGTTGCATATTTTGGTTAACCCTTCTGTCAATGTTTTGTTAAAAGCTTCAATCGCGCCGTTCGACTGAGGATGATATGCAGTGCTTCGTCAGTGGTCGATGTGAAACTGGTCGGTCAAATTTTTGATGGTTTTGTTGATAAAGTGTGATCCTTGGTCGCTAATCAATGTTATTGGGCATCCAAATCTAGTGATAATGTTTTCGTAGATAAACTTAGCATCTACCTCACTTGAACATGTATCGACGGGTTCAGCTTCTGCCCATTTGGTGACATATTCCACTGCCGTGATAATATATCTTGCACCTGATCGTTTGGCTGGGATAGGAAAAGGTCCTATGAAGTCTATTGCCCAAAGTTCGAATGTGAGACTAGGGTTTACAGATATCAAGGGAATTTCTATGCTCGGCAGAGCTTGACCAAGTCGTTGACATCTGTCACATCGACTAACGAAGTTTTTGCAATCTTTGTGGATTGTCGGCCACCATAATCCCGACTGTTGGATTTTCTTGGCAGTTGTGTCTGCTTGAAAGTGTCCTCCTTCAAGTCCATAGTGTGCTTCATGCATGATTTGTTCTCTTTCATGGTCGAGTACACATCTTCTGAGAATGTCGTCTAACCCCATTTTGTACAAAAATCCATTGATGAGGCTATAGGGTGCAGTGTTCATAGCTAAGATTTGTTTTTTTCTTGGTGTTCAGATCTTCTGGTGCCTGACCTGTCTCTAAGAACTAAGATATTTATTCTAGTTCTTCGGGTACTGCTTCTATGCGGAATAGATGTGCATCCGGCAAGTCGTCATCAACTCCGGTCAGTTCCTCCCCTGTGTCGATACAGGATAGGTGGTCGGGCCCAACATTTGGCTTTCCTGGTCGGACAATGATTTCGAACTCAAATTCTTGAAAAAGGAGGAGCCATTGACAAATTCTCCCATGATGAAGGGGTTTATTCACAAGGTACTTCAAAGCTTGATGGTCGGTATAAAATGTGAAAGGGTTGGCCAATAGGTAATGTCGATACTTTTGGAGAGAAAATACCATACCTAGGGATTCTCTTTCAGTGGTCAAATAGTTCCTTTCAGCTTTATTTAATTTTTGACTGCTATATACTATAGGGTAATCCATCCCATCATCCCCTGGTTGAGTAAGGATGGCTCCAATTGCGATGCCTGATGCATCAATATGCACATGAAATTTGGTCGACCAGTTTGGAAACTTGAGTATGGGGGCTTCGACCAGTTTTCATTTTAGTTTGTCGAAGGAGATTTGGCATTCTGCTGTCCACTTAAATTCTTGGTCTTCCTTTAGTAATTCTTATAAAGGGTATGTCATGTCTGAATAGTGTTTGATGAACTTTCGATAATATCCTGTATGTCCAAGTAACACTCTGACCTGTTTAGGGTTTATCGGGGGTTTCAGGTCGAGGATGATTTTAATTTTTGCAAAGTCGACCTTGATACCATCTTTACAGACAATATTCCCTAAGAGTATTCCTATAGGGGTCATAACGATACACTTCTTAATATTCAGGGAGAGTTGAATCTGTTGACATCTCTCCAGCATAAGTCGGAGCCATGTGCAGTGATCTTTTAAGGTGGAGTATATAGTCCAATCATCAAAGTATACTGCCATGGTCTTATAGATATATTCTTGGAAGGTCTTGACAATAATTCGAGAAAACACTGTAGGTGCATTCTTTAGCCCAAAAGGCATAACTCTGTAAGCAACATAGCCAAATTCACAGACAAAGGTTTTCTTCTTTTGATCTTCCTTTTCTATTGGGACTTGGTTATACCCTGAGAATCCATCTGTGAAGGAATAGCATTCATGTCCTGCCACTTCATTTAAGATTTCATCAGCATAGGGGGTTGGGAATGGATCTGTCAATGTGACTTTGTTAAGCTCCCTAAATTATACACGAATTCTCAAACTTGTCGGGCCATGTTTCTTTGGCTGGATGACCATGGGACTTGCCCATTCGGACTGATCGATGGGGTAAATGATCCCTGCTGCTAGCATGTTGTCTATTTCCTTTTTAACTATTTCTTTGTACTTATGAGCTAGTTTATACGGTCTTTTCTTGATAGGTTGGACATCAGGTTTAGTATCTATTTTCATTTCTCCCATCTCGTGTACTAATCCTTTTAAGTCTTTATAGTCCCTTGCAAAGACATCCTGGAACTCTCTAAGTAAGTTCACTATTTCAGTGGTCTGCTGTTCATTCCAGTAGTCACCAATCTTGGCTATTTTTGGTCGGTCGTCGTTGGAAATGTCGACCTCCTTAGTTTTCACTTTGGCATCTAGCCACTCTGGTGCTTTAGCTTCATTGATCAACCGACTTCCTTCTGTGAACTGTGATAATGTGGCAGGGAAGTTGGCTGCAGTCATTCTGTCAAGATCGGGTTTGTTGGTGGTCTCGACTTTCAAGATTGAGTAGATCGATTTGGTTGTTTCAATGTGGTCGGTCTTCCATATGAAGCTCTTACCTTCTGCATGTTCATTTTCTAAGTGTAAATGTGTTGAATGTGATTTTGATTCAGTTTGTATCTTGTTACAGTCCTTGATATGTCGATGGTCGTGGAAGGGTTGTTTTTTTGTCGGTTGGAGAAATTATTTGATTTGGTGTGCTGTCCCAACCAATTTTTCATTTTGAGGTATGAACTGGAAGTCCTTAATAAAATTTTCTTTAAGTTCATGCCAAAACAAGGTTTCTCCTCGAGCTTCCTCCATCTTATACCATTTATTAGGTAAGTCAGCTAAGGTTGAAGGAAACAGATGTGGCCAGGCTCGCTCATCTTTGTATCCAAGCCTTCTCCACTCCTTTTCACATAGCTTGATGTGTTCTTCGGGGTTTTGTCCTTGGACAAAGATAGGGAGTTGAGATTCCTTGGTTAAATTTTTCCCACCAAACCGTTCGACAAAGAAAGTTGAAGCAGTTGTCCAGGTTTGCAATTTTGATTGATGGGTGTCCCACCATCTAGCTGCTTGACCTGTAAATGTTTCCATTAAGCTTTGAAGTCTGCCATGTTCTCCAATATTTTTAGATAATTGTTCGACATGCATGACTGGGGATTCCCTCTCCCTATACCTTGGTTGTTGTGTAGTGTTTATGTTGGTCAGTTGTAAGGTAGGGCATTCCCTTAGTCTCTTTTCAAAGATTTTGGGGATAATTGAGACTACGAAGCACTGTCGGGTGGGTTTTTTCTGTACTTTTTGGATAGTCCAACACCCTCTTGCTTTTGTTTCATAATTTTCCATCTCCCAGTCATATAATTCAGCATCTAAGTTATAACCAATGGAGTCTTAGTTACCTAAGTGAAGTTCCCCCTGGATGTTTGGTTCTGTATAGTCCAGATTGTTGTGGATCTGGTATAGTTGTCTAACATCAACTTCCTCATCAATTGGATTTGTCCAAGGCTGTCCTTGGGATGGGTGAATGGGTACAATGAATTTGTGAACATTTCCTTTGATCTTGATCCATTCTTTGTCTACGGATATAGATGCTTTCATTTGTATTCCCTAAGGCTGACCTACTAGGGCTGGAAAAGAGCTAGAACCTTCCTTCGGGTCAATAATTTCAAAATCAACTTTAGTCGAGATTCCCTTAATGGTCATGTTGACATCTCTCCAAACCCCAATGGGTTCAATGAGGCCTTGGTCGACTACTTTTAGGTAGATGCCGGACTCATAGAGTCGAGGTTTACCCATCTGTTCCCATGTATCCCTTGTCATAATATTTACTTGAGACCCGAAATCGAGCACTACCTGTCGGACGTGGTAACCTTTGATTTCTAGGTCGACAAGCGGGTCGACACCATTTTTATCTTTTTGGTTTAAGCTGCAAATGTTCTTAGTTTGTTTTTCAATGTTGGTACCTTTTAGTGTGTGTAATAAGTCGATAAATTGAGCTACGGATTTGTCTGATTGAGCTAGCTGGATTAATTGATGTACTATGTCGGGTCAACTGTTAACAAGGTCTTCTTGTCGTGCAATATCGTGAAATATGTGTGTGGCTTCTTGATATGTTTGTATTTCTTTGCTAGGGTCAGGGTATGTGTTTGTATTTTTAATTTTACTTATCTGAGGGTTATCAAGCCCTTTTTTTGTGCCTTGTCTAGTGACAATCTGTAAATTTTTAGTAGGTATTACATCATGCTTCTGGACACAAGACAAGACATTAACATTTTTCTTATTATTTATTTTTTCTAACATAGTAGGACAATCCTCCAGAGAGTGATCGCCTACTCCATAATGGTTACAGAATTTCAGATTAGTCATGTCCTTGTATGGACAGTCGACGTATCGGTGCCCTTCTTTATGACATATAAAGCACTGGTTAGATCAACGCGGTCGTATGTCATGATTCCCGACGAATCGACCTCTTCCTCCAAACCCTTGTCATCGATTGTCATACCGGCGCTCATATCGTCAGCCTTCGTATCTTTTCCCGCTCTGGTCATTGGTATTATTTTGCTCATTGTTTTGCACTACTGCATTCATCTGGTAGACCGCCTGATAATTCTGTCTATTTTTCAGGTTTAATTGACAGTCGGCCATATTGTGACTTTTTGTCTCACAGATGGCGCACCAGGAAGCTTTTGTGTTATTCATGTTAAACGGGCATTCTTTCATAGAATGATCTCCGGCCTCTTGGAAAATGTCGCAAAATACTTTAGTTTGCACCCTATGGTATATCGCGAGTTGCAAAGACTTGATAATCCTAGTGAGGAACCATATTTTATCAGCCCCTCCTATCACCTAAGTTTGCTTATGGCCTTTAGCTTGAGTAGGAGAGTTTTGTGTGTTTTTTCTAGTTTTCAAACCCTAGGTTAGGATTTTAGTGATAAACAATCTGAATGACTTTCATTTGAGACGATCCAGGGGAGTTCAAGTCTTTCCATGTGACCTTCCTCCAATTATAGGAGAGAGACCTATGGAAGCCACTAACCAAGGAGACACAACTGGTTCTCATGTGGAAGAAAATCCAGTAGTGGAGGTGAGGGAAGAATTCACTACATATGAAAATCCATTGGTCAAGAATACTCCTACAACTGATATTGCTTTCCATTTTCCAATGGAAGTTCATGTTGATTCGTCAAATTGGGTTGAGCATCCATCTAATGATACCAAGGGGACTAAATATGTCCGTACTGCTCCATTTTGGAGAAATTCTATGGGTCAAGCAATTTCCAAATTTGGGATTACTAGATCATCCTTTTTTAATCCTCCAGTGGATGAGGTTGTGTATAGAAATTTCCAACCATATCTTGATTGTATGTGCGACTTTCAAGAAATACTAGAGAAAATTGTTACCTCATCTCTACCTCATAAAGAACCTATGTCATTTCTTTTACCCTATTTATCGGAATCAGTCCTGTCTGGATATCATTCACTCTCAACATCTCAAGTTACTCATAGTTTGACATCATCGGTTCAAGGATCAATAGTTCCTAATCCATATCAACCTTCCAACCCTGTTACTATAGTTCAAAATACAGGGTATTTTTTTGGTTCGCTTGTATCTTATTCCACTGGAGGGAAACCTCCAGCTCAAGTTACATCAATAGTGAGTGGATTTACATCCTGTACAAGACAGACATCTGATGTAGGAAATTCAATAGCTGTAGTCCCTCCCATGATAACCAAAGCAGTTAATCCCCTTTCTAGTACGGGCCAACCCTTAGGGGTATATCTCATAATTAATAAACCTTCTTGGGGATATAATCACCCAGGAAATATATCATCCATAAATAATGTGAATTTTCAACCTACATCTACAAGAATGGTATATCTCAGTATTCCTTACCCCAGAAACATGTTTACACCTTGGGGAAACCCAATTGGTCTTATATGCCTATTCCTAGGGGGATACCTATCAATACTGCTGGAGCATATGGTGGCCCACCTTTTGGGGTGCCACTTGGTGGAGGCCCACTCAGTGGAAGAGTCCCACCTTATAGTGGACCACCTCCTGACATACCACCTTATGGAGGACCACCACCTTCTGGTGGACCACCACCTAGAGGACAACCTCCTTCGAGACCACCTTCTAGAGGACCACCTTCTAGTGGACCACTTTTTTCAGTCCCACCTAGCGAAGGACCACCACCACCACCACCTAGAGGAAACACTCCTCTCAGAAGCCTTCCTCCATCTAGCAGATCTTCGGGAGGATCGTTTGCAAATCCAAATTCCCAACAACTAGTGTATCAATCAACCTATGGTCCTACTATTATACAGATGCCTTATCAATACTACCAGTATGTGCATCCTAACCGACAACTTCCTTTTTTGGAAACTTTGGACTTGCTTGATCTATCCAAGTTGATTAATGATCCCTTTCAGCATAACCCTTTGTGTCCTACTATTCCAGTAAAGTTACCATCAGATATCCCAAAATTTGATGGGAAGCAGGGAGAAGATCCTAAAAACCATGCTATGACTTTCCATCTATGGTGTTCTTCCAACTCCTTGATGGATGACTTAGTTTGTTTAAGGCTCTTCTAGCGAAATTTGACTAGTATGCCTGCAAAGTGGTACATTGAACTTCTGCAACATTTGTTTGTGGAATTTATCTCATTGGTGACAATTTTTCTTACTCATTTCCAACTGCCCATTCATTACAATACAGGTACAAATCATTTTACATCCCTTCATCAAATTACCTCCACGCATATTCCAAATCATATTCATGATTGGAGGAGACGACGAAGACTCATTAAAGCCCCTATTCTAGATCATCTATTGACATATTGGTTCATGAAATCCTTGTTGCCTCCCATTTCCAAAGATGTGTCTATGGGTGGTGATGTTATTGAAGTGTAGGATGTCAGTTGTGCTCAGTATATGTACTTGGTCTATTCCCATTATGAAACTCTATATGACCTAATCCCTCAATCTCCTCGTCCCAGCACTGACCCTACCAAGCCACCTCTAGAACTCTTGTTGATGGGGCTGTCAGTTCAATCCAGCCCTTGTCAGTAGCTAATCATGCCAAGCAAAAGAATCCTCCTCCTAATACTTTTTATTCTCTTACAGTTTCTACCAAGGTAAATTCCATTCAATCCACACAGACACCCAACAATAAAAAGAAAGGAAAAGGAAAGAATAAAAATCCTAGAAACAAGTAGGAGAATCCCAAGGCTACATTCCCAGAGAATGACAATAAAGGGAAGAGGAAGGCTAAGTATCCCTGATTATTCTATGGTGGTGACCACTTCACAAAGGAGTTTCCTTGCCTTGAGGAGGTTAGTAAATTTATGAAAAGTAACCCTACACCAGCAGTGCTTACTGACCCCTTTCCTTCTCAACAAAAAATTGATATATCATATGTCTAATGAAGGAACCTCTAATTCTATAGAATAAATCTGAATGATGTCCTCGAAAACTATTAATTTAAGTACTAGTAGTTAGTCATATGACAAGTCGGTAGAGAAGAAGCACGAAAATCCTTCTCCCAAGAAAACTCCTTCCACTAGTTCTCCTCCATCTTCGTCTAATGGTCCTATAAAAATCAAGAAACCTAATCTTGACTTGATTTTTCACCCACCTAAGAGTACGCTCAGGAAGTTTGTCTTTAATCCAAATTATAGAGCTACACAATTCTACAATGTTGTTGAATATTTGGCTCACAAACCTTGGGTGATGTCTACCCTTGAGGTACTCCAAAGTTGTCCAATGCAGCACAAAAACTTGTTAACAACATTGGGGGCATTAGACCCAGATAACACTAGCCTAATTAATTTTAATGTGGAGAACTATAAGTCCATATTACCCCACCATCTCGTGTTTCAAATCGTGACTAGAGTACCAGAGTAGTTGGGAGGAAGGTCCATAGGACCGTTTTGGATGAGGGAGCTTCCACCTCAATACTGTCTATGACTTGTTGGAGAGCCATTGGTTCTCCTGAACTTACAAAGTCACCTAAAACATTGAAAGCTTTCTATGGATGAGGTTTCCAACCTCATGGTATGTTACCAGCCCTTTCAATCGAGCTTGAGGGAAAGACTGTTTCCATTCAAGTGGAGGTAGTCGATGCCCTATTAGACTACAATATTATATTGGGGAGAAACTGGTTCTATAATATGATGAATGTCACTTTGACAATATTTTGAACCCTCCAATTCCCTCATTTGGGGAAGATTGTGACTATTGATCAACTCGATTTCTGCACACCAGATGTTTCCACCCCCACTGCAAATAATATCCCCATGCTAGGTTAATCCCCTCCACCTTATCAATCTATTGGGGTAGGTATGTTGAAGGATTCCACCCTTATGGGAGTGTTTCCCTCAGCCTCTTCTCATACGGATGTGGAAACTGTAAACATGATTTCCATGACCAACCATAGTCCTAGAGGAAAACATATTGTTGACTCGTCATCTCTTGGCCCCCATGAATCACTTTATGATGTTATTCAATATTCTTTCGATGACCACTCTGATGATATTCATATAGTGGATTTGGATCCTTACCACCTACCTTATTGGCTAGAACCCTCTCCTCCCCTCTAGACTGTCTCTCCCATACTTTTTTCGTCAGATGATTCCATTATGGAAATCATGAGTGCGGATGAATCTATATGAGAAGACCATCATCATCGATCCTCTTTCCTTCCAAATGCCAGTTCGGTAGACTTTGATCTTGTGTCTCTTATTAGTACTAATATTTTCACCAATCCTCAAACACCTCTCTTGTTTCAAGATATATATTTCAAAGGAAATCTTTGCCACATCACTCAGACAACCCCTATTGACATATTAGTCAAGCCCGTAACTATTGAGCATGTTCATGTAGGCCAAAACTTCCAAACAGAAGAAGATGAAAGTTATAGAGCTCTATTCAAAGAGTTCCATGATTTTTTTTCTTGTACATACAAAAAAATGCCTGGGATTGATCCTTCCATCATGGTACACAAGATCAAAACCTATCCCATGGCCAAACCATTCCAACAAAAACTAAGACAAGTCCATCCTAGGACGGTTGAGTCTATTAAATCCGAAGTGGAAAAATTTCTAAAGGTGGGGTTTATTTATTCCATATCACTGACGGATTGGGTTTCTAATATTGTCCTTGTGGAAAAGAAGCAGGATACTATTAGGGTTTGTATCAATTTCTGATATTTAAATAAGGCTTGTCCTAAGGACAATTTCACTACTCCACACATTGATCAAATCATTGAAAACTGTGCTGGGAGTGTCATATTTTCCTTCATGGATGGATTTTTTGGCTACAATCAAATAGAGATTCTATTCACTGACCAGCATAAAATGGAATTCATTTTCCCATGGGGAACCTTTGCATATCTGAAGTTACCCTTTGGTTTGAAAAATGCTGGAGCTACATTCCAACGCATCATGTCCTATGCTTTTCATGATATCAAGCACATTGTGGTGCCATATCTTGATGATCTCCCTGCTCATTTCCACCCATGGGAGGACAACCTAGGGAACCTTAAAGACATTTTCCTTAGGTGCCGTCATTGTAATATTTAACTGAGTCAAGATAAGTGTGTCTTATGTGTTGATACTAAACGTCTTCTTGGCTTCGTGGTTTCCAAATATGGAATCTAGATAGATCCTTTGAAAATTGCTGCTATTCTGGCCTTACCCGCTCTGAAAAATATCACCGAACTCCAAATTTTGCAAGGGAAGGAAAACTTTCTTCGTTTTTTCGTATGCAACTTCATGAAAAAAAATGCATGGCTATATGTGTCTCCTAAAGAAGGACACTTCATTATTTTGGGATGATCGATCCCAACGAGATTTTGATAATCTGAAACATGCTTTGATGCATTCACGAGTGTTGCACCCCCCAGATTATTCAAAAGACTTTCTACTATATGTTTTTTCCTCCACTACCACCATTTTTATGGTTCTAGAGAAGGAATATCCCAATGACCAAGAACATGTGATCTATTACCTAAGTAAGAGTCTCATTGACTCTAAAACCCATTATTCGCATGTGGAGAAGATAGCTTTGGCCATGGTCATTACTATGCAAAAATTTTGTCACTACATGTTACTACACACCACAATCATACTCCTAAATCAAAACCCCATGTGCTACATTCTGACTCGTCAGGTACTGGGGGCAAGTATTCCCATTGGATAGTTATCTTACAGGAATTTAACCTTGAGTTTGTTAAGGCTACTTTGAAGAAGTCCTTTGTTTTCATGGAATTAATGTGTGACCTTCCCTGTTCTATGATGGAAGATGAGCCCAATGATTCATTTCCAGTTGAATTCTCATTCCTGATAAGCCCAAATGATCCATGTTATGGAGATTTGATTATCTAGCTCCAGACCTAAATATTTCAGCCTGACATGACCCATGACGATTGTCTTCATATATGTCACCACGTGAAGTACTATATCATCTTAAACGATACATTGTATCAACATAGTATTGAATCCGTCCTCTAATTATTCCTTACACTTGAATAGGCTGAACAAGTTTTAAATGATTGTCACTTTAGAGCATATGGCGGTCATCTTTCTGGGATGGCGACAACTCAAAAAATTCTCCACGCTAGGTATTTTTGGCCCTCCATATTTAAAGATTGTCATGAGGCAGTCAAGAAATTCCCACCCTGTCAATAATTTTATCCTAAAATGCACACCCACCCTTCTCTTTTATACCATGTCATTACAGCTAGCCCTTTCACTAAGTGGGGTATTGATTTAATGCATTGTAAGCCTAACTCAGCCAGGGGGCATGGTTACATCATCATAGCCATCAATTACATTATAGAATGGCATCAGGCAATTCCTACATATGCATAGGATGGCAATACTGCTTCCCTCTTTTTGTTCAATCACGTGACAGCTAGGTTTGGAGTCCCGCAAGCCATAGTCATTGACCACGGATCTCATTTCCACAATCAGATGATGGCTAAGCTGAGTGCTAAGATGGTTTTTTTCCATGAAAACTCAACTCTGTATTACCCATAGGCTAATGGTTAGGTTGAGGCCATTAACAAATTTTTGAAAACTATGTTGCGTAGGATGGTTGGAGACCACAAATCCAATTGGCATTTCAATCTCTTTTACACACCATGGGCTTGCAGAACTTCATTCAAAATAACAACTAGTTTCACACATGTTCAATTGGTTTATGGACTAGGAGTTGTCCTCCCTATCGAGTGTCAAATCCTGTCACTCAAACTTGCAGTAGAAATTCTTCCAAAAACTTCCACCGAGGAAGAACATTTTTTGTACTTAACAAACCTTGGTGAAAATAGAAGATATGTTTCGTTGGCTAATGAGGCACACAAAAAGTGCATCAAGGATCAATATGATAAGTCTGTCTAGCCTCATGTCTTCAATGAAGGTGACCTAGTTCTGACTTACAATCAGAGACATGATAAGCTAGGGAAGGGGAAGTTTGAATCCATGTGGTACAGTCCCTTTATCATGAGTAAAGTATTAGAGAAGGTGGATTACGAACTTGTATACTACGATGGGATACCTTTTGGGAAACCTCATAATGGGTTGTACCTGAAGAGGTACTATGCTTGAAATCATTTATGTATGGTACCTTGTATATATGTATATTGATTGAATTTTTAAGTGTGTTTTAGTTTTTTCAATATGGTTTTGATTCTTGTTGTCAATATTGTTTATACCATGTTTTGGTTACATAGATTGGATGAATTCTTAAGGTTTTTCTGATGCGGATTGGATTCATACCTTGAATCTTGCTTCAGCTACCTAGGTTGTGTATTCCTTAGCACATGACTTAGTTAGTTCAGGGGAAATTTCTATTTGTCTAACTACCAACAACATTGTCGAGTATCAAGCAGCAATAGGTTTGTTGACCGAGGCTACTTCTCAGGACATTCATGACTTGGTAGTATTCATGGACCTGTAGCTAGTGATTTGTGATTTAAACCACGTTTATACCATTAGAAACCCTACGCTCCTTCACCCCTTTTGAAGAGTATGTCTATTGGAGAGGGCATTCGAGTTAATCACTTATAGGCACTTTCCTAGGTATTACAATATGGTTGCCGACTCATTCACAACCTACATTTTAGATTGGTATATTTCCCACACATAACTTTTATAAATAAAACATGTTCCATTGTAAATTAAAATAAGCAGTAAAAGACACATAAAAACTCGTGTAAATATCATTTTTCCCATTTGAAACACACATAAACATTGTAAATAAGTATGTATATATAAATTGTTTTACACAAACATGGTCACAAGACCCCAACTAAATGACTCTGGCTTTCAGATATACAAAATGTCAAAAATATTGAATCTAGCTAGCTTCAAATGTATACATCATGCGGAATGTCTAGTGGTGCTCGTGATAGCACATGATAGCCCAAGCTACCCTCTGGAGCAAACAACTAAAACAACCTGACACCCCAGCTGTATGTCTCCGATACCTCCTAGGGAGGTCATCTATAGCAGCATCCGGAATGTCCAATGTCAACCAATTGAGGTTGTTCTCTAACTCGATTAACTCATCATCTCCTCTGTGCACAAAGAGAGCCCCTTCTTTCCTTTCCATTGCGGATGAGCCCCTTGGTCGCACATCTCCTACATATACATGAAAAATTTAGGTCTTGTCATCATATATAAAAATCATAAAACATTAAACATTAAAAAACAATCAACATCTTGATCATTTCTTTTTATTGATGTCACCCCATTGAGCATCAGCTCATAAATGTATATCAATATCTCCTCGAAATTCGGTGCTATCATAAGCATAATCCTCGATCATGGCAATCTTGTCATCTAGCCAACGGAAGAAAGGATTCACGTACTTGACCTTGGATCCGCCACCTCTAGTGCAAGCCAAGATCTCCACCCATTGTAGCATGTGGGGGTCTCTAGATATCAGCTCAGTAAATACCACCTGTGGCCTCAAGAGAGGTACCCTATCGAAGACGAAACAAGCCAAGATGGTCCCATAACCGAATTGTTTCAGTTCTCCCTGTCGAAACTTGGTCAGCTGATACTTGAACACAGTCAACAATTTCTTGGCCCAGTTAAACACTGTGGGTGCCATGGCCTCTAGGGAATAAATCATATGTTCCCAAGAATATTGATGAGCCCCTTGGCTCCCAGCAACCGTCTGCATGATGAAGAGCACGGTCCGAAGTGGCAAGTCCATCACATCCTTAATTGGGATTTTCTTCCCAATGATTTTAGTTCCTAGATAACAATGACAAACTATGATCTCTTGTGTGGTAATTTATTCCCCTTGGAATCCCATTAAATAAATAGGCAAATTATGCCTAGATAATCCAGTGAGAAAATAAATATATTCCACTTCCACAGTGAGAAGGTGGCCCCCCACCTCAAAATATTATTCTTTCGGGTTCCACATCCAAAAAATATACTCCAGTAACTTGATATGGGATATCATACTGGGAGCTTGGAATAATTTCAAAAGGCCACAAGCCCATAGAGAGGCTATGGAATCCCCATATTCCTTAGCATGGGAGTCATCATCCTCATTTTGTCGTTCCTTCCACACCACCATTTTGAACAAAACGACCTGTCAAAAACCATAAATAGAGCATTTAGACACATAATCAATCAATAAAAATGATTAAAACCCATTATTTTTGCTAGGCCATCCATTTTTGGGGTGTGGTTTATGGCATCACTTCTGTCTCCTTAAGACAGAGCAGTCTCACCGCTTGTCTAAGGCATAAAAAACATGGTTTTCCATGGGTACCACTTCTCCTAGAAAGGAGAAATGTGTTACCCAGGAAATGAATTTTGCTCTTGGGTAAAAATCCCCAAAAGCTCAATGAAAATGCTCAGAAAGGAAAAATTGCAACCATGAAAATGATGAGAATGGTCTTGGCTCTTACTTAAGACTGGCGGATAAAAAAATGGATGGGTAATAGCTCTAGATTCTCCAACTAAAATTTACACACAAATGCTCCAAATGGCTCTCTAAAACTTGGTAAATGGTAAATGAAATGTTTTTACTATTTCATTTTACTTTTATATGATATTATTTAGGGTTTTTATATTATTTTAATATTTTTTAATTGTTTTGTTAAAAAATTCCCTTTTCTATAGTTATAATGTCAATTTTAAATATTGTTTTGGGGAGCTAATAGTCTCTTTAGAAGATCTTGCAGGGATGGAAGTGAATAGTATTGGCTATGGGTAAGTTTGTTTTTGGATTTTTCATACTTCCATAAAATGGAAAAAGTCATTGAGCGCTAATTTTGACATGTTCGTTGTGCTCTCTAAACCTAGTCCCGAATTTCTGATTCATTTTCGCTTCTTTTCAGGCTCGTTAAACTCACGTATCACAAAAAGAAACCCTAATGGAGTCTTCTTTAAACTCTTTTTGGACTCCTTAAACATGAAAATATTGTTGACCAAACTTGTCTTCTTCATGCTCATAAAAGTACTTGAAGAGTTGTCTTCTTTACTGTAGTTTACCCCTTTTTTCAGTTTGGACTGACTGGTTACGAAAAAGGAGCACTCTAGCCAATCATGACTGGAAGAGTTCTCTCGGGTATCATTTTATACTTTTTTGGGCCCTAGAGACTAAATTTTAAAAAAAAGGACTTTTTGGAGTCTTCGTTTGTCTTCATTTAGACTCCCTAAACATGAACGATACCAAGTTTACTTTCGATGGACTTGTTAAACTAAACACCGACAGACCCTTTTTTGGGAGTGAACCCCTCCTTTCTTAGGTTTGTGAAATATATGAGAATTGACGTATAGCCTGGATAAGCTACAATGAGTGTTTGTTACCCTCTTTGGAATCGTAAAAACAAAAAAAGGCACTCATTAATCATGATGGGAAAATTAAGGGAAGGGAACCATTTCATTTTGTAAATAAATGGTAGTTCCTAGTCACCTTTGAACATGGCACTTATCTGCATTTCATTCAATCAATTGGGCATTCAACTTACTTCCAAGTTGATCCACTTTCATGAGTCATGTCACTCCTTTGTGTCTTTCAAATAATGCATCGTCTATCGTCGCACTATGTCTTGGTATCTATCCGGTCTAAGTCAATGCTTCCAAGTCTTCGATCGTGTCGCCCGGTGTTCAAAGCAAAATTAAAAGCTTACCTCTACAGTCAAAACAACCTTTGTGTCAGTACCTTATGAGTCACTCTTATGGTTACATCATGCTCAAAATTCTAGAACTTTGTTCCAAGTTTCGTGTTGATGACGATGGATTCATCATGGCCCTTCTTTGTCGAGACTATTCCTATCAAATCCATATCATCATCCAAGAATTAGTCTTAGAAACCAAAATATTAGTACCTTGAGATCTGTGTATGTCAATGACAGATCCTCTCGCTTTCAATATAGGTTCACATCATTGACCTTTTATTGAAATATTTGACTGAGTGTTCGACATCAAATCATCTATTCACACTCAGGAGATTGTACTAGGGTACCTTGGGAATCATTGACATCAATGGTGATATCCCTCGCACTTGTTAGCTTTTTACATCATTGACCCATAATCAAGTGGTTTCTACCATGTTCGGCATCAATACATCGTAATCAGATGGATAGAATTGTACTTTGTGGAAGACCAGATGAAGACACTGGGTATCTATTAAAGAACTCATTGCTTTCCCCAAGTTGTGATGGAGTATATTATATGATACTTAGCATGGATCCACATTTGTATGGACATGGTTGTGCTCAAATTTTCGTCCATTCGACATAGATCTACATTGTATGTCTGGTAGCTATGTGCAAGTTTGAGTCTCTTTCACATGGATCTACATTGTATTCCAATAGCCATGTTTGTTTATCTCTCTCATGGATCTGCCTTGTATTGGTTTGCAGCCATGTTGAGGTGACATTCTGAAATGAAAATTATTGATGTATTGCAGAAGCCTGGTTGATGATGATCTTCGATCAAGCAATTTATTACCTTGAAGTGATAACTTGCTCTTTCAAATATCTCACCTATCGTACACCTCTAGCCTCATTCTTTGGGGGGGATTATGTTACACATAAATATTGTCACCATCATGACTTGACATCTAGAACATTGATAATTTCCTCAATTCCCAAAATGAAGTTGGACATTGGCTTAGAACTTTGATTTTACATGTTTTAGTCCAGCACCGCTTTTACCCTTAATGCAAGAGGTGTTACCCTATTCAATAATGCCCATTGTCTCTTGACAATAAGTGGTGCCACCACTTCTTTCCTTTAAACAAAGAGAGGTTCCAACCTAGTAACTCTCTGTCAGCATGGAAGAGAAGTGATGCTCGATTCAAAAAGAGAAAAATAGAAGATTCACAAAGCTTCTCAAAGGAAGACTTCATGGCACCCTCATCCCTACTCCTATGTACCACCTGGACTCGATATCCCCCTAGTAGGATCTCCCTTCCACCTCACCCACCATTTTATCAACCATCCCTATCCTCTAAAGGCCTATAAAACCTGGCTCATACCCCATGGTTTAGAGAGAGAAACGTTATGCTGCTGCATTGAGATTCTGGCAAAATCTAGGGTGAGCATAGAAGGATTAAGTTGGAGCTTTTGAGGACAACGAGTGGCATGTGAAGGAGCATCACAACATTAAATCGATGGTTGTAATATATGTTCTTCATTTTTAATGCAAAGTCAGTTCCTTTCCCATAAACTATATTATCTTTTGATCATTCTATTTATTAATGGATTCCTTAGTCACTAGTATAGAACTATGGATTATATTCTGGTACCTTTGATATTGCTTATCTAGTTGATGTGTTTGTGCAGGTACATCTGTGGAGATTCATCACCATAGGAGACACTTACATCATAATTTAGAACAACCAAAGGATCCATTCCATATGTCTACAAGCTATAGGGGAAGTCTTCCATCATTTGTTACTCATTTGTTTTATATCTAAACCATTCAGACTAAAGGGACAACTCTTGTCTGCAAGAGGTTCAATATTTATAGAAACACATATCTCCCTTCCTCCATCCCTAACTCCCTCCCTCTCCCTATCCCTCCCTCTCTATCTCTCTCTCTCTATCTCTCTCTCTTTGACTGTCTCCCTCCCTCTCTCTCTCTCCCTCCCTCTCTCTCTCTCTCTCTCTCTCTCTCTCTCTCACACACACACACACACACACTCACTCACTCTCT
>LPNX011039326.1:480362-545770 GCA_001517045.1 Pseudotsuga menziesii
TGACTCTCCCCATCCCTCCCTTCCTCCTTCCCTACATCTCTCCATTGCACCCGCGCTCTCTCCCTCCCTCTTTCTACCCCATGTTCCCTCCCTCCCTATGCACATCCCACCCTCCCTCAATCCATCCCTATCCCTAATCCCTCCCTCTATCTATGTCACTCTATATTTCTGTCTCTCTATTTCTCTACCTCCCTCTCCCAATCCCTCCCTTCCTCCATCCCTACCTCTCCCCATCCCACCCTCCCTCACTTCCTCCCTCTCCTCATCCCACACTTATTCCCTCCCTCTCCACATCCCACCCTCCCTCGTCCTCTCTCCCTTTCTCTCTCTTTCACTCTCCATATTTCTCTAGCTCCCTCTCCCCATCCCTCTATTCCACCATCCCTACCTCTTCCAATCCCATCCTCCCTCCCTCCATCCCTCCCTTCCTATCCCCATCTCTCTCTCTCTCTCAACCTCCCTCACTCTCTATCTCTCTCTATCTCCATATATCCATCTCTCTCTCTCGCTTCCTCTCTCTCTCTCTCTCTCTCTATATATATATATATATATATATATATATATATATATATGTATGTATGTATGTATGTATGTATGTATGTATGTATGTATATGTATTGATCCCTCACTCTATCTCTTTGTCTCTATCCCTCCCTACCACTCACCCTCCATTCCCTAACTTCCTCCATCCCAACCTCACCCATCCCATGCTTCCTCTCTCTCTCTCTTCATCTTTCTCTATCCCCCTCTCCTCATCCGTCCCTTCCTACATCCCTACCTCTCCCCATCCCACCGTCCCTCCCTCTCCCATCCCTCCCTTCCTCCGTCCCTACCTCTCTCCATCCCGCCCTCTCTCCCTCCCTTCCTCTTCTTGTCTATTTCTCTCTCCACACTCCCTCTCCCCATCCCTATTATCGGATAAATCTACTCAATCGGAATCAAGCCAAATCTCACTAGTCCAAGTGGATCTGGAACAAATCAAATATAGAATACAATCTAATTTCCTAGATCAAGTGGAAATGAAAAGTAATGGATAGATCACCTACCTGAAATATGTAGATCCTCTTCTATCTTTGTTGATCCAAGCTCCAAAATATTCAGATCTACAGCTGCAAAACCCTGTAAAGCATGTGGAAACAAGCAAACAACATATGCGTATCCAAACATATAATTGATCTAGGCTAACAGTTAAAGAAGAAATCTATAAACATTATTAACACAACAAATTTTATGGAAAGAGATTTGTATTAATGTAATCAAGGAGATACATAGAATTACATAGGAGAGAACATTACAACCTATCCTTAACACTGCAATCTTCCATCCAACAATCCAAGCCAAAGACAAGCCTCCAAAGAAAGATAGTAAGCCACCTAGAAATTCCACCAGCATAAGAGTACCATTGTCCTTTCTCCCTTCCAAATGGAGAGAGGGTTCAAATTATAAGGCTAAAGAGATAGAATAGGTTGAGGATTAGGAGGAAGGATCAAAGGGATCTTCCCTACAGGTTAAGAACCAAAATTCCACCTCACCTAAATGATAGGAATAGAAATCAACCTCATCCTCCTTCGAGAAGGGTCTCGAATCTCCATTTTTTTCCCTCGAAATAACATCGGTGCTCTTAGTAGGAAGGGAAAAAGTGTCGTTGGGGCTCATAGTAGTGGGAGATAAAGTGTTCGTCAACGACACACCTAGCATGAAGGAGAAAAGTGCCATCGACACACCTAGCATGAAGGATAAAGGCACTAACCTTCCTAGAGAGGGAAAAAAGGCAGGAAAAAACCTCAATCTCAATCAAATTTAGTAGAGAGAAATTTGGGGATTAGGAAAAGGGTTAACACATGGATCAAGAGTGAAATATTTTGGTGTAACAGAATGCCCCCCAAAGCATGAAGTTAGAGGAATGTGATAGGTGAATGTTTTGCAAAGTGAAGAAATCTAAGGAAAGGATGTTGGTTGGAAGCTGCTGCAATATCACTGACTCAAATCTCATATGACTCATAACATGGCTTCCGACCAATACAATGCAGATCCATGGTAATAGGGACTGACTAAACACAATCATGGATACTAGACACAAGCATAGATCCATGATGAGATGATAAGACAACCACAACCAATAGAAACATGGATCCCTGTAATATGACTCAAACAAACTCTATCGCAACCTGGGTGAAGATGTCTGACAACCTATGTTCTTCAAGATGAACCCATAATGATACTAATATAACCATGTGATTACAATGTCTTGACATCAAATATGGTAGAAACCACTTGATTACCAGTCAATAATGTAAACCGTTAACAAGTATGAGGGAAATCTCCATTGATGTCAATGATTCCCAAGGTACCTTAGTACATACCATCAAATGTGAATAAAGGACTTGGAGTCGAACACTTGATGAGATCTTTCAATCAAGAGACAATGATGTAAACTCATGTTTAAAGCAAGGTAACCTACCATTAAGGCATGCAGGCCCAAGGTACTTGTCTTGGTTTCTAAGGCTAAATCCTAGATAAGTAGTTGAAGTCGACAGGAATAGACTCGTCGAAGGAGGGCCATGATGAATCCCCCATCATTGACATGAAACATGATCAAATATGTTTTGGAGTAAACCGGACAACAAAGTGATGTATGAAACTGAATCAGGGATGACCAACATGATAGAAGGTAAACTGACTACAGACAGTTGATTAAATGACCAAACTTCTCATGAACATGGGCATGGAATGCCTTAGCAGTATTGACACGAGAATGATACCAATCCCCCAATGCAACTGATAGTGAGAGTATTCTTGGACAAATCAAAGGAGTAAGAAGACTCCAGGAATCAGTGAGACTCGAAGACAAATGGATTACCCAAGTACTAAAATGCATATGCAAGTGAGTGCCATGTTCAAGAGTGACTGTACGTCCATAGCAAAATACAAACTCTTTCCTTAATTTACCCATCATGATTGATGAGTGCCTCTTTGTTTTTTAACAAGTTGGAAAAGGGTAACAAACACTTGATATATCTCATCCTTCATATGAGTCCAATCTCATATGTTTTATGAACCTGAGAAAGGAGGGGTTCATTCCCAAAAAAGGGTCTTTCATCATTTGATTTTACGAGTCCAATGAAAGCAAACTCATTTGTCGTTTCATGTTTAGAGAGTCTAAAATGACTAAGGAGACTCCAAAAAGTCCTTTTTCATAAATAAGGGTAGCTGGTTTGAAAAAGAGATAACCTACCACAAACTAGTCAACCGTTTGGTACTTTTACAAGCGTGAACGTAACAAGTTCACTTGGCAATCTTTTTGTGTTTTTAAGGAGATTGAAAAGAGCTTAAATATAACTCCAGAATGAGTTCTTTTTTCATAATCCAATTTTAACGATTCTAAAAAAAATTAAAACTATACTCAATACCTCTTCACTAAGTTTTTAACGAGCACGCTAAAGGTATAAAAGGCACTCAGAACCTTTTTCATGTTTGAATCCAGAGCATGAAAAAGCGATAAAGTAAGCTCAAACCAGTTTTCATGTTTTAACTAGAGCATGAAAAATGAAAAGCAAGCTCAACACCATCTTACTATTTTTAACGAGCTTGAAGATCAGTTGAAAGAATGCTTAGGGTATCTGCTTCCTTTTTAATGATCTTAGAACAGAAAAAGTACTATGCTCAAAGGATCGTTTCATGGTTTAACGAGCTTGAAACTGAAATAATGTATGCTCAACATGACTCCCATTGACGGGTGATTTCCCAACATGATTTCCAGTGGTTGGTACTTTCCCCCAGTATAACTGTCAAGTAAATTAACACTAATAAAGAGATATGGTACATGTCCACCAAGCTTCATTGAGTCTTGACACAATGGAAGAATCTGTTTCATTTTTTAACGAGCTTGACATGAAAAATGAAATCTTCTCAAGGTCAGTTTTATTTTTTAACGAGCTTGAAACCAAAAATAAACACTGCTCAAGGTGGCCTGTTTTAGTTTTACACAAGCTTGAAACAGAAAATAACCATGCTTGAGGGGACCTGTTTCATTTTTACACAAGATTGAAACATAAAGTAACTATGCTTGGGGACATCCGTTTCATTTTTTAACGAGCTTGACACAGAATAAGAACCATGCTCACAAGCATCTATTTCATTTTTTAATGAGCTCGACATAGAATGGGAACTATGCTCACTAATTTTGTTTCATTTTTTAATGATCTTGACACAGATAGGGAACTATGCTCACAGGCATCTATTTCATTTTTCAACGATCTTGACATAGAAAGGGAACTATGCTCGTGGGTGCCTGTTTCATTTTTTAACGAGCTTGACACAAGATAAGAACTATGCTCACATGCATCTATTTCATTTTTTAATGAGCTCGACACAGAATGGGAACTATGCTCACCATATATGTTTCATTTTTTAATGAGCTTGACAAAGGATAAGAACTATGGTCATGGGTGCTTGTTTCATTTTTTAATGAGCTTGACATAAGATAAGAACTATGCTTACGAGCAGTTCTAAGCCAACATGATGTCTAGAGGTTTGTGGGTTACCCCCTTACATAAGAAGCTAGCAACTTAACTCTAGTATGAAGTCCAGAGGCTAGAGCCATTCTCCCCATTTTATCTGTGATGGGAAGAAGCTAACTAGAAGGGGAAGGAACCACAAGAACATGCGGTACATTCAAGGAATTCTGATGACTAGGAGTCATGCGATAATCAGGTTTAACAAAAGAAATCTAGTCAATGATCACAATATTCCCATCATAGGGAAAATACATTAGTCGAAAGACTGTGGACACTACAGATTTCATGGCATAAACATAATCACACCCAAGGAGTAGATTGAAATCTAAGGGACCTTGGACTACCATAACATTGATAAAGACAATTTTTCCTTCCACAGTAATGGGCAACTGAGAAATTATCCCTAAAGGTGTTGTAGGTATTCGATTAAAAGCTAGTATCTGATCAGTAGTTGGTACAAGTGGAGGAGAACCTATCGCTTTCCAAGCAGTAGAGGATAGAATGCTAAGAGAATCCCCTTCATTAACGATAGTGTGAAGTATACTCTTAGAAGTAACTTGCACAGCTATCTATAAAGGAACACTTGAATGAAGACAATATTCTATTAGGTTACTCCAGTCAAAGGAAATAACCTCACTACTTGGAGAGGTTTCTCTCAAAAGAGACAAAACTTCTTCATGCATAGAACAATCAGAACTAACTACGAAAACTTTAGCAAGATGGTTTTCACTCTTAATTGGAAGAGAGGGAGAATATGAAGACTCTGTCAAAGGGACTACTTTAGTCTCAATACTCTCTGATGAAAGAGTTGGATCGGGTGGAGATGACATCAACTCGACCACTTTAACTTCACTCTCCAAAGGAAGAGTGGGATCAACCAAGGCTATACTTGTATCAACCACTTCAACTTCACTCTTCAACAGAAGAGTGGGATCAACCAAGGATGGACTTGGATCAACCACTTGATCAACCAATGGGATGTCAAGAGACAACTTATGATAACCGGTAGGAATTTGTTGCTGAGGAATAGTAAGATCTTCGAACAAATTTGAAGCTTCATCAATGCGAGGACAAAGATAAGTGTGGTGCATATCCTTACATAGAAAGAAAGGATATTTGACCTTTCCTTTTTGAATATTAACCAAAGAGTCACTGGTTGATGGGGCATCATCAACATGATGATCCGATATTTATGACACTGGATGTTTAGACCACACTTCTAACACAAGGGAAAGACCAGGACAATCCTTGAGAAGTTGATCACCCTTGCAAAGTCTACAAGGGAACTTAGCTTTACAGGTTTCAGAAAAAGGTATATCAATACCCCCAGTATGATGACCAATTGCTGGTGGGCTCTCAACATGAATATCAGAGGTTGGAACGGTGACCTTCTTCTTAATGTTCTTCTTCCTAGCCTTCCTTTTCATCTTCTTCTTACCCGCCCGTTTACTAAGTTCAGAGTTTTCAACATATGAAGAGGAGAAAAGGGAGTTTGACTTAACATTTGATGAAGAAGGAGAAGGTTCAACATGAGGTTGATGCTCATGTGGTAAAGGACCAAGATCCGACACAAAGGATGCATTTGGTATGATAGGAATGGAGAATAACCATACAGGTAATCCTATAGTCAATCCAGGAAGGTTCAAAGTAGCCATGAAGGGAGGACCAACATCTCCACAAGGGGGGGAAACAAAAGACATACCTTGAAAAGGGTTCTCTTGACTGGTGGTCCTCGGAGAGTCTCCTATATATAAACTCTATAAGAATATCTGAAATACCACATAAGATCAAACATTACTCGAGTATAAAAGCCACAAGAAAATTGTGTGACTAGAAGTGGATCAAAAGTCAGGAATCTCACAAGACAGGCCAAAAGGATAACTCAAATGGTCACAGGAATCCTAAGAGGGTCTCCTAATATATGCTAGGTGCATGGGAGCACAAATTGGTAGTAGTGTTGTCTAATGCGCAACCGTTCACAAGGGGCCTTCCGATATACAATCAAGTTTGTGAAGTATCTTTCTATACACCTCAAGGGTACATGAAAGGCCATTCAATATACCGATGGTACGTGGAAGAACCGTGTGATTCCCAGGTTGTAGTGCAGACAAATTAATGACAACTACTACATTTTACAATGCCTGAACACGTCACTAACTTACACATAGTTACTAAATGATTTTAAACCTAAGCTAGCATTAATTTTATCTTGAGCGGTTAAGTGAATGCATGATGTGTAGACAAGAAATGTAATGCAAATCCTAGCTACATGATAATGCATATTTATCTTTCAATGAAAACTACCTAAGGTAGGGAAAGAGTTTTCTGTTAAAACAAGACATAAGTTATAGATCTAAGAAAACCAGGTTATATTCAAAGGAAACTATGAATCTTTTAAAGATCAACATCAAATACAATTCTTGAAAATACTTGTGAATTCAATTCTTTGGATTTTTTTTAAAAAAAATTCTTCTATTTTGATTGAGTTTCCTCTTCAAATAAACATGAATCTGAACAATAAAGAAAAGGATAATTCTCTTCTCAGATATACAAACATAAAAATAGAGAACACCTACAACACTCCATTCATTCAAAAATCAAAAGGAATATGACAAGCACCCAAACAACTCCAAAACAATCAAGAATTGCTCCAAAACAACCAAAATACAACCAAGACACTCAATAACTGAGGGGAGGAAGAGACAATGTTGGATCTAGGGGATCTATGACTATCACATGCAGCCTAAAAACCAAAACCCAAAAATGAAATAGAATAAAGCTAAAAATTGAGTTTCTAAGGGTCAGCGCACTTGCTGTACTACACCAGAGTGCCTATGAGATGACCAAAATGCATACAAAACTTCAAAAGAGCACCTATGGGTTGGTGCACCTATAAGGCTGCATAGAGGCACCACGACACTCTATCTCCTAAGGAAAAGAGTTCCTATGAGAGGACCGACACGCAAACAACACTTCAAAAGAGTGCCTATGGATCGACACACCTATAAGGCTACACAAGAGCGCCAAAGGGTGCTGATATAGTAGACACTTCTGATGTTAAAAAATGGAAACAACAACATTCTGTCTACATAGCCCAGGTGTGTCGGTGGAGAAACAAAATAGAATAAAAGCTATATTTCCTATGGGAGAAGAGAAAAAGGTTTGATAATGATCCAAAGAGCATCAATAGGATGCAAGACACTCTTCAAAGACAAGAAACAAAGGAGGGAAGGTCTTTAGAGGATAGAAAATGGACTGATAAAGAGACATGAAATAAAAAAACAAAACAAAATTAAATCTATGTACGATCCCCAGTATGGTCGCCAAATTTGTTATTGGATAAATCTACTCAATCGAAATAAAGCCAGATCTCCCTAGTCCAAGTGGATCTAGAACAAATCAAATACAAAATACAATCTAACTTCCTAGATCAAATGGAAATGAAAAGTAATGGATAGATCATGTACCTGAAATATGCAGATCCTCTTCTCTCTTTGTTGATCCAAGCTCCAGAATCTTCAGATATACAGCTACAAAACCCTGTAAAGCATGTGGAAATAAGCAAATAGCATATGTGTATCCAAACATATAATTGATCTAAGCTAACAGTTAATGAAGAAAGCTATAAACATTATCAACACAACAACGTTTATGGAAAGAGATTTTTATTAATGTATTCAAGGAGATACACAGAATTACATAGGAGAGAACATTACAACCTATCCTTAACGCTGCAACCTTCCATCCAACAATCCAAGCCAAATCCAAGCCTCCAAAGCAAGATAGTAAGCCACCTAGAAATTCCACCAGCATAAGAGTACCATATTCCTTCATCCCTTCCAAATGGAGAGAGGGTTCAATTTATAAGGCTAAAGAGATAGAATAGGTTGAGGATTAGGAGGAGGGATCAAAAGGATATTCCCTATAGGTTAAGAACCTAAACTCCACCTCACCTAAATGATAGGGATATACATCCACCTCATCCTCCTTTGAGAAGGGTCTCGAATCTTTGTTTTTTTCCCTCAAAACAGTGCCAATGCTCTTAGCAGGAAGGGAAAAAGTGTCGTTGGTGCTCCTAGCAATGGGAGACAAAGAGTCGGTCAGTGGAACCTAGCATGAAGGAGAAAAGTGTTGTCGATGCACCTAGCATGAAGGATAAATGTGTCGACCTTCCTAAAGAGGGAAAAAAGGCAGGAAAAAACCTCAATCTCAATCAAATTTAGTAGAGAGAAGTTTGGGGATTAGGCAAAGGGTTAACACATGGATCAAGAGTGTAAGATTTTGGTGTAAAAATCCCTCCATTCCTCCATCCCTACGTCTCCCCATCGCACCCTCCCTCCCTCCCTCTCCATATCCCACCCTCCATTAATCCCTCCCTCTCCCCATCCCTCCCTCTATCTTTGTCACTCTGTCTTTGTCTCTCTATTTCTCTCTCTATCTTCCTATCCATATTTCTCTAGGTCCCTCTCCCCATCTATCCCTTCCCTCTTCCCTACCTCTCCCCATCCCACCCTTCATCTTACTCCTTGTCCTACACTCCCTCTTTATCAACATACCACACTCCCTCCCTCCCTCTCTCTCTCTCTCTCCATATTTCTCTAAATCCCTCTCCCTATCCCTCCCTTCTTCCATCCCTACCTCTCCCCATATGACTACCCCTCCCTTCCTATTCCCGTCTCACGCTCCCTCCCACCCTCCCTCTCCCCAGGCCTCCATTCCTCCATCCCTCCCTCTCCCCATCCCATCCTCCCTCCCTCCCTCCCTCTTCCCATCCCATCCTCCCTCCCTCCCTCTCCACATCCCACCCTACCTCAATCCCTCGTTCTCTCCATCCCTCTCCCCATCCCTCCCCCTATCTCTCTCACTCTCTCTCTATTTCTCTATTTCTCTCTCTCTCTCCCTATCCATGTATTACACATAAATATCATCATCATCATGTTATGAGGTCCCAAACATCATCTATTTCCCTAAATCCCAAGTTGTGAAGTGAAACACTGGCCCTGACTTCAGTTTTACACGTAAAAGTCTAGCACCACCTTTTCCTTTAAGGAAAGAGGCATTACCTTCTTCAGTAATTCCTACCGTCTCTTGATAGTAGGTAGTGCCACTGCTTATTTCCCTTTTTCAAGACATGGTTCCACCCTGTCACCACTCTATCATAGTGGAGGGGAAGCAGTTCCCAAGGTAAAAAGTGAAAAAGAGAAGATTCCATGAAGCTTATCGAAAGAAGAATTCATGGCACCCTCATCCCTACTCCTGAGCACCACTTGGACTTGAGATACATCCTTTCAAGATCTCCCTTCCACCTCACCCACCATTTACTCAACCATACCTATCCTCTCAAGGCCCATAAAACCAGGCTCATACCCCATGGTTGAGAGAGAGAAAAGTTATGTTGTTGCATTAAGGTTCTAGCCAAATCTAGGGTGAGCATAGAAGGAGCAAGTTGGAGATTTTGGGGACAAGGCATTGGCATTTAAAGGAGAATCACAAAACTAAGAAAATGGTTGTAATATGTCTTCTTCATATTTAATTCAAATTTGGTTCCTTTACTGTAAAGTATGTTATGTTGTAATCATGTATTTTACTGTCGGATTCATTAGTCAGTAACATAGAATTGTGGATTATATTCTCGTTTTTTTTATATTGTTTGCTTGTTTCATTTGATTGTGCAGGAACTTCCATGAAGAGACATCACCATAGGAAACATCTACATCACTCTATAAAATGACTCATTCCATATCTCTGCAACTTCTAGGGGAAGTCTTCCATTTCTGTTGTAACTCATTTGTTCTATATCTAAACCATTCAGACTAGAGGGACAACTCTTGTCTGCAAGAGGTGGATTTTTCCTAACAACAAATCTAGTGACTCCACTGGGGAAGATATTTTAGCACATCTAATATTCTTTGATCATTGAACTCTTATCTAAAATCCAAGCTCCAATCTTTCATTAATCATATCTACTAGCTTATCTAGTGAGATCTTGGTTTAGTATAACCAGATCTTCTTAGATTTGAGTCATTATTTCTTTCTGTACTTCATATTCCTGTCAAATTCATGATTTGATGCCAGTTTTACAGTAACTTACTCTCTCTTTTTTCCACTATTTTGTTTTGACATCTACAGAGAAACCACACATGCTCAATGGACAAGAAGAGGTGCCACCACCTGTGCGTAGTACTCAGTAAGCAGTGCCACTGCTCTGTCATAGTGGATGAGAATCGATGCTGATCTAGAACTACTCCGTCACTAACTCGCCTCAAGCAGTTCGAGGTAGGCCTTCTGCATGCTTATGATTTCAAATATTTGTGATTTTTGCTTTCTGTTATGTGTGTGTTTGGGATTCTTTTCAGAGATCTGAGTAGTTAGATTCAAAGTCTACATGTGGTAAATTCTTGCTTTGTTGAATTCAAAAATCTAGGTTACACTCATCAATTTGATTTCTTGTATGCTTGGTTTTCATTTTCAAAAGGAGTGCTTGGAAGTTTAGTTCAGTTAGATATCTTTTTACTGCTTGATAAAACTAAAAAGGAAGACTTGATTTTTGGTTTTTTCTTTCATTATTTGTTAGTTTACAAAAGAATTCTTTTTGCTTATAAAATAATTTTTTTTTAGATTTGATTATAATTTTTCTTAGAGATGAATTATTGGGTTCCTGACTAGCCTCATAAGCTTTCAGATCTCCATATTCTTCTTTATTTTTACACTCTTGTCTCGTCAAAAGAAATAATATATCATAGTTTTAAGTTATATCTTTCCATTTTTTGAAGAAAATTGGAAAAGTAATTAGTGTGCCTTTGAGTATTATTTTCTTTATTTTAGGAAAAGAGATCTCACTTCATTGCTTGCTTTCAAAGATTAGTTTTAAGAAGCGTGTTGCTTGTTTCCATTCTTAGAAAGATTTGTTTAGTGTTATTGTTTGGGAAAATTTTGGTTTTAAGACAAAATTGAAAAAGAACACACTCTCTCCTTCCCATAAGTAGGGCATACTTTGAATGGTGAAGTGAAAAAAATTGCATATAATAATTGCATGGTTTTACTTTTCTATCATCACTCCATGCATTCACCTAACTGTTCAACTTAAAATTAATGGTGGATTTAGGATTAAAAATATTAGTAAATTGAGTGATAGGTTAGAGATGTGTTTTGGTGTTGTAAAACATAGGAGTTGTCCTTTACTTCCTGCACTACAACCCGGGACCTGTGCAATTCTTCCATGTACTGTCTGTATATAGGAAAATCTTTCATGTACCCTTGAGGTATATCAAAAGGTACTTCACGTACTCAATTGTATATTGGAAGGCCCCTTGTGAACAGTTGTGCATTAGCTAGCACTACTACGGATTTGCACTCCCACATACCTTGTGTATATCGAGAGGCCCTTCTAGGATTCCTGAAACCATCTGAGAAAATCCATTTTGGTCATCTTGTTGGTGCAATACACCAAGAATAGCACTCAAGGATATTACTACGCACGTGGTGTCCAGGTAGTTGGGTTTTCAGGTGAGGGATGGTTGATCCTCCTTGATGTGTTTTACTGTTGTACCCTGCAATATATAGCGAGTTGTAAAAAATTGACAATCCTAGTGAGGAGCTGGCTTGTATCAGCCCCTCTTGTCACTTAAGTTTGTCTGTGGCCTTTAGCTTTGTGCAGGATAAGTTTTGTGTGATTTTTCTAGTTTTGAAACCCTAGGTTAGGTTCTTGTGACCTTATAATCTGGCTGAGTTTTATTTGAGATGATCCAAAAGAAACCAGGGCTTGCCACCCAACTTTCCTCCTGTCACACAGGATATCCCACTGGAAGTCACAGATCAAGGTGCTGCAACTGACTCCCATGTGGACAGAAGCCCAGTTGTGGAAGGTGGAGAACAATTCACCACTTACACTAATCCCTTGGTTGAATATCCTCCTGCGACTGAAATTGCCTTTCATTTTCCAATGGAAAGTCATGCTGATATTCCTACTGAGATAGAATATGGCCCTAATGCTCCTTTTTGGAGAACTTCTATCAGTCAAGCCCTTTCCGAATTCAGGATTGCCAGGCCTTCTTTTGTAAATCCTCCCATAGGTGCTTCATTAGATAAAGAGATGTATAGAAGGTTCCATCTATCCTTTGAATGTTTACAAAACATTCATGATATCCTCGAAAAAATAATTTCTGCACGAGGTCCACCCCCTTCGGGAGGATCTTCAGGATAATCATCTACGTATCGACCAACCCAACATCCAACGTATGGGTCATGACACTTATGGTCCTACTGGTATGCATATTACTTATCAATACTACCATTATGTTGAACTTAATCGACAAATTACATTCTTGGAAAATTTGGACTTCCTTGATCTGTCCAAGTTGATTAATGATCCCATTCAGCCTAACCCTTCATGGCCTGTTATTCTAGTCAAGTTACCATCATACATTCCGAAGTTTGATGGGAAGCATGGAGATGACCTAAAAAATGATGTCATGGTATTCCATCTATGGTGTTATTCCAACTCCTTAATGGATGATTTTATTATTTTGAGACTCTTTTAGTGAACTTTGACTGGTACAGCCACAAAGTGCTACATTGAACTTACACAACATTTATTTGTGGATTTTAGCTCATTGGCAACCATTTTTGTCACACACTTTTAGCTACCCATTTGTTATGAAACGGGTATGGACCTTTTAACTTTGCTTCATCAAAATACTTCCATTCATATATTAGACCATATTCATGAGTGGAGCAGCAGGAGATGTATCATTAAAGCTCCCATCCTGGACCAACTATTAGCTGATTGGTTCACAAAATCCTCGTTGCCTCCCATTTTTAGAGATGTGGCTATGGATGTTGTTTTTAATGAATAGAAGGATATTAGTCATGCTCAGTATCTGGACTTGGTATATTCCCAATCAAAAATTCTGTATGACCTAATCCCTCAAGCTCCTTGTCCCAGCATAGACCCTGCCAAGCAACCCGTAGAAACTCTTGTTGATGGATTTGTTAGATCAATCCAGCCCTCATCAGCAGCAAAGCCTTCCAAGCAACAAATTAATTCTACTATTTCTCCTTCTACTCCTATGGTTTCCACCAAGGTGAATGCTATCCAAATTACGTAGACACCTGGTAACAAGAGGAAAGGTAAAGGGAAAAATAAAAAACCTAGAAACCAACAAGAGAATCCCAAGGCTACAACCATGGAGAATGATAATAAAGGAAAGAGAAATGCCAAGTACCCCTTCATGTTTTTTGGTGGTGATCACTTCATGAAGGAGCTCACTCATCACGAGGATATTAGTAAATTTTTGAAGAGTAACCCTACACCTACGGTGCTTATCGATCCCTTTCTATTTCAGCAACAATTGATAAATCACATGTCTAATAAAGGGACCTATAATTCTATATAATAAATCAGAATGATTTCCTTGAAAACAATTATTTTGACCACTCATAATTAGACATACAACAAACCTGTAGAGAAGAAGGATGAAAATCCTTCTCCTAAGAAAATTCCTCGCATTAATTCTTCTTCATCTTTGTCTAATGGCCCTCTTATGATCGTGAAACCCAATATCGACTTGATATTATGCCTACCTAAGAATACCCTCAAGAAGGTTGTTCTTAATATCAATTCCCAAGATACACAATTCTACAATGTCGTTGAAGATTTGGCTCCGGCACCTTGTGTGATGTCTACCCTGGAGGTTCTCCAAAGTTGTCCCACACAACGCAATAACTTATTGAATGATTTAGGAGCTTTAGACCCTAACAACACTAATCTAATTCATTTCAATGTGGATAACTATAAGTCCAGGTTACCCCTCTAACTCATGTTTCAGATCGCGACGAGAGTAGTTGGGAGAAAGGTCCACAGGACCGTTTTGGATGAGGGAGCTTCAACCTCATTTTTGTATGTATCTTGTTGGAGGGCCATTGGTTCTCCTGAACTTATGAAGTCACCTATAACCTTAAAATATTTTGACGAAAGAGGTTTCCAACCTCATGGTCTGACACCATCCCTTTCAGTTGAGCTTGGGGGAAAGACTAATTCCATTCAGGTGGATGTGGTTGATGCCTCGTTGGATTACAATATTCTATTAGGGAGAAATGGGATTAATGCTATGACTGCCATCGCTTTGATAGTCTTTTGAACTCTCCAATTTCCTCATTTGGGGAATATTGTAACTGTCAATCAACTTGACTTTTGTTCACCAGATGTTGCTACTCCCACTGCAAATAACATCCCTATGGTAGGTCAGTCCCCTCCTCCTTATCAATCTATTGGGGTAGGAATGCTAAAGGATTCAACCCTCATGGGAGTGTTTGATTCAGCCCCTCATAGTATGGAAGTGGTGACCATGAACATGATTTCCATGACTGGTTATAGTCCTAGAGGAAAAGAAGTTTTTGAGTCATCCTCTCTTGGCCCTTATGAAGCACTTTATGATGCTATTCAATCTGCTTCCGATGTCCATTCTAATGATATTCATCTAGTGGCTTAAAATCCTTACCACCTACCCTACTAGCTATAACCATCCCTCCCTACTCTAGACTATCTCTCACATAATTTTCCTTCAGATGATTCCATCATGGAGATCATGAGTACAAATGAACCCATATGGGAAGATCACCATCATTGATCTTCTTTTCTTCCCAATTCCAGTTCGGTAAAATTTGACATGGTATCTCTTATTAGTATTGATATTTTCAGAAATCCACAAACTCCTGTATTATTGCAAGACACAGATTTCGAAGGAAATATTTGCAACATCACTAAGACAACCCTGATTGACATATTAGTCAAGCTCGAAATTGTTGAGCATGTTCATGTAGGCTAGAACTGCTCGATAGAAGAAGATGAAAGTTATAGAGCATCATTCAAATAATTTTGTGATATTTTTTCTTAGACGCACGAGGAAATTCCTGGGATTGATCAGTCTATCATGGTACACAAGATTAAAACCTATCCCATGACAAAACATGTCCGACAAAAATTGTGTTAAGTCCATCCTAGGAAGGATGCAGCTATTAAAGTTGAAATAGAAAAAATTATGAAGGTGGGGTTTATTTATCCCATACCCCTGACAGAATGGGTATCTAATATTGTCCCTATGGCTAAGAAGTAGGGCACTATTACAGTATGTATCGATTTTAGAGACTTAAATAAGGCTTGTCCTAAGGACAATTTCCCTACTCCACACATTGATCAGATCATCAATAACTATGTTGGGAGCATCATCTTTTCTTTTATGGATGAATTTTCTAGCTACAATTAGATAGAGATTCTTCCCACTGACAAAACAAAATGGTATTCATTTTTCCTGTGGGGAACCTTCGCATATCACAAGTTACCTTTTGGCCTAAAAAGCATCGGAGCTACATTCTAGTGCACCATGTCCTATGCTTTTCACGACATCAAGCACATCATGGAGTTGTACATTGACGATATCCCAGCTCATTCACAACAATGGGAGGACCATCCAAGGCATCTCACGGACATTTTCCTTAGATGTCGTCATTATAATATACAGCTTAAACCACACAAATATGTCTTTTGTGTTGAGACTGGATGTCCTCTTGGCCTTTTGGTTTCCAGAGATGGCATCGAATAGACCCTTTGAAAATTGATGCTATTATGGCCTTACCTGTCCAAACAAACATCACTGAACTCCAAAGTTTGCAAGGGAAGGAAAAATTTCTTCGTTGTTTCATATGCAGCTTCATAGAAAAAATGCATGGCTATATGCATCTCTTGAAGAAGGACACTCCATTCTTCTAGGATGACTAGGCCCAATGAACTTTTGATAATCTAAAACACACTCTAACCCATTCACGAGTGTTGCACCCCCCAGATTATTCAAAATAATTTCTGTTATATCTTGTTTCCTTCGCTACTACCATTGGAATGGTTCTAGTGCAGGAAAATCCCAATGGCTAAGAACACATGATATATTACCCAAGTAAGAGTGTCATTGACTCTGAAACTCATTACTCACATGTGGAGAAGTTAGCTTTGGCTACAGTCATTGTTGTATAAAATTTTTGTCATTACATTCTACTTCGTACTACAACTATACTCGTAGATCAAAACCCCATGTACTACATTATGAATCATCAAGTAATACGGGGCAATTATTCTCGTTGGATTTTTATCTTATAATAATTTGATCTCGAGTTCACCAAGGCTGCTTTGAAGAAATACTTTGTTTTCATGGAGTTGATGTGTGACCTTCCCTCTTCTTTGATGGAAGTTAATCCCAATGATTCATTTCCATATGAATTTTTGTTCTTGATAAGTAGAACTGATCCATGGTATCGAGATTTGATCATCTATCTCTAGACTCAGATATTTCAGCCCAACATATCCCATGATGATTGTCTCATATCCGTCACCACACAAATTACTATCTAATTTTAAATGATACATTGTATTGAAGTGGTATTGAATCTATCCTTAGATAGTGCCTTACACATGAAGAGGTTGAACAAGTTCTTAATGACTACCACTCTGGAGCATGTGGCAATCATTTTTCTGGGATGGCTACAACCCAGAAAATTCTTCACGCTAGGTATTTTTGTCCTTTGATATTTAAATATTGTCATGAAGAGGGTAAGAAATTCCCACCATATCAACACTTTTATCCAAAAAATTGCACACACCCACACCCCGTCATTGTTTTTGGCCCTTTTGCCAAGTGGGGTATTTATTTCATGCATTGTAAGACTGCCTTATCCAGGGGGCATGGTTACATCATCATAGCCATCGATTACTTCAAAAAATGGGTTGAAGAAATGCCTACATATCCATAGGATGGTAATATTGTTTCACTCTCTTTATTCCACCATGTGATAGTTAGATTTGGAGTCCCGCAAGCCATAGTCACTGACCACAGATCTCATTTCTGAAATCAGATGATGCTTGAGTTAATTACTAAGCTTAGTTTTCACCATGAAAACTCAACTCCATATTACCCGCAGGATAATGGTCAGGTAGAGGCCATTAACAAGGTTTTAAAAACTATGTTGCGTAGGATGGTTGGAGATCACAAATCCAACTAGAACTTGACTCTCTTCTCCACACTCTGGGATTATAGGACTTTAGTAAAAACAACAACTAGTTTCACACCATTTCAGTTGGTTTATGGACTATAATTTGTCCTCCCTCTTGAGTGTCAAATCCTGTCGCTTAAACTCACAGTAGAACTTCTCCCAAACACTTTTGTCGAGGAAGAGAGATTTTTGTACTTGACCAACCGTGATGAAAGTAGAAGAGATGCTTCCTTGGCTAACGAGGCACACAAAAAACACTTTAAGGCACAATATGATAAGTTTTTTCAGCCGCGTGTTTTTAATGAAGGTCACTATTGGCCAGAAATACGCACCTCCTGCGGACAAGAGCTGGTTCCCTAGATCTGAATGGTTTAGGTCTAGAACAAAACAAAAACAACAAATGTTAAACTTCCCTTAGATATGGTTAATCATTTGAATGAACTACCATGATACTTCTCTCAAATGTTGTCCTCACTATCTTCATATAAGAACCTATAAAATATGGAAAACAATAAGAGAAACATGATAGCATACAATATAATCAACTAGATCTATGCTCTTGATTAAGTAATCAAGCAATATATACAAATGACACAGTAAATATGGGAAAGAAAAGACATTTTTTATTAGAAATGATTGGAGATACTACAACCTTTACACCTTGGTGTTGATAGTTCCTTCCAATGGATCCTTTCCTCTAACTTCACCTTGCCTCCAATAGCTCAAGAATTATTTTTGCAGAGTGTGGGTATGCAACACAATTCTTCCTCCTTTCTCCGATGGGGGGTGAGCTGATATTTAAAGGCATGGGAGGATAGGTATGGTTGAGGATCTCATGGGTGAGGTGGAGATAAGATCCAAAATGAGAGGATCTCAAGCTCCAGGTGGTTCCTAAACCATAGAGATGAGGCTCCACAAAGGCAAGCTTCGAGAAGCCTTTCGAAACTTCTCTTTTTTCGTTAAAAACTTGAGCACCACTCCTTTAATGAAGAAGACATGTGGTGTTAAGAGGGTAACACTTCTTACAGTAAGGATAGAAGTGGTGACATTGCTCTTTGCTCATGTATCAGGAGTGTTGCTGACTTAGGTAATGCTTTTTGTCAATGGAAGACAAGTGTTACCAACTCAAAACAAGGAAAAATTGCAAGGGGATAAATTGAACCTTCATTTCTCTAGGGAAAACTTTGAGGGATTGGAGAATACAAGGAAATACCTATCTCATAAAATGATGGTGACATGATTTAGGTGTAACAAAATCCCCCCCAAAGTATGATTTCTAGAGAGAAATGATAGGCATAATACTTTGATAGAAGAAGCTGTAGTCCCGAGGAAAAGGTCCAATGGTCAGAACTTCTCAAGCATTACAAACTTTCTACTGTGCATTTTGATACATGTCCCAAATGACTCACAACATGGCTGCCGACCAATACAAAATAGATCCATGTGAGATACAAAAAGGTCATGGCTACTAAAATACAGTGTAGATCCATGCAAAGAATACTCAAATTTGGACATAGCTACCAGACATACAATGTAGATCTATGTCATACAGACATAAATGTGAGCACAACCATGAACATAAAATTTGGATCCATGATAGGATTCATGAAAAATCATCCATCATATCCCAGGGAAATCAATGAGTGCTTAACAAATACCCATGGTCTTCATCTCGTCGTCCACAAAGTATGATTTTATCCATGTGATTACAATGTCTTGACATCAAACATGGTAGAAACCACTTGATTACTGGTCAATGATGAGAACCATTAACAAGTGTGAGGGATATCACCATTGATGTCAATGATTCCCAAGGTAACTTAGTACAATATCCTAAGTGTGAATAGATGATTTGATGTCGAATACTTAGTTGAATTTATCAATCAAAGGTCAATTATGTGAACCTATGTCGAGAGCAAGAGAATATGTCATTGAGGCATACATATCTTAAGGTACTAAACTTGTTTCTAAGACTAATTCCTGGATGATGAGCTAAAGCCGACAGAAATAGTCTCGTCGAAGGAGGGCCATGATGTGTTATGGAGAGAAATTCCTATGGGTTGGGGTACCACAATAGACAGCTTTACTCTAGAAATCAATCATTTCCAATATGCAATAGAACTCAAATATCTAACACTAAAGGATCAGACCTCGTACCTTATTCCGGACGGTTGAAGTAGATCCCCATTGAGCTTTCCAACTTCAGCTTGAATTGAACAATCACTTCCTCAACAACAAGTAAATAAGACAAGCATACTATATATATTGGTGTTAGATCTATTATAGCATATATAATCAACAATGTATAAGCATTTGAAATCATCCATGGATAAAATATTCATTCAAACATACATTATTGGATAGGAAAAGATATTTCTATTAATATAAAATTAGAGATTACAATGGATACAACCTCTGTCGACACGTCTACGAATCGGAGAAACTGAATCCCCCACTTGGGCCTCCACCACCTCAATCATCCATCTCTCGATATCAAGCTCATAAGCAAAAGCAAGCTTGGGAATAACACAAAAGTGCTCCAAGGGACAAAGGGATGCAGACTCAAGCACAAGTTTCGGCAACAATGGACTATAGTTTCTTTGCTCTCACTTCTCTTATGCCTTCAATGTATCCAAAGAGTTCCTTATATAGCTTTTCAAAGGGGTAATGAAAGGTCGAATTTGAGTGATCTCAAGGCATATGGAAGGCCAGGAATCAAGTGAGTTAGATCCATGTCAAGGAAAACTCCAAAATGATTTGGATTTTGCACACATCTCGATGTACGTAGTTTTAGGGGTCAAACCCGCGTATATACGCAATTAGGGGTTTAAAAGTTGTGTGTATTAATTTTCATATGTTTATAGGGATGGTCTAGGAAACATCAAAGGACAAAAAATGGTCCAAGGGGTCTAAGGAGTCTGCAGAGGGACAGGGGAATGCCATACAAGTGTGATTCACCTGAAGTGGTAAAATTCGTTATAACAGATGCCCCCTAGTGTGTGAGTTCAGAGGGGTCATACGATGGCTGAAATACATTATAAGTCCATCCCAGAAGTGGAGTGATGAAGGATCCCAAATGGAAGACCAGCCACTCAATCAGCATAGTACAATGATACAACTCTGCACATAACTGCAAATACATATAGCAGTCCCGGATACATAAGAGTACAATGGCCATGAATAGGCATGATACAAAATATCACATAAGTGGTGATCGCCATGTACAATATACATAGATCAGAATCTCCATGATGAAGATATACAAAGGATCATGATATCCATAATGGTTGAAGATATATAATGGATCAAGATCTCCATAATAGCTGGAAATGTTTGACATATACTGGAATCAAGTCACGAGAGCTGAAATCTCATGAACACTGGCATGATCAAGGAGGTAGCATATAAGAGATGCCACCAATATAGAAGGTCTTATACACAAAGTGCTATGAGTACATGTCCTACTATGTGAATAGATTAGTCGAGGTCGAACATAGTAGTCCATCATCTGATTATCGGTCATTGATGTATACCGTTAATAGACGCGAGATCACCCACTGATAATGAAAATGGGAATCAAGGTAATAGAGTGCAAAATAAAAAGTGTGAATAAATGTGTTGAGGTTGAACACTTGAGAGGATCCATTGATCAAGGGACATTGATGCATTCCCAAATATTGTCAATGGCAAGAGAAACTGCCACTGATGACTGCAAGTCTCAAGGCACTCAAAAATGACTATAGATTCCAATCCCAGAATAAATGATCTAGATTCGATGGGATGAAATCTGCTGGAAGGAGGGCATTAAGGCATCCCCCATCATCCAACATGAGGTACTCAGAAAATATGTATAATGTGGAAGGACTCAATCATAAAGTGCACGAACCAGTAACTGTACTGGGAATGGCTGACATGCAAATTCAAGATAACTAAGGAATGGTCGACTCAGGTTTCAACTTCCTTCGAACAAGAGCATAATGATGAATGGTGACTTAAATAAAGGTAGCATAGACTCGATATACAAAACTAGGACATCTCTGTGACACAGGAGGAATCAAAAAAGGCTCCATGGGGACTAGAAGCTTAACCAGTCAATGGAGATAAAATCAGATAAATGAGTACAGCTCCTAAAGTCAAACTATAAACCCAACCAACGGATGTGATATACAGTTCTCTGTTTGAAGGTGACATGACTCGACAGCTACCAAAAGATAACATATTTCCTTGTCCAACTTTTTGGTTTTTTTATTTTTTTGGACTTTTTCAAATATTTAAAAATCTTGAAAAAGAAGAAAACTCCTTTATAGTTATAGACTAGGAGGAGATGAGTGTCATATGGGCAAACAAACTAGTTCCAAGTAGCAGAACATACCTATGCTCAATGCAAGGATACATGTGTAGGATAGCGACACTCAGGGGAAAATCCCCTCCTGGTAAAAATAGGGAATCAAGTTGCAAAGGATAAATAAAATGGCTTTGCATGGCTAGACATGAGACAAGCTCGGGCTATATGGCTGAAACTCAATGTCACAGCAGTCGACGTAAGGCTCAATAAGGCAGGAAAATCTCATGATAATGCAATTACAACTTGACATAAGGGAGTCTTGAGGGAAATAAGCTAGCAAAAGATCAATAGGATTATGAGGCTCTTGCAAAATGTCATGGCAATACTATACAACAAACTCCCACACCCTAAGGGACAAAATTTCAGCATGGGCACCAAATGCAAATAAGGTGCTAACTAGGGTACCCATGTAAGATCAAGCTCTACCACTCATATCATGCCACTTCTAAAACAACAAGAAGGTTCCGTGACATAACAGGGTGGGTTCGTAACTAAGGCTATAATGAAATGGTCATAAGGTCATGCAAAATGAAAATGGTGATGAAACCTAACCTATATGCCAGTTTAGACATGATACCTAAAATCAGCATGAATGGGTCAATCCAATAGCTTAAATGGCACTCAAAAAGGTCTCCTACATCATAAATTAGTCCAAAAATGGTCCAAAAGGATTAGAAACGGTCCAAACTATAGGAAAGGGGGTACAAATTTGAAAAAATTTGAAAAATTTCTATAAATAGTAAAAAATTCAAAACATTATAAAACATTTGAAATTTTTACCCATTTGAGCTCAGAACTTCAACAACGAATTCCAAGAGATCCAGCCAGTGGAATCCACTACTGTTTTTTCCAGGTACTTACCCATGCTCTACTCTTCCATTTTGATGCAAATTTTGTCAAATTCCATGGTGTTTTTGGGTTTCTAGTCCATTCTAAAAATAGGCGCTACGGCCCATGCAGAAATCGAGGGTTTTTTCACGTATAGGGATGGATATACATGAAAAATTCCCTCACAATCATGTACATACACGGCTGTTTGGCAAACAATCATGTATGTGGCTACGCTTAAGATTTTTTAAGTGTTCTAATGGACAAACTTCCAATTTTTTGTGCAGAATGGTCCTAAAATGGAGAGAACATGAACATGGTGATGTAGAGGAGGCAGTAAGGGCTGATATAATGGATCAACAAGCGTTACATGCATGTAGGATCTACAATTTTTGGTGTCTTGGTGACTTAAGGGCCAAAACAGGAATATTGCAGATGTTAGTGGACTACTGGGATCCAAACTCAGAGTCATTCTAGATAGATGGGATGTCCCTCACCATAGAGGTGGAGGACATATACTTTATTACTAGACTTTCCTAATGGGGGGGATTAGTGAACCTACGTTCTCGCAAGCCCAGAGGTGGCCTAACTATAGATGAGTACATTGCAGTGTACTGCTATATGGACATGAAGAAGGTGGGGAGTCAGATCCCAACTAACTCCATATAGGCGTTGGGCCTAAAGGCCATCCTACTGACACTGGGTAGGATAGCAGGCTTGGCTTCACTCCACCAGGCCTCCCGGCCTCTGATTTTCTATGCACTGGAGTGCATCATACCCACGGTATACGATTGGAGCACTGCACTACTAGGCAACATGAAAAACTAGCTCAGTGAGTGTAAGATGGGCAGAGTGCGAAACTTCAGTTTCAGCAGCATACTAAGCATGTTTTTCTTCGATCATGTTCCAGGATTGAGCCCTAGAGTTGACGTTCCTCTACATGGGGTTCGATATCCGGCCCAACGTCATTGGGCAGATGCGATGCACAAACTGGGTGTAGGTAGGGTGTCCAACCCCTATCCAACTAATTTCTTTTTGTGGTTGCAATGACAGAGAGTTGCCATCGATGACTACCCCTATGCGAGGATATATTTCTGGGGAAACCTAGACATGCCATTACCACCAGGATCAGCATACGGTGACATAGGTAATGAATCTCGACCCTCTCTTTAAAATTTTTGAGTTATTTAATTTTTTGTGTTTTCTGATTATGTGGAATCAAAAGACATGTTTTTGGGTGAAAATACATAGTGACATCCACCATATGCATGCAAATGTGGGACCACAATAGCCTGAAGGCTTCCCTCATCATAGACGGAGGGGAAGAGGAGACAATATCATAGGTGTGGATGTGGAGCGGATGCTCCAAAGCATTCATACCAACTTCATGAGGCTGACACACAGAGTACCCATGGCGCAAGTTGAGGACTTGCCTGAGGCCATGCAGCACTAGGTGGTGGGTGTACCACGAGCATGCGTGCAGCTATTTCAATGGCTATCTAGAGCCATAGTGACATTTCATGATCATAACTCCCCTCCTCCTCCATAGACTTAGATACATGGGAGTGATACATTTTGTATTACCATGTATTATATTTTGGTGGCTCGAGAGCCCCATTTTTGTACTATGACACTATGTATTACCACATTTTGGATGTTTATAAATTGTTTTATGATGATCGGTTTATTTATTTACATGTGTAAAAATTTTTGTTTGTGATGATTTTATTGTGTATGAAACAAATGCCAATCTAACACATAGTTAGCATATGAGTCAGCAACTTTATTATTAATTCTTGGAATATGTATGTATGTTATATTGTCAAATTTCCATTCTAATAATCTCACATGTAAGAATATTCTTAATAACATTGGATCTATAACATGTTACAAACCATTAAGCTATAACACTACTAACTCCAAATCAAGACGTACCTCAAGAGAGAGAACGCAATGTAAAATGGCATCTCGTAGAAGCTCAATAATGACACTATATTCAGCAACATTGTTTGAACATGGCCATAAATATATGCCTCCTAAAGACAATACCTAACCCATAGGAGTATAAATCACCCAAGCAGTAGAGGATGAGTGTTGAGTGTGACTGCTCACACCATCCACGAATCCTATGTAGGTGGAAGATTCCATTGACATCTGCCAAAATAAATGGAAACTAATCACAAAACCCAATCACTATAAGAAAAAGACCTAGGTATGCAAAACTGTAAAATAATATAAAATAACCAGCCTTGGTTGAAAATCATGCATAGTACTTTTTGAGATAGAGCCCATTTCTAGGCTCCTCCAAGGCCGTTCCCTCATAATCCACTAACTCATAAGCGCCCTTCTCTAACACACGTTTGACGATGTAAGGAACACGCCACATGGGGTTAAACTTTCCTGCACCCAAGGGTTCTTTCGGTTAATCCCACAAAAGGACCAAGTCTCCCTCACTAAACCTCCTTGGATGGATAGACTTATCGTACTGGACCTTGACGCGACACTTATTTACTTCTAGAGCCACCAAGGCTTCTCGACGTTGCTCATCAAGTTGCTCAAGGTGGACCAAACGCTCCTCCAATGGGGAAGTGTCTGGTAAGAGCTCTATGGATAGCTTCAAAGAAGGAATCTTGCACTCAACCGACAATACCAACTCCACTCCATGTACAAGTTGATATGGAGAAAAACCCGTGGTAGTCTTAATAGCAGTTCTATAAGCCCACAAAGCAGGATATAACATAATGTGCCAATTATTCTTGCTTTGTCTGATGTTTCGTTGGAGAATGGATTTGAGTGATTTTTTCACTGCTTCTACCTGTTCATTCACTTGAGGGTAGTAAGAGGAGGAATGCTCTTATTTGTACCCTAACTTTGATTCCAGCTCTTCCATCATACAATTATGAAAGTGCAAGCTACGGTTAGTGACAAGCTCTTTTGGAATCCCAAACCGAGTAATAATCTGGTTGAATATGAAGTGCGTGGCTGTCTCACCATCGGATTTAAATGTAGGCATAGCCTTAGCCCATTTCATGAAGTAATCAATAGCCACTATGATATGATGATTCCCCCCAGCTGAAGCTGGGTTGTAATCCATAAAATCAAGCCCCCACTTAGTGAAGGGACCGGCAGTGATGATGGGATGTAATGGGAAAGGTTTTGAGTGCATATTATGTGCAAACACCTGGCAAGGATGGCACCTCTTAACCATATCTACACAATCCTTAAATATCAACGGCCAGAAATAACCCGCTCTTAAGATTTTTTGGGCTGTAGAAATCCCAAATAGATGACCACCACATGCCCCATCGTGGCAGTCATTCAACACTACCTCATCCTCTTCATGAGTTAAACAACAACGTAAAATGGAATCTACCCCACGGCAGTACAAAGTGTTATCCACTATGAGGTAATTCTTAGACACATGACGTAACCGTCGTCGTTCATCTCGTGAGAGGCGAGTAGGGACCTTAAATGTTTATAAATATATAATGATATCCCCATACCATGGGTCTAAAGTTGAGATTAAGAAGATGTTCTCATCGATAAATGTCTCTTCACAAACCAACTCCTCGGCCTCGCTTGGGAAATCTGATATAAGCTCTGCAAAAATTAACGATTTCTTCAATTTTGCCGAAACAAACTCGAGATCGAATTCTTGCAGGATGAAAATCCATTTATTATATTTCCCACAGTCATCCTTCGGGTGAGGATGAATTGAAATGGATTGACATGGGCTACAACCAAGGTCTAGCGAAGGAGAATATAATGTCTCAACCGTTGAACCGCATGTATGGTATCTAAGGCAAACTTCTCAACATGAGGATAATGGATCTCCACGTCAATAAGATATCATCTCAGATAGTATATGACATGCTCTTGGAGCTCCTCATCCTCTTGAACCAAAACCATACCAATCGTCTCCATGGACGTGGACACACAAAGTAGAAAATCACGACTATAGTCTAGGGGGCTAATCACTGGGGCTGATGCTAGGGCTCGCTTGAGTGCATCAAAGGACTCCTGGGCTTGCTCATCCCAACAAAAGGTGGTGTCCTTCCTTAAAAGACGCATGAAGCCTCTAGTCAAATTGGAAAATTTGACAACGAATCTCTGTAAGAAGTTTTCCATGCCTTGCAAACATTGAAGATAACGAATATTTTTTAGGGGAGACAACTGAAGTATTGCCTCAACCTTAAAAGGGTCAACTCTTATACCCTCCTTAGAAACAATGAATCCTAATAAGCGACCCAACTTCACACAAAATATGCACTTGTGAGGATTTAACCTGACCAAATAATGGCAGCACCTTTCGAATACCAATATTAAATGATAGGAATGACGCATTCTCATATGAGAATGAGTAGTAAGGTCATCCAAAAACACTTCAATAATCAATTTGAGATCGTGGAAGATCAAGGTCATAGCCCGCTGAAAAGTGGCTATGGAGTTCTTAAGGCAAAAAGGGATTTTTCGATATGCAAAAGTTCCCCAAGGACAAATAAATGCAGTCTTATGTTGGTCGTCAAGTTTAATTTGTATTTGATTGTATCCAAAAAACCCGTCCATAAAGGAAAAAACCTTGCTACCCGCACACTCATCAAAAATATGATCAATAAATGGTGTGGGGAAATTGTCCTTAGGACATGCACGATTCAAATCATAGAAATCAGTACATATGTGGATCGTTCCCTATTTCTATCCACTATAACGAGGTTTGAAACCCACTCCATTAAGGGAATGGGATAGATAAAACTGGCTTTCAACAGTTTCTCTATCTCTGCCTTAATCGCGGGTGCTTTCCTAGGATTCACTGCATGCAAGCATTGTCGAACAGGCTTAGCATTGGGATAAGTATTAATCTCGTGTTCAACAATGCGAGGGTCGATACCTGGCATTTCATCATAAGACCAAGCAAAGATATCACAAAACTCTTTAAACAACTCGATGTATTCTTGAATCTCAGCATGGGAACATTTTCCCCAATATAGACATTTTCTATCCTACCAGGATCATGAGAGGTATTTATAGCAATCCTTGGAGATATATTTGCCATGTTTCCATCAGCCATAGGACCAGGAGAGCTTAATGGAACAATAGGACTACCAATTCTCTCACTAACAACCTCCCTAAAGTCCTCACGCTCCAAGTGATCAAGCTCAGGAAGAAAGTAAGATCTATGATGGAGCTCTTCCCATGGTGGATCAACTCCTGACATGGCCTCAATAATCGCTTTGTCTGAAGGAAAAACATTATCAAGGCAGTCATGTGCATGAGAAGACTATACTTCCCATGTAGGCAGCACATAAGGGTCCTCCTCCTCCATCCGCGAAGAGGAAGGACAGGGCTCTGCAACACACCCTATGTTAGGTTGATAAGCTACCATAGTTGCATGAAATGACACATCCATCATGATGGGCTCACTCATACTATTCGGTGTAGGAAGAATCCAAGGATCTTCCATATGACTCATGTGAAAAGACACTGATCTCATAGATGTCGAAGCCTCACCAAAACTAGACCCTATCATAAGGATAGGTGTAGGACAACTAAAACTTCCCATGAGGGATGGATACATGCCCACACCCACACTCCCAATTACTAGCTGAGAGTGCTCTACAATTGGGATGGAAGCTCCCAAAGATGTGGCAATTGACAGATTCTTGAATTACGTTTGATCAATCGTAACTATCTTCCCATTAAATGGAAAGCATACAACACAAAATAGGGAAGAAGCTATGGCTTACATACTGTACATCCAATTTATACCTAGCAAGATATTGTAGTCAAGGGGTGCATCCGACCACCTCGAGCTCTATTGCAATGGTCTTCCCTCCCAAACGGACCTTAAGGGAAGGAAGGATCCTGTGTGGCATAAACAATCTCCCATCAAACACAGTTAACATGGTCATCAATTTAGATAACTCGAGGGAACCTAAACCCTTCCAACATGATAAAGACATCATAGAAGCAGCAGCGCCTTCATCAATCACAGTGCACTTGACGGTCATGTTAAGACATTCTACATGAATCAAAAGAGACACATAGTAAGTCAAGTGAGGCTGAAGTCCTATGGTTTTAAATTTAATCACGAAGGAAGAATTATCATCATTCAGACCAAGGGTAGAAAGAAAAGCCTTCCTTTGTGAAGGACAACTTTGAAGTGCTTCTAGTGCAGACATCGCACAAGGAGTGTGGCCCAAATCCTTGACAACAGAATATTTCTGGGCAGCTTGGGCACTAGGATTGTGCCCTAAATGCTTAAGGACTCCCTTAGGAATGCAAGGTTCAGATTCAGGTTTATCCATAGGTTTTTCAATACGCAAAGGAGTCCCTAGTGGATCAAGTTCCTTTCCTGGGTTGGGTTGTGACGAACCATAGTCCTTTGCACGGGTCGCAACTTTTGCAGCACATACCATGTTAATGCAACCACGACCACTACTCTTCGATGGATCTTGATCACCACCAGACTGATCATGGGTCCTCAAGTTCATATTTTTATTGTGAGGTAAAGGGTTAGTCAGTACAGCTGGGCCCTGCGCTAAGAATCTCGAGGCTTCATCAATACGAGGGCACAAGTAAGTGAGGTGATCTTCCTTACACAACTTGCAAGGAAATTTAACCTTACGTTTATCTTTCTTGTCCCCCCCAGCATTATGGGTGTTCTTATCATTATTATTAGCATTTTCATTCCTATTTACACCCTTACGATTATTCTTACCCTTCTTTTTATTCCATCCGGGCTGCTGGTTACCCTTCTGGTCCGACGATTGCACCGAAAGCACACTCGCCGTTTGGGTGGGTTGAGACAAAGCCATGGCTTGTCCCAAAGTAGATTGGTTGGTTTAAAATTGACTAACTTTTTTTGCAATCGAATCTACAAGTTTATCACTCGCACAACCAACAATGCCATCGGCATGTGGTCCAGGTTTAACTTTGGGGTCGAAACTAGAACACGAAGCATTGGGAATGATGTCATATAAAAAACCAGACTGAGCATAGATCAAATCCAGTTCTTGTGCCCTAAAAATGTCTTGTTCCTCATTTTTCACTTTGTACGTATAAATATCCTTTGATATATACGGAAATAACGACTTAAGGAACCATTCGAGGAGGAATTCCAATGGTATAAATGATTTAATTAACCTCTTCCATCTATGCTACTCCTGGATATGATCTGAGATATGTGTGGGTTTATCCTACCAAAATTTTGACAAGAGTTCTGTACCAACATCATAATGCACTGGTAGCTGGAAGTGGTTAAGAAAAGTCATCCCTAGGTCATCGAACAAGGAAAATGCCCCCCTAGGTAGCTCTATATACCATTTTGTGGCAGGCCCTGTAAGGGTGCATTGAAATAGCCTTAAATGGATTGAGTCTTGGTGTAAGGAATTTGAAGAGCACCATAGGTGAAAGGTAGTAACATGTTCACTTGGATCCTCTCCCAGTTTTCCCTTGAATTTGGGTATGTCTGAGGGAAGCTTAGTAGGGACAGACGGCCAAGCCGGGTCATGAGCTACAGGATTGTTTGTCAATCTCAACAAGTCAGGAAGATTCATCATTGTGAGGAAAGGGAGCCTAGGATTATTAGGTCAATGGAATACTCCCTAATAGTTCTAATTCACATAGGTCTGATTACCATAACCACCATGGCCTTGGCCATAGTGCCCTCCTCTCGTTTGACCCGTATAGGGTGGCATGGAAGCACCATAGTGTGGTGCACCTTGAATATTTGGAGCTACAAAGTTGTAATTTGGAGAGTAAGTGGATTTTTGATACCCACACCCATAAGGTGAAGAACCATGTCCATACTGTGTCCCATAATAGGGTCCATAAGTCATCGCATGAGAGGTCCCATGGGACACTCCGTAGGTAGGAATATACGTTCCGGAAGTAGGAATATACATTCCAGAAGTAGGAATATATGCTACAGAAGTAGTAATATGACCTTTATAAGTATGAACATGACCTCCCAAAACCACAGGTCGTACTTGAACCTGAGACATAACTGGTCGAGTAACCGCAATACGAACATGAGTCGTAGCAACGTTCCGGCCCAAAGGACCAAGTGAATGAGGTGGAGGGTGAACATTTGAAGAATTAGGGACAGAGGACGAAGGGACCTGTGTAATTGTGTACATGTTATTCCCTATAGTCACTTGTCTCAAATATGGTATCCTAATAGGATCGCTAACCGTATACCTAGGAGGAATATGTGATGTAGCTTCCATCGTCGGGATGGAAGGTGCAATGTGACTTGTGCTCCCAAACCTCTTCGTATGGTAAGGAATGAGAGTGCTGCCAGGCATAGTGTTAGGCTCAAACTCAGACTTGACATGGAATGCCAAATCATGTGTGGGAAAACCAGACATACCATAACTACCATAACTAGTGCTTGCGGGTTTGAAATGAGTCTCATCATCTTCCAAGATTCCATACCAATGATGCGTCAATGGGGGATCAACACTAAAGTAAGTAGGTCTATCATGCAAAGTACCTATCTCAGAAATTACAGAACCTAAATTAGTCAAATTAGGTGAAGGATCATAGTTAGGAGTAAACTCCCCATCTAATGGGAGAAGGTGGTTTAGGAATAGCTTCTACATGGTCTCCCATCATGTGTGAATCAATGTGCGAAGTAGTCTCCCTAGATTTCCTATTTCTCTCTCCCAAAGGAGGAGGAGATGTAGAATGTGGAAGTCCTACTAAACGATAAGAGCGACGAGGAGCCGCACCTGAATCGACAATGACTCAAAAAAATATAAAAGACTCTCTATCTACACAAACCCTAGGAAAGCTAACACACACAGAGCAATCACCAAGAAAATATAAATCCAAACACAAGCACTCAAGGGTAGGATAAGTGAGCTCCCGAATGAAGTAGGTATGTCTCACCTAGGAGAGGCTTGAGACTCCCATACACAACAAGTGGAGGTACGTAACCAATTATTGTGTCCCTCAGCCTCAATGCGTAAAGTGACTGTGCTGTCTGACCCGAACCTGGCCAGGACACCTGCATAATAACCCCTGTAGAGTACCCCCTCGATATCCTAGGTAATGCCACTAAGGTCACCTTAATATAATCAATGCTCAGGTGGACAATCGCAGGCTGGATTGACCATATGGGTAGGGTAGCAAAGCCCAAAACTCTCGAAAGAGCCCCTAGATATGAATATAATCCTGGAAATATCTCTGGTGCTACTCATTTATGACTAGGGGTCATCCCAATCAATAAACACTCACACTGCCTCATGCTTAACTCCTTTTTGAGAGGAGGATCCTGAGAAACACTGGTTATACCAAGGAATTTCACACACTCACCTGGACAGACACATACATGTTGTTGTTTAGTGGCCTTGGAGAATTTACTCACAATGAACTATTCCAAGACCCTAAAACCTAATCTTGCTGGTGAACCCTATCAAATAAAATAGTGAAGTTCATTTTAATTAAGCATTGATTTTAATTGGCTTTATTACTCAAAAGAGGTATATGGGCATGCAACTAATGGTGTTATGATACAACATGAAGAAAAAAGCACACCTAACAATCAATGCAAATGCATTGTGTCCATGAAAAATAGGGTATGCTACTATGTGAAATGCACAATTTTCTTCAAATGATAAATGCAAGCTTTCCTATATTAAATCCTGACTAATACTTCAAAGCAAATCTAGCACAAGTACTATGCAAAATGCAAGATGCAATGCATGATGATAAGCAATTTTTTTTGTATTTTTTGAAATAAAAATGAGATATTAAAGCAAAAGAATGGCTCTAAAACCCCCAGAATCTGCAAGAACACTCATGAAGCACTCAAGCAAAGTAATAAGGTAAAAGAAATATAATGCACTAATCCCAAAACAAAAAATAAAAAATGCAATGACAAGAACATTCTTCAAAAAATAAATTTTACCCTTAAAAAAATGTCTCTGGTCAGAAACAGAGGTGTATACAGACTCTAGTAGTATCAAAAGAGACTCAGCAATCATCAAAATTCACCCAGCAACCATATATCTTCCTCTAGAAGGAAAAACTAAGGGCATATGCGATTGTTTGCAGTAAACCCATGTGTGTACATGGAAATAACAGTGAAACCCATGTATATACATGACTGTGAGTTAAAAACTGACGTATAGGAAGAAAGGTGCACAAAAATAAAGGCCAACCGACAAGCTGAGACAAACTTCGCACCAATTAGACACTACGAGGAAAACATGCCCCCAAACCCGACATAGAAACAAGAGAAAAGGAGCAATTCAAAGTCATTGAATGCCGATAGAAAACCCCCAAAGGACAACTACTAGTAAGTCCCCAGCCGAGTCGCCATTTCCGTTATGGAGAGAAATTCCTATGGCTTGGGGTACCACAACAGATAGCTTGACTCCAGAAATCAATCCTTTCCAATATGCAATAGAAATCAAATATCTAACACTAAAGGATCAGACCTCGTACCTTATTCTGGACGGTTGAACTAGATCCCCATTGAGCTTTCCAACTTTAGCTTGAATTCATCAATCACTTCCTCAACAACAAGTAAACAAGACAAGCATATTATATATATTGGTGTTAGATCTATTCTAGCATATATAATCAACAATGTATAAGCATTTGAAATCATCCATGGATAAAATATTCATTCAAACATACATTATTGGACAGGAAAAGATATTTCTATTAATATAAAATTAGAGATTACAATGGATACAACCTCTGTCGGCACATCTGTGAATCGGAGAAACTGAATCCCCCACTTGGGCCTCCACCACCTCAATCCTCCATCTCTCGATAGCAAGCTCATAAGAAAAAGGCAAGATTGGGAAGAACATAAAAGTGCTCCAAGGGACAAAGGGATGCAGAATCAAGCACAAGTTCTGGAAACAATGGACTATAGTTTCTTTGCTCTCACTTCTCTTATGCCTTCAATGTATCCAAAGAGTTCCTTATATAGAATTTCAAAGGGGTAATTAAAGGTCGAATCCAAGCAATCTCAAGGCATATGGAAGGCCAGGAGTCAAGTGAGTTGGATCCATGTCAAGGAAAACTCCAAAAGGATTTGGATTTTGCATGCATCCTGATGTACACAATTTTAGGGGTCAAACCCGCATATATACATGATTAGGGGTTTAAAAGTCACGTGTATTAATTTTCATATGTTTATACGGATGGTCTAGGAAACATCAAAGGACACAAAATGGTCCAAGGGGTCTAAGGAGTCTGCAGAGGGACAGGGGAAGGCCATACAAGTGTGATTCACCTAGAGTGGTAAAATCAGCTATAACATGATGAATCCCACATCAATGACACAAAACTCAGAACAAAGTTTTAGAGTTTTGAGTATGATGTTACCATAGGGCTGGCTCAAAATTAACTGGCACAAAAAGTTGTTTTAACTATAGGTGTAAAATCTCAGCATGACTTCCCTTTGAACATCGGGCGGCACGACTGAAAACTCAACAACATTGAATTGAAGAGGTGGAACACAATGCGACAATGGACAATGCATTCTTTGAAAGACTCAAAGGAGTGACATGACTCATGAAAGTGGATCAAATAAGAGACAAGATAAATACTCAATTAATTGAATGAAATGCAGACAAGTGCCATTTTCAAAGGTGACTAATAACTGCTTTCATTAACAAATGAATTCTATTTCCCTTTCCCTTAATTTCCCCATCATGGTTAATGAGTGCCTATTTTCATTTTTATGAGTTCAAAGAGCGTAAAAAACACTCAATGTAGCTTGTCCTTCGGATGAGTCCAAACTCATATGTTTTACAAACCTGAGAAAGGATGGGTTTATTCCCAGAAAGGGTCTTTCAATGTTTAATTTAACGAGTCCAATGAATGAAAAATTAGTGTAGTTCATGTTTAGAGAGTCTGAACAAACTAAAGAAGACTCTGAAAGGGTCCTTTTTCATATGATTCAGTCCCCAAGGCCTGAAAAAGTATAAAATAATATCTTAGAGAACTCTTCCAGTCATGATTGGTTGGAGTATACCTTTTTCATAATTAGTGCCCCCTGGTTCGAAAAAGGAGTAAACTATCATTAGGAGAACAACTTTTTAGGTCCTTTTATGAGCATGAAGAAGACAAGTTCACTTGGAAATATTTTCACATTTTAAGATTCTGGAAAGAGCTTAAACAAGGCTCCATTAACCTTTTTCATGTTTGAATCCAGAGCACGAAAAAGTGAAAAACTAAGCTGAAACCACTTTTCATGTTTTAACTAGAGCACGCAAAATTAAAAGTAAGCTCAACACCATATTACTATTTTTAACAAGATCGAAGATCAGTTGAAAGAATTCTTAAGGTATATGCTTCATTTTTTAACGAGCTTGTAGCAGAAAAAGGACTATGCTTAAAGCATGGTTTCATTTTTATGCAAGCTTGAAACCAAAAGGTAAACTTTGCATAAGGCCAATTTTTATTTTTTAACGAGCTTAAAACTAGAAATAAACTATGCTCAAGGTGACTTGTTTCATTTTTACACAAGATTGAAACAAAAAATAACTATGCTTGCAAAGACCCATTTCATTTTTACGCAATCTTGAAACAGAGAATAACTGTGCTTGAGGACATCCATTTCACTTTTTAATGAGCTTGACATAGAATGGGAACTTTTCTCATGGACATATGTTCCTACCCAGCATGATATCCAAATGTTGGTAGGTTTCCCCCATTACATATATGCTAGCAACTCAAATCCAGTATGATGTCCATAGACTATAGCCATGCCCCCCATTTTACCTATGATGGGAAAAAAATAACTAGAATAAGGGGAAGGAATCACAAGAACATGAAGCACATTCAGGGAATTTTGATTACTAGGAGTGATGCAATGGTCAGGTGTAACAAAGTAAAGATGATCAATGGTCACAATATTCCCATCATGGGGAAAATTCAAAACTCTAAAGAGTGTGGACACTACATCCTTCATGGCGTAAACATAATCATGTCCAAGGAGCAAAATGAAATATAAAGGACCTTGGACCACCATAACATCAATGTAGATAGTTTTCCCTCCTAAGGTGATAGGAAAATGAGAAAGGATCCCTAAAGGTGTAGTAGGTCTTCGATTAAAATCCAATATCTGATCAATGGATGGCACAAGCTGAGGAGAACCTAAATCTTGCCAAGTAGGTTAGGATAGAATACTAACAGAAGCCCTTTCATCAACAATAGTGTGAAGCATCTGCCTAGCAGTAACGTTCACAACTATCTAGAAAGGAACACTCGAATGAATATGAGACTCTGTTAGGTTACTCCAGTCAAAGAAAATAACCTCATTACTTGGATAGGGTTATATCGAAAGAGACAAAATTTCCTCTTGTCGAGAACAATCATAACGAAGCATAAAAACTTCAGCAAGTTTAAGTTCATTCTCTACTTGAAGATAAGAACAAGACGAATATTTGGTCAAAGAGACTACTTCAGTATTAGCACTCTTGGATAAAATATTGGGATTGGGTAGAGATGACATTGATCAATCACTTGGACTTCACTCTTCAAAGGAAGAGTGGGATTAGGCAAGGATGGAACTGGATTGACCACTTCAACTTCACTCTTCAACAGAAGAGTGGGATCGACCGAGCATGGAATTGGATTGACCACTTCAACTAATGGGATGCCAAGTGACAACTTACAATAACATTTTGGAAGTCATTGATGAGAAATATTAAAATATTACAACAACTTAGAAGCTTCATCCATAAGAGGACAAAGGTAAGTAAAGTGCATGTCCTTACAAAGAAAGCAGGGATTTCTGATTTTCCCCTTCCAACTCTTAACAACAGAGTCACTGATTGAGGGGGGATCATCATTTGATGACCATAGGCTAATGACATTGGTTACCAGGAAACCTTAGACCACTCTTCTAAAACTAGGACCATACCATGACAATATTTTAGAAGGTGATCACCCTTGCAAAGCCTATAAGGGAATCTGGGGTTACACGGTCTCTGGGTGTGCAGATCAATAGTCTCCACACTGGGAGGAGTAATTGGTTGAGACTTAGTTTTTTGTTTGTTTTTATTCTTCTTAATCTTTCGTTTCTTCTTCTTCTTATCCACCTAACTACTATTACTACAACTTTCAACAGGAGAACAGGGAGAAACATGAGAAGACGCATCTTGTGAAGAAGCAGAGGGATCAACATGAGGTTGATTCTCTCGCGATGAAGGATTAGGATTAGAAACAATTTGTGTACATGGGATAACTGGACTGGAGAATAACCAAACAGATAATCTGATAGTCGATCCAAGAAGGCTTAATGTAGACATGAGAGGAGGACCAACATCCCCATATGGAGGGAAAACAAAATATGTTCTTGGTAAAGGAGTCTCTTGGTTGGTAGTCCCGAAAGGTGAATCCATAACTATGTAAAAAAACTCTCTCTCTTCTAATAAATTCTAACTGTACAGACAACAAGCACTACTCAAACTAAAGCAATAAGCAAAATATGTGAGAGGAGTGGATTAAAAGTATTGAACCTCACAGGATTATCAAGGATTCACGACTATTGTGATGCTAATGTTAGTTTTTCAACATTAAGCTAGCATTATGTTAGGATCTTTACTGAGAGAATAACAAGTACAACAATCAAACACAAGAGACAATGAACATAATGTTTTTGATTGCGGAAACCATAAATGGAGAAAACCTCGCAACTTCCTCAGATATAGAATTAGCACAAGATGTAAAACCCCAAAATAGTAAGATACACTCCCGACAGCAGTAGTCTTCTTCTTGTCTAGTCCCAGTGTATTTCCTTCCTCACTAATGCACCACACTTGAGTGATTGAATGATGTGTGTGATAAATAGAGAGTCTCACTCTCTATTAATATTCTTTCGTTCACTTGAAGCACACTCAATCATGTCAGCCTCACTTAACAATTACTTACTAGAGCTGACATCTCTATGAGTGTCTAATAACCCTAGTGCCCCAATACTGTGGGGACTTTAACAATGAATTGACATGACTTATTTACATTATTGATCCTCCCGATCAGAACATCGGGGTATGACAACATGACTCAAATACATAATAGAAACATCCTGGAATAAACATCGGGTTACAATATATAAGATACATAGATGAATACATTCCAAAGTTACAAATACATCAACACTCCCTCTTAACTAGGAAGGTATTATTTCGACACAATATTTAGCACTGGTCTTCTTCTCTATATCAACTGGATCATCTCGTCATCTGCATCTCAAGTCTACTGAGTCTTCAAGTCATCATCATCTTCAAGTCATCGTCATCCTTCAAGTCTGGATCATCACTGCTAGATCTGGATCATCACTCGATCTGGATCATCACTGTTGGATCTAGATCATCACTTGATCTATATCTCTCGGAGTCATCATAACTAAATCTGGATCATATCTCGATCTGGATCTCACCTAGTCATCATCATGTGTGTACTATCTCGTCATAGGAAGTTCTATAGAGCTAGCCTTCTTTCATGCTGGTTGTAGGCCTAGCCAATAGGTAGGTATTCGCCCAACACTTACATATGACCTACTCTTCAGAAAGGCACACCCAACACTCATATCTAATCATGTAGTAAACTACAATCACATCAGAAAGTCCCATCACTCACATTCACCAGCATGGTAGGCACATCCACTACCATCTGTGAAATGGCTCTGCACTTACATCTGACCTACTCGTCAGAAGGGCATAGCACTCACATCCATCCAGGCTGGAACACATCCTGCTCACAATGATGGAGGAGTTCTGCACTTCCATCTAGTCTGGAACCACATCCACTCACAATGATGAAAGAACTCTGTTCTTTTCACCCAGGTTGGAACCACATCCGCTCACAATGATGGAAGATTTCCTCACTTTCATCTAGGTCGGAACCAAATCTGATCACAATGATGAAATAAATTTGTTCTTTTCACCCAAGCTGGAACCACATCCGCTCACAATGATGAAAGACTCTCATTTAGGTGAGAACACATCCTGCTCACAATGATGAAAGATTTCCACACTTACATCTGACCTACTCATCAGAAGGGCATGCACTCACATATGACCTGGTAGGAACTGAATCCTACACCCTCATTAGAATGGCCCCCAGTCCCAGACTGAGCTACCTGGTAATGGACCAGGTGCCTCCACTCTCCCAGAGAGTGGCAGTTGCCCTTACATCTATCCTACTCGATAGAATGGCCAACACTCGTATCTGACATGGAAGGAACTAAATCCTCTCACCATGATAGAATGGCTCATCCCTTACATCTGACCTACTCATCATAATGGCTTTGGATCCTTAGCACTCATATCTGACATGGAAGGAACTGAATCCTCTCACCATGATAGAGTGGCTCAGCCCTTACATCTAACCTGCTCGTCAGAATGGCTTTGGGACACATCACTTTCCCTTGGAGGAAACCTCGATCTGGAGAACACCAAGCTTCTCCCTGAAGTACTCGAACTTCACTCTGGCTAATGGCTTTGTCAACACATCAGCTATCTGTTCCTCTATCACAACATACTGGAGCTTCACTGCTCCTCTCTACACCATATCCCTGATATAGTGATACTTGATCTCGATATGCTTCGACTTGTCATGGAACACTGGATTCTCTGACAACTTCACGCAACTCTAGTTGTCACAATGTATACAAGTAGCATCCAACTAGAGATCAAATATATCAGATAGTAGCTTTCACAGCCATACTACCTCACAACTAGCTGAACAAGCTGCGACATACTCTGCTTCAGCTTTACTCATTGCCACACAAGATTGCTTCATACTAAACCAAGAGATCACACCTGATCCCATACTGAAGCAACATCTTGAAGTACTCTTTCTATCAATGGCACTGCCTACCCAATCTGAATCAACATAAACCTCTAGGTTAATCTTTTGAATCACATCGTACTTGAGCCCATAATCAATTGTATCCTTCAGGTACCTCAAAACATGCTTTGCAGCAATCAAGTGAACACTTCTCGGATCTGTCAGGTACTGGCTCAAGGTGTTCACAGCAAAGCAAATATTCAGTCTCGTGTTTGTCAGGTACATCAATGACCCAATCATCTGACGATACATCGTAGCATCAACCAACTTTGATGAAGCATCACTCAATAGCTTCAGGTTCGATGCCATAGGTGTGGCCATAGCCTTGCAGTCCATCATCCCAAACCTCTTCAGGATCTCTATTGCATACTTCCCTTGTCCAAGGAAGATTCCATCTATACTCTGCCACACCTCCATACCTAGAAATTAATGCATCATCCCCAAGTCTTTCATCTTGTACTCAGCAGCAATATTTCTCTTCATATCAGCAATCAACCCATCTGTACCTGTCACAAATAGATCATCTACATATAGTAGAAGCATCACTGGGTTGTCATCTTCAACCTTGTAGTAAAGGTTGGAATCTGCTTTACTTTTGGTAAAGCCCAAACTGGATAGAAAGCTATCAATTCTGCCATACCAGGTCCTAGGTGCCTGTTTTAAACCATATAGGGATTTCTTCAATCTGCATACATGAGACTCTCTGTCATGTGTCTCAAAACTGAGTGGTTGTTCTACATACACTTCCTCTTCTACTACACCATTCAAGAAGGCAGTCTTGACATCCATTTGGTGTATCTTCCATTTCATCATTGCAGCCAGAGCAAGTATTGATCTAATGGAAGTGTATCTGGCTATAGGTGCAAAGGTCTCTTCATAGTCTACTCCCTCTTTCTGAGAGAATCCTTGAGCTACAAATCTTGCCTTATACTTTTCAATGCTACCATCTGCAGCATGCTTGATCTTGTAGATCCATTTGGAAGTTACAACTAACTTCCCTTCTGGTCTTGGGACAACATCCCAAACATCATTCTTCATGATCAATTGGTACTCTTCGATCATAGCATCCTTCCATTCTTTATGTTCTACCGCTTCTTCATAACTGGAAGGTTCTTTATCAATGAAATCACATAGTAAAGCTACATACCCGGAATTTGATCTAGTTCTCTTTCTTTCTCTGTGATTCTCTTCTGGAGCCCCATATCTTTCCATGCCTTCGATAAGTTATCATACCCATGTAGGTTTCCTCTTATGAGGATTCTTCTCCAGAGGTGGATCTACAGGTCTTTGTGGTTCCTTGAACTCTCTATCTTCTTCTTGAGCTCCTTCGTCCATGATTGTATCATGAATCCTGGGTACTTCTGCTTCTGCTTCTTCAGGTTCTTCAGCAGGTCTCTTTCTAGATTTGCTATAAGCTACGCCTTCATCAAATGTCACACCCCTGTTGATTTCAATCTTCTTGTATCCTAGGAAGTAGATTCTGTAAGCCTTCGAGCTTTCAGAGTATCCCACAAATATGCCCTTCCTTCCTGAAGGATCTAATTTTGTTCTCTCTTTTTTTGGAATGTGTATGTATACATGACAACCGAATATTCTAAGATGGCTGAATTCTAGTTTCTTGCCGAAGAAGACTTCTTCAGGAGTCTTATTCTCGAGTACTCTATATGGAGTACGGTTATGTACATACACCGCTGTTCTGGCAGCTTCAGCCCAAAGATGCATAGGAAGGTCTTGATCATGAAGCATTGCTCTTGTAGCTTCCATGATGGTTCTGTTCTTCCATTCCACAATCCCATTCTGTTGTGGATTATAAGGAGTGGACAACTCCCTCTTAATCCCTGATTCTTTGCAAAGCTCTTTGAATTCATTTGAAGTGAATTCTCCACCATTATCTGATCGAATGGTCTTGATATTATTTTCATTATGGTTTTCAATCAACGCTTTGAATTATTTAAACTTGCTGAATACTTCGTCTTTGTTCTTCATAAAGTAAACCCATGTCTTCCTAGAAAAATCATCAATAAAAGAAACATAATATGCATACCCGCTTAGAGATTTTGATGACATAGGACTGCATACATCGGAGTGGATGATTTCCAAGATTCCTTTTGCTTTTCTTTCACTGCTTGGAAATTTCTTCTTTGTATTCTTTCCTTTCGCACATCCTTTACAGACCCCATCATGTTTAGCTTGAATTTCTGGAAGACCTTCGACAGTTTTACTTGCAATAGGTAGTGCTCTGTAAGGAACATGTGCAAGCCTTCTATGCCAAAGCTCATTTGGCTCTACTGTGTCATGGATCAAGGCTTGTTCTGTATGGCCCTTCAATTTGTACAATCCTCCTTCTTGTTCTCCAATCACTACCGCATCATCGATAGTCTTTCCTTTTGGCCACATGATGACTTGACCATCTATGAATGCCACCCGCATTCCTTTTGCATCCAATGCTGAAATGGATAGAAGGTTCTTCTTCAGTCCTGGCACAAACAATACTTCTTTCATTGTTAGAGACTTACCAGAGTCTAGCTTGTATGAAGATTCCCCACTACCTTTTATTGGATATTGGTAGTCATCTCCTAGTTTCACCTTGTGAGGTGATTCATGTTCTGACAGTCTCATAAAAGATTCCTTGAATCTTGTCATATGTTTGGAAGCCCCACTGTCTATGAGCCAATCATCACTTCCATGCGTAATGTTACCTGTGAGAGTTGATATCAGAACATATTCATCCTCACTTGAAGAATATTCACTTTCATATCTGGATCTCTTTCTGGATGGTTCATCATCCTCTGCAGCATGCGCATGATGTCTTATTTTGTTGCCCTTCTTTACTATCTTCTGTTTGTTAGGACAATCCTTTGCAAAGTGTCCTGCTTCATCACAAGCATAACATATGATCCTAGACATATCTCTTCTAGTATTATCTTTGTGAGAGTGCTTACCTCTGGAGCGATGAAATTTCTTTCTTGTTGACTTGGAGTGAGTCTTGGAGTGTACCGTGAGAGCTTGGTCTTCACTTCCCATCTTCTCTTCTCGAGCTGCTATCCGATCTTCTTCTTGAGAGCACTCTTCCCATAGTCTGTTGAACTTGGCTAACTTCTTCCTAGCATAGATTCCTTGAATGAAAGAATCCCATGACCTAGGGAGGCTATTCAAAGTAGTCATCACAATCTTTGCATTTTCCACTTCTTCATCAACAGCTTCTAATTGTTCCTTGATCTGAGAAACCCTTGTGAAGTAATACTGGATAGTTTCTGCATTTTGAATCTTCACATTCTTCAGTTGGTTCCTCAGGGTCATCTTTCGATTGATGTTCTTTCCTCCAAACAATTTGGTTAGGGCATCAAACATAGCTTTAGGTGTATTAAGAGATGATACCTGTGGTATGAGATGATCCTTGATAGAATCAGCAATGATCCTCTTTTCCATAACCATCTTCTTCTTATGTAAGGCCTTTGCCTCATCTCCCTCTGGAACTAGAACCTCCTCATGAATATAGGAGTCTAATTCATTCTCTTCCAGGACCAGGGAGATCCTATACTTCCAAGATCAGAAGTTATCAGCTACCTCAATATTTTCATCAAGCTTGGTATGATGAAACATCTTAAATGAGAACCTCAAATGGAAATACAAAATATTTTAGATCTTACCAGGTTCAAGATGTCGGATCTGAAACTTGAGCTGAAATCTTGCAGAGCTGGTTTAGGAGCAAACTAGGGTTTTGCTTTTCCGAAGTTTTGTCCACCCAAATGCCTTGAAATTTGTCCCTAACTTCGATTTTGGGGAGGGGATCAATCCAGGCCTGGGCTCACTGAAAAATTCCTCTTCTGTAAAAATCCCTAATTTTCGACCCTAGGGACAGGTCCAAAACTAAAAAACCTCAGAATTGGATTCTGTTTCAACAGAAAGATGTGCCCTAAGGAGGAGAGTTGTTCCACCTTAATTTTGCTAAAAATTTGTGGAGAAAGGTCTACAAACTAGGAATCCCTAGTTCCCACAGCGGCACAGTGTCTTCTTCTCAGGTTAGCTCTGATACCATGTTAGTTTTTCAACATTAAGCTAGAATTATGTTAGGATCTTTACTTAGAGAATAACAAGTACAGCAATCAAACACAAGAGACAATGAACACAATGTTTTTGATCGGGGAAACCATAAATGGAGAAAACCCCGCAACTTCCTTAGAGATAGAATCAGCACAAGATGTAAAACCCCAAAACAGTAAGATGCACTCCCGACAGCAGTAGTCTTCTTCTTGTCTATTCCCAGTGTATTTCCTTCCTCACTAATGCACCACAGTTGAGTGAGTGAATGATGTGTGTGATAAATAGAGAGTCTCACTCTCTATTTATATTCTTTCGTTCACTTGAAGCGCACTCAATCATGTCGTCCTCACTTAGCAATTACTTACTAGAGCCGACATCTCTATGAGTTTCTAATAACCCTAGTGCCCCAATACTGTGGGGACTTTAACAATGACTTGACATGACTTATTTACATTATTTATCCTCCCGATAGGAACATCGAGGTATGACAACATGACTCAAATACATAATAGAAACATCTCGGAATAAACATCAAGTTACAATATATAATATACATAGATGAATACATTTCGAAGTTACAAATACATCAACAGCTAAGACAGCCAAAAGGTTAACTCAAATGGTCTCAGGATTCCTAAATGTGTCTCCCAATATATGCAAGGTAAGTGGGAGATCCACTCCATAGTAGTGTTGTATAATGCACAACCATTCGAAAAGGGCCTTCTTATATACAATTGAGTACATGAAGTACCTTTTGATATGCCTCAAGGGTACTTAAAAGGTCGTTTGATATACCAGCAGTACATGGAAGAACCACATGATCCCAGGGATGCAGTGCAAGAAATAAATGACAACTCCTATGTTTAAAGACGTCAGAACACGTCTCTAACCTAACACACAAATTGATAAATATTTTAACCTAAGTCTAACGCTCGATTTTAACTTGAACAGTTAGGTAGATGCATGAGGTGAGGACATAAAAAGTAAAACCATGTAGTATGATTGTGCAAATTTTCACTTTAACTTTTAAGGCATTCCCTGCCTAAGGAAGGGAGAGAGAGGTTCAATTTATTTGAAACATATAATAAATCCCATACACAAATAAAATAAACTACTTATATGATCTTTTCTTGACTAAAACAAACAAAGTTTCTCTTTTGAATGGAAAAAGAAGTAAGATCTCTAATGAAAGCTAGAAAATATATTACAACTTTTATACAAAAGTGTTCATATTTTTCAACTAAAGCAAGAATGAACTAATTGCAAAATTCTACAATAAATTTTGTATGGGTTTTCACAATATTTAAAAAAAGAAAAAAAATACAAAAATCATGTATAACAAAATAAGAAAAATTGAAGTGAAACTTTTCTTGTTCTGTTAAAGAAGACAAAAATCAGAGATCTAACAAAACCAAGTTCTATTAAAATTCAACAATGAAGCTTCAAAGACCAACACCAATCATAATTCTTGAAAATACCTATGATATCATACACGCGCAACGAGGGGGAGAAGATTAATTTTTTTATTTTTGATTGAGTTTTCTGTTCAAAAATGAATTATAGAGTTCAAACAAAAACTGTAACTATCTGAAGCATGCATCTCAAATACCAAAACACGAATTTAAGAATCAAACACCAAACAAGGCTAAGAATAATACTTGGCACCACTTCTATAGGTGTTGAACAAGGTGTTACTAGCCTAAGCACCACTTCTTGTACATAGAAACAGAGTGGTGGCACCACTTCTTGCAAGTTCACACCAAAGCATTACAAGATCCAACACCGCTTCTTTCATACAGAAAAAAAAAGCAATGGCACCGCTCTATTCTAATAGGGAAAAGGCAGTGACAACTCCAAAATAGCACTTATAACATAGCCCAGGAGTGATGCCTCAGATGGTGATTTGAAAAATAAAAAAAGCAATAGAAAAGTAAGCTACAGTCCAAAGAATGAACCCAAACAATCACCAGAAAACCCAGTGAACCAAAAATATAAAGATCCAAATGTAGATAGAGGAAAATCAATCAAATTCAAAGCAGATCTACAAATCTATCAATTGAAAAAGTAGATCTACAAACTGAAAATGAAGGTGGAGGTTTCAACTTACCAATGATCCAGAATTTGAAGTAGTCCCCAACAGATTCACCACTTTTGTTATCCAGAAATATGCACCTCCAATGGACAAGAGATGGTTCCCTAGATCTGAATGGTTCAAGTCTAGAACAAAACAAAAACACCAAAAGTTAAACTTCCCTTAGATCTATTTAATAATTTGAATGAACTTCCATGATCCTTCTCTCAAAGGTTGTCCTTGCTATCCTTGCATGAGAACCTGTAAAAGATGGAAAACAACAAGAGAAACATGATAGCATATAATAAAGTCAACTAGATCTATGCTCGTGACCAAGGAATCAAGAAATATATACAAATGATATAGTAAATATGGGAAAGAAAAGACATTTTTTATTAGAAATGATTGGAGAGACTACAAAATTTACACCTTGGTGTTGAGAGTTCCTTCCAGTGGATACTTGCCTCCAATATCTCAAGAATTATTTTGGCAGAGTGTGGGTATGCAACACAATTCTTTCTCATTTCTCCCATGGGGGATGAGCCAGTATTTAAAGGCATGGGAGGATAGGTATGGTTGAGGATCTCATGGGTGAGGTGGAGATAAGATCCAAAAAAGGGAGGATCTCAAGCTTGAGGTGGTTTCTAAACCATAGGGATGAGGCTCCATGAAGGCAAGCTTCGAGAAGCCTCTTGAAACTTCTCTTTTTTCCTTAAAAAATTGAGCACCGCTCATTTAATGAAGTAGACAAGCGGTGTTAAGGGGGTAATGCTCCTTGCAGTAAGGTTAGAAATAGGTGAACCTCTCTTTTCTCATGTATCAGGAGCGTTGCTGACTTAGGTAATGCTTTTTGTCAATGGAAGAGGAGCATTACCAAATCAAAACAAGGAAAAATTGCAAGGGGGTAAATTGAACCTTCTTTTCTCTAGGGAAAACTTTGAGGGATTGGAGCAGATAAGGGAATACCTATCTCATAATATGATGGTGATGAGATTTAGGTGTAACAATGGCCTAGTCCTGGATTTTGATCAGAGACATGATAAAATAGGAAAGGGAAAGTTTGAATCTATGTGGTACGGCCCATTTATCATTAGTAAGGTCTTAGACAAAGGGGCTTATGAGCTCGTAGACTATGACGGGATACCCTTCAGGAAACCTCGCAATTGTTTGTACCTGAAGAGATAATATGCTCAAGTAATTCCTATATGGAACCTTGTATATATGTATATTATCTGACTTTTTAGTCTGTTTTGGCATTTTCAATATGGTTTTGAGTTTGTTGTCCATACCGTTTATACCATGTTTTGGTTATGCAAATCAGATGGATTTTATGGTTTTGCTGATGGTGCTCACCATCATACCTTGAACCTCACTTCATCTGCTTGGTTTTTGTATTACCTAGCTCATGACTTAGTCAGTTCAGGAGTGGTTTGTATTGGTCTGGCTACCAACAACATCATCGAGTATCAGGAAGTATTAGGTTTACTCACTGAGGATGCATCTCGAGACATTCAATGTTAACAATAAAATTAACACCCTCAAAAGTGATGGTCTAAAAACATATATTATTTTCTCCCACAACATGAAGACCATAGTTTGGAACAAATTGAGAGCTTTGATCTATCATTAGACCACTCCTTCTGCAAAGGAAGAAATATGTGAAGGAAAAGGTTTCTATAAAAGAATTCAATACCAAGACTACTTAAGGATCAAAACCTAGTTACCGCAACTCTTGGAGTTGAAAGAATACATGGAATATGAATTAATTGTCCTAAAAACATGAAAATTCAAGTAAAGTGCCAAAAAACTAAGGAAAGTGGGTTTTATTAAGGAAAGAATAAAAAAATATTCAAAAATATTAAACTCACATTCATGGTGAGTGATTGGAAACACAAATCCAAATGCTATAAAAGAAAGGTATATGAGGTGAAAGAAAGAGGACAAAGGAGAGAGAAAAGAAATGTTGGAGGAATGAGAATATAAATAGAACCTTTCTTGCACATCATAGTTTCTTTGATCATTGGAATTGATGGATAAGGGTAGTTTAGAGAAAGGGAGAAGAGGATTCACCCATTATTGGGTTGTAATCACCTTCATCTTAATTTAATATGATGCAATTCAATTTTCCTCTAAATATTGTGTTTCGATCCATGTTTGCTTCATGTATTTTTGCAACATTTAGTAGATAAATTTCATGCTTTATTTGAAGTTTTTAAGATCTAGAGGTAAGGAAATAGCTATCTTTTTCTAATGGAGGCCTAAAGTACATGGAAGCTGGAACAAAAGGATCTTCACCAAACGAAACGCTACAAGAGGTAACCTCCTCCCTTTCGTCTCTCTCTTTCCTTTGAAAAAAGTATAAAAATTTCAGGAAATTGTCCATTATTGCATATCTTATGTCAATAGGATTCACCTTCCCTGTAGCAAATGTTAGATTAGGTTTTAGAATTGTCCCTACAAAGAAATCTGACTACAGAATGGCGACTCCACTGGGGACCTAAGGGGATTTTATCTTGAAACAAGTTTTATTGATAGTTTCCCATTCTTTGGGTGTGTATTTCATTTCAAATACTTTTATTCATACTTAATTTTTGTCTTATGAATCTTTAGATCAGATCTAGAGGTCAAAACCAGCCTGATCCCACATTTAACTTTGCATTTTTCAAAGAATTTGGCTCAGATCTAGTATTTTTTTGTCCCTGAGCCTGGTAACACCTTTACCTAGTGTATACAGAGCATTACCAGCCCTGAAAATCCCTTGTTAGGTTTCCTATGAATGGTTCCACCCCTCTGGTCTTCAATACAGACAGGCGGTGCCCACAGTGAGGTATAATCGCGGTTCTTGAATTTTTTGAGGTTCAGATCTGCATGGTTGGGTCAATTTGGTTGATTTTTACTATTGTAGGTATCTTAGGAGTTTGATAAATTATGTTCTACACAACATTTACCTCCCTTTTAGCAATATTTAAGGTCTTTTCTAAAGGATTTTGAAATTTTGTATGTTTTTCAAAAAATTCTTGGTTCTTGATTTTTTTATGGTTAGATTTGTAATTTGGGCCATTGTGGTTCGTTTTTGCTGCTGTAGACATCTTAGGAATATCAGAACTTAGGTTTCAGATATTACTTACATCTCTTTTATCAAATTTTAAATATGTGGAATTATTTTTGAAGTTTTGTGTGCAATTTGATTTTTGTTTTTGAAAACTCTGTTTTTTGGCTTTGAATTGAATTCTTTGTAGACCTTTCAGAACCTTAATTGACTTTCAAAAAAATGATTGATTATTCCTAGGATATTTTAGGATAATTTTTAAGGATTTAAGACCTTTTTCTTTCAAATTTCAAAAGCTTGGAAACATCCTCGAAAAGCTAGAAAAACCACTTTAACTAGTATTTCTTTTTAGCATTGGTCAAATTTCTTTTAAAAAATGATCAGGTTTGAAAGTTTGTGAAAATATTATCATTTACGTTCATTATTTCTTCATTGAACATATGTAATTTTGTCTCATTCTGTAATTTTGAGCTCATACTTGCATAAGTAAAATGTTCGAAAATTAAAAGACATGACACATTGTTTCAATATATGAACCTTTAGGCCCCAATTTTGAAGTCAAATAAACTTGATAACTTGCCACACAATTTGAACCCTAACTAAGACATTTTGAATACCACAAGTATCCTCTTCACTTGTGCTTTCAAGTGATCCTGTGAATGAGAAAATGGTCCTCAAATGTAATAGTGAACATTACCAAAAAAAATTGCATCACCTTGTTTCATTGAAAATTCTTATTGAGTTAGGGATATTTTTTTTGTGGAAAAAGGAAATACATGCATGTGTGAAATTCTCTCTGAAAAAAAATATTAACCATATTTTAGTATAAATAGTTCATCAAATGAAAAGTTAGGGTTAAAATCATATGTGCATTAGTGGTAACCATAGTTTCTTTTCGTAGGGCATCACACAAGCGGTTGTGAATGGGGGACACTTGCAATTCCTGAGACATACACAAGATTTTTTCAGCTCCTTGGGAGGGTGAGTAGCCAAGAGATAACACTTGAACCCATGGTGATTGAAGAATAGTGTAATTGTTTCTTGTACCTTCAGCATTTAGTAATTCTTAAGGCTTAATTTCCCTCAAGGGATACTAGCTTTGGAAGTCCCTCTAAAAATTCAAATTTCCACTAAACCTCGGTTTTTTGAGAATAATTTTGCTTGTTGCTTCCTTAGGGATTTTTTTACAATGGTGTGGACACTTTTGTTTCTGTTTGGAGTCCAGATTGCCTCTAGAATTGATTGATTATATTTTTCATATATATTTTTCAATTCTAAAAATTCAAAAGCCAAAGTGGCTTCTCTCTCGATCCGCCAATCACGGAGGCAACGAGGTGAGTCACCAAAACTTGAAGGCCCCAATAAAATACGGATATGGATACATAGAGAGTGTGAAGCTGACCCATTTTTAATTTCAATTCACAATAATAGAGAAGATCAAAATCAACCCAATATTGAAACATTTACATAAACAATTGATAATCTTTCTCTAGTTGAGATTGAAATGATAGAAAACCATACAACTGATCTGGCTAATCCATCTTTGAGTCTTTCAGAACAAGAGATACTTGCAGTAAATGAATCTTCAGCTAACCTCGATCATCTTTTCATATATTCGAATAATATGCAAAATCCTACATTCAATCATGTGGCCTCACCAGGAGCTCCAGGAACCACACCAGCACAACCTCAAATGGTGACTAGAGGAGGTAATACCTCCAATTCAACCTGAATGACAATCCCAACAATTAGTATGCCTATTATTAACATAAGTTCAACCATCACTTTTGTGCCAGTTGGTACAGTTCTAGGTTCCAATCCTTAAAGTACATCCACTTCATATATAGGTATCCCTACTACAAGGTGTACCTTACCAAATATGGGTTTCCCATATGGTGGGGTTAATAAAGGTAAAAAATTACAAGGGGTAAATTTGAATCCTTTTAGTCAAACTAATCCTTGTTTGGGTTCCACTTCTAGAGGAAACCCCACACTTTGGAATGGTAATATTCCTCGTGGAGAAGATGGACCTTGGAACGTGAACACTAATTGGAGAAATCATCCACAAATGATTGGAAATGTCCTGGGAGGTTATCCTCCTACTAATCCTAGCACAATGTTAGGGGCTAACCCTACACCTCCAATGACCACTATGCTAGGGGGGATTCCACCTATGAATCCTGTCTTAAACATGAGTAGTATGGGTTTCAGAAGTAAGCAATATTTCAGGAACCTTCCTCCATAGGGGGGCAATCCACATTGGAATTATTCTCAATTACAAACAAAATATCCTTGGAATGGTCAAATCCCATGAAACTATCAACCTTGTTGGATTCCACATCCCCAAGGAGGTAATTCACCTTTCAATGTCATCTCGCAATGGAATGGGAAAACTCTTGGGAATAACCAATCTTTTTGGGGTCCTTCTAATCAAGGAGGAAATCCACCATGGAACATAAATCATACCCCAGGTCAATGGAACTATCAAGTTCCACCCACATATCAAACACCTATGACAACACGTATTATATCACCATTTCTAGCCACATTGAATCTACCGAATTTATCCCGGATGACCAATGATCCTGTTCTACATATGAATGGATGTCCAACCATACCAACCAAACTTCCTTTGGATATACCCAAATTCAATGGACGAACAGGGGACGATTCGTCAAATCATGTGATGACATTTCATTTATGGTGTTCATCCAATTCCCTAGTTGATGGTAGCATTAGGTTTAGGTTGTTTCAGTGGACCCTCACAGGAACCGCTACAAAATAGTATATTTAATTTCCACCTAATACGTTCACAAAATTTTCATCTTTAGCCATGATATTTTTTATAAATTTTCAATTACCTATCCACTATGAGACGGGTATCGAACTATTGACTTCGATTTAGGAAATCCACTTCTACTCACATCTCTGATCATATACATGAGTGGAGTACACACCAAAGGCTTATAAAAGCTAAAATACTTGATCAATTCTTAGCAGATTGGTTTTTAAAATCATTATTTCCTACTCTTGCCAAAGATGTGGCTATGTCAGGATCCATGACCGAAGAGAAACTCATTCAGAGTGCCCAACAAATGGATTTGATATATTCACAATCAGGAACACTTCATGATTTGATACCTCTTATTGCGAGGCTTGCATCTGATCCAACAAGGTTATCGAAAGAACCTCATGTCTATGGTGTGATTGGGTTTATTAGCCAAATTTATTGACTTACACAGCAAATGGGACAAGTGTCAGTTCAAACTTCTCAACCCATAGCTATCCAGGAAAACCAGCAACTTGCAAATCCTACCCAAACTTCGAAAATCCTCACGGTCCAAGCCATAGACCAAAAAGGGAAAAAAATAAACAAAATAAAAATACAAATGCTAATGCTGGGATAGGAGATGCACCTAGAATGAATAAACAACTAGAAGGAAACTAGGAAATAACCCTAAAAATTTTTTCAAAGAGATCATCCTACTCACCTATTCCCTCGTATGGATGGCATTGATCAAATGTTGTATCAACACAATGGTCAACAACAACCTGCTGTGTTGACTCAACCTTTCCCAAAACAAGAACAAATGGTTGCTGCAGCTTTGGTACCCCAGGAAGGGGGAAACCAAGCAAACCTTCCTCAAGGAGGTAACCAAGAAAACCCTCCATAAGGGGGAAATCCACCCATTGCCAACATCTTTGAACTAGATCATGAGGTCAACATTCAAACAAGGGCTCATTCCTATGACACACCACCTAGTGTTTCAGAATCATCAGGATAAAAAATAAATGTCTCTCTCACCATCAAGATACCAACCATTGACATAGTTCCTCGATCCCCAAAAGGGGTGTTAAGTAAATCAAAACATAATCCTAATGTAAGAGAAGCTCAAAACTATACTATAGTGGAGGAATTATCTCAAGCATCTTGTTCTATGTCGGCATTGGAGGTATTACAAATTTTTCCAACTCAACGAAAAGCACTATTGTCTTCCATTGGTGCAATCGACCCGAATTATACTGGTTTAATCACCTTTGATTTAGAACAACTAACAAGTAAGATTCCATCACATGTCACCATCCAAAAAAGTTATTAAAGCATTTAATCAACACTCATTCCCACCTCATGAACTCATTACGACTTTCCCAATTGAATTAGGAGGAAAAATAGTTCAAGTTGATGTTGAGGTAGTGGATGCACCCATAGATTATAACCTATTATTGGGTCGTAGTTGGATACATGCAATGCCAACAGTAGTGTCTTTGCTATTTGATTCCCCCATCAAGGGAAGATCATTACCATTAATCAGTTAGATTAATGCACACCTGAAATCGGTATTCACTCAAATATACCCTCTGTGGAGAATTCAAAAGTAGCAATTCAAGATATAGGAGTTGGGATGTTCAAAGACTCTTCCCTCATTGGAATCTTCACAATTCATCCACCAATATCTACCCCTAAAACTGCTCCAGTTTTCACCATCACATCAGAAATTTACTTTCCACTAACCATTTTTACTGAACCCAATACGATGATAGGTTCCACTTCATTAGATGGAACTATGGTAGAGGAAATCCATGTTCAAACTAGTGAAGGAAAGGAAATACATTCATACATTCTTAATGAAACTAGGAGTAGTACCTCACTATCTACTATAGAAATACCAAATGAAGCAAATCAAAATCCTTCTCCATTGGAGGAATATGATATGTGTACATCATCTGTATGGGCTATCAATACTCCCAACACTCATGACATCTTAGATCAAACCTTTTCATCTGATGAAGCTATCATGGAGGTCATGAATATATCAGAATGACCTTGGGAAGGCATGCATCATAGATCATCATTTCTTTCTAAACCAGAATCCTTAGAAGTAAAACATGAGAATTTTTACCTTGATGATGATATCGAAAGGTACCAATGCCCTGTCCAAACACACAATGTGATTCAGAAGGAAATTTTGCAAAAATTTCAAAAACCATCCCTATCAACATATCCATTAAGCTGAGCATCGTTGAAAATCACAATATAGGTTCCAATTTATCTCTGGAAGAAATCACACAATATATTGCTTTATTTAAATAATTTCATGATGTTTTCTCTTGGTCATCTAAGGAAATTCCAGCATTGATCCTAGCATCGTCAAACACAAGATAAAAACCTATCCAAATGTCAAACCTATATGACAAAAATTGTGTCCAATGAATCCTAAGAAATCGGTTGCCATCAAAGCAAAAGTAGAAAAGTTGTTGAAAGTTGGCTTCATTTACCCTGTACCATTGACTAAATGGGTATCCAACCCTATTCTAGTTAATATAAAGCGAGGGACAATTCGAGTCTGTACTGACTTTAGGGATTTAAATTTGGCTTGTCCCAAGGATAATTATCCCACACCCTTTATTGATCATATTATATACAAATGCGCTGGTAACGAAATCTTTTCATTTATGGATGGATTCTCCGGTTACAACCAAATTCAGATTGAGAAAGAAGACCAACAGAAAATAGATTTTATTTGCCCATGGGGCACTTTTGTGTATCAAAAAATGCCTTTTGGCCTTAAAAACGTCGAGGATACTTTTCAAAGATCCATTTCATATTCTTTTCATGATATTAAGAAAATCGTTGAGTTTTATCTCGATGACTTGACAACCAAATCTAGGAGAAGAGCTGCACATTGTGCACATTTACGTGTTGTTTTCCTTCGATGTCTATAATATAATATTAGATTGAATCCACATAAATGCATATTTTGCATGGATTCTAGGATATTACTTGGTTTCATTGTATCCAAGGATGGGATACAGGTAGATCCCCTTAAGGTTGAGGCAATATTGCAGTTGCCTTCCCCAGAAACAATTAGACAGCTTCAAATCCTACAAGGAAAAGAAACATTCTTGAGAATATTTATTGATAACTATGCTGAAATTTCTAAAGTTTTCATGCATATCGTAAAACAAGATGCAATATTCAAATGGGATGAACAAGCTCAACGCTTGTTTGATGCAATGAAACAAGCCCTCGTGTCAACCCCATTGCTTAGTCCTTTGGACTATAGTAGATATTGTTTGCTATATTTGGCAGAAACCGAATCCAATTTAGGGATGGTTTTGGTCGAAGAGGATGATTCATCTCAAGAACATGTCATATACTATATTATTAAGGTCCTGGATGGCCCTGAATTTAGATATTCCTAGGTAGAGAAGCTATCCCTGGCAGCAGTTCATGTTTTCCAATGACTTCAACATTATATACTTCTAAGAAAAATGACCATAGTGGCTGAAATGAACCCCATGAAGCACATTTTGTCCCATCGAATCATCGGGGGAAATTATTCAAAATGGATAGTAATTTTGCAAGAATTTGATATTGAATTGATAAACCCTAAGGATAAGAAGTCTTTAACATTTGCAAAACTAGTGTCTGAGTTACCTGGAAATAAAGAAGAAAAAGTTGAAGAAGAGTCTTCAGCAGATGAACATTTATTTTTCATTTCCACTAATGATCCTTGGTATGGAATAGTAATTACATATATCCAAACCCAAAGGATAGATGCTCAATTTTCTAGCATCGAATGACGTCGCATCGGATACCAAGCATGAATATACCTCATCATTGGGGATACTTTATAATGTAGAGGAATAGACTTAGTTCTAAGATGTTGTTTAGTGCATGAAGAAGCTTAGCAGGTATTAAATGATTTCCATGCAAGATCATGTGGCGATCATCTTTCTAGGTTGGAAAACGCTCATAAAATATTGCGTGTAGGATACTTTTGGCCCACAATATTCAAAGATTGCATCAATTCTGTTAAAAAGTGTCATCCTTTCCATGTTTACTTAAGAAAAATGCGTGCACATCCCTCTCTATTACACCATGTAGTAACCATGGTTCCATTTTCAAAATGGGCCATTGATTATATGACGATCAACCCACCTTCATCCAGTGGACACCACTACATCATAGTAGCAGTGGAATACTTTACAAAATGGGTTGTGGCAATGGATAAAGTCGATAACAAGGCAAAAAATGCAGCATATTTCTTATTCAACCATGTGATAACTAGGTTCAGTGTACCCAAAGAGATCGTCACAGACAACGAGATCCACTTTAGGAATTCCTTTATGGATGAACTTACGAACAAGTTAGGGTAGCGACATGATTTTTTCTCACCATAGTATTCCCAATGCAACGGTCAAGTAGAATCCGTCAGTAAGGTTTTGAAGACCATGTCACAGTGAACGTTTAATAAGAAAAAAAATAATTGGAATATGATGTTGTTCTCTGCTATCTGGGCTTACCGTATCTCATCTAAAACAGTGTCTAGTTTCACTCCTTTCCAATTGGCTTATGGAGAATAAGTTGTGTTTCTGATTGAATGTGAGATCATGTCATTAAAATTGGCTATTGAACTCTTGCCTAACACTTCTACAGAAGAAGAACGACTCCTACACCTTCATTCTCTTGATGAAGCTAGAAGAGTGGCATCTTTAAATGTAGAAGCACACAAGAAATGAGTCAAATCCCAACATGACAAAGCATCTTGTCCTCGAGTCTTTTCAGAAGGTGATTTGGTTTTGGTTTATGACCAAGACAATGATAAAATAGGAAAAGGGAAATTTGTACCTAAGTGGTTTGGCCCACTTGTCGTCAAAACATAATTAAAAAGAGGTGTATATGAGCTAGTCAATTACGATGGGGAACTGTAGTAGGGATTTATCCCTTGCTACAAGAAGGAACAACTCCCTTCTATATATAGGATAGAAGGGTAGGGTTCCTGTGAGGATGAAATGAAAAAGAAAGAAAACCAGATTAGGGCCAAGCTCCAAGACCCTGCATAAAATAATTGGCAAACAAAATAGCTGTAAGAAATCGAAACAAACCTGCAACAAAACATGAGTAACAAACCTGGAAGCAAAAATATGTTAGAAAAACTATAAGAAAAATGACAGAAAACAAAGATCATACCTTTTGAAATGGGCCACCATGCCCTAGCTTTGGGAACACCTCTCAAATGGAATGGGAGCTTTGGCTCAATGGAGCAATGGAGGAGAGGGAGTTTGAATGCCTTGAGAGGCAAAGGGTCTCAAGGCACTCACACGAGCAACATAACGATAGGGAGATGAGAAGTGATTTGAAAGTGACCCCCACCCCTCTATTTATACTTTTTATTAAGATTTTTAGGGTTTTCAGCCCCTGGTTGGGGCTTTAGCCCCTTTCTTAGGATTTTATCCCCTTTCACCCAATTCTTAACTCCTTTGGGGGTTTTAAGCTCCTTCGAAGGGTTTTAGCCCCTATGAGAGCTATTTTCGCTCATTTTAGGGGCTTTAAAGCCCTTTTTCATATTTTTGAGCCTTTTTGAGGGCGTGGGGGTCAAATGAGCATCATACGTAGATGTATTTGGGTGGTGTAGGTCATGTAGAGATTACTGAGGGATTTTTTGGGCTAATAGGAACCTTTTTCGGAGATCCAAAATGGTATCTATTTGAAGAAATACTTTGCATAGGCACTGAGGCCTCGCTATTTTTTGTTGTATTATGTTGTATGATATGTAAAAAAAGTTCATACAATAGTTATTCCATGCACATGATTATCTTATTTGGTACCTGTACTTCGCAAATGGCATTGGAACCTTTGACCTATTTGGGATATGCGGATGGCACCAGCCATGGCTCTCGGGACATTGCTTCCACTACATGGATAATATTCACACCCGACAATGAAGTCCTTAGTTTGAGAGGCTATTTTCTTAGACCTATGAACAATAATGTTACAGAATATAGCGATCCATTGAGCTTCTAGTAGAGGCCAACACTCTTGGAATCCAATAAATAACTGTTAAACTGGACTCACAACTCTTCGTACCTCAGTTAAATGGTCAGTATCAGGTTCACAATCCTTTAATGTTTAGAAAATTTCTCTGAGTTCATCTTCTAGAACGTCATTTTGAATTCATTGAATATATTCATGTTCCTAGAAGTTCAAATATTCTAACTAATTCCTTAGCTAACTATGTCATTGATTGGCATCTTTGTCATACATCATTTCGATAGAGCAAGTATGTATTGTGAATGCATGGCACCATAATTGAACAAATCTTTCAAATCATAAGTAAATTTTGAAATAACATTCCTTTGTATAAAGTAAAAACTTGTTACATCATAAACCGAAATGTGTGTTTAAGTTCAAAAACAATTGTGATAGTAACTTTGCACACACCAAAAAGATAGTATAAATGCTTTCTCCCTTTGTATATTTTTCATTAATAAAAAGGGTTGACACAAAATTTTATAAAAATTCGAATACATGGAAAATCCAAAAAACACTTTTGAACTATTTTGACATCTTGATCCAACATGAAGACCCATCTACAACCGACAGATTACCATGTAAATGGTTCATTGGTTCGAAGATACATCTGAGATTGAGGTGATTCCTACAAGACTGTTAAAAAATGAGTCATCTACTTATCTTTGTTATTTCAGATATTAAATGCATGTATTATTTCCTATTGGTTTCCTAAATGGTTGGTTTATGGTTAATTTTACAGGATTTTGGTGGAGTTAACATGTTCAAACTATTTGATATAGGATTTGAATGACAGAACATGATCCATGGTGTTGATATTTTCGCAAGAATCAGTATGAAGTAAAACCATCACTCTTGTTTTCCTACTTCACCAAGATCCCATATTGGATGAAAACCGTAGTTAATTGGTTCTATTTCACCATTCATCGACACATAATACTACCTCAAATAGTCTACCTCAAATAGTCATGGTTGTCAAAACATGACAAAAGAAACACTAGATCTGAGCCAAATTATTTGAAAAATGCAAAGTTAAAGGTGGGATCAGGTTGGTTTCGACCTCTAGATCTAATCTAAACCTTCATAAGACAAAAATTAAGCATGCATCAAAGGATTTGAAATGAATGACACACCCAAAGAAGGGGAAATTATCAAGAAAACTTGTTTCAAGAGAAAAAACCCTTAGGTCCCCAGAGTGGTCGCCATTCTATTGGTACATTCATGATTTGGTAGTATTTATGGACTCTCAACTAGTGGTTTTCCATGTAAACCATGTTTATACCATCAAGAAACCCACACTTCTTCATCTCCTTTGAAGAGTGCATCTGTTAGAGAGGTCTTTCGATTTCATTACTTACGTGCATATCCCTAGCTCAGATAATACGGTTGCTGACTCATTAGAAAACTACATTATAGACTGGTATATCACCCATTCATAACTTTTTGAAATAAAACATGGTCCATTGTAAAGTAAAATAAAATATAGAAGACACATAAAACTCATGTAAATATAATTTATCTATTTTTAAGAACAATTAAACACCGAAAATGAGTCTGTATATATTTATAAAGTGTTTTTACAAAAATACGGTTGTAGCAGGGATTTCTCCCTTACTACAGGGCAGGAATGGCTCCCTTTCGTCTATAGGACAGAAGGGTAGGTTCCTATATGGAAATGCAGAAAATAAATGGATAGAAAACAAATACGGAATAGAAAGACAAGAAATGGCTGGAAACCCCTCTGCAAACAATGTTAGGGCTTTGATGCAGCTATCTGCAAACAACTATTAGAAACAAAAGACCTACAAAACAAGTTATGAAACAAACCTGCAAACAAATATGGGTTAGAAAACGACTAAACTACTAAAGCAAATACATAAGAAAACACTGGTATACCTTCTCTTTGGGGCAATGGGCCACCATGCCCTGGCTAGAAGAAGCACCTCTCTCTCTCTCTCTTGGCAATGGAGGAGCTATGGCTCAATGGGAGAATGAATGGATGAGAGGGGGGATGTGGGTGGCTTGAGAGAAAAAGGGTCTCAAGGCATCCACAGGAAACATAATAGTATGCAAGGGAGAAGTTGTGTTGAGAGTGACCCCACCCCTCCTTTTATATCTTTTTTGGGGATTTTTAGGGTTTTAAGCCCTGATGACTTTGGATTAGCAGCTGATGGTGTTGCTCTTGAATGGGGGTCTTTGATTTGTGGTAAAAACATTACAAAAGAAAAAAGAAAAAAACTATGCTATAAGGGACTCATAGTGGTTGTATCAGGCATAGACTCTCTTGAGGTAGAGCCCGTTACACAACTTCTTCATGAGGAAACCATCTGAGTCAATGAAGAGCTATGCCCCCTTGCCGAGACAAAGGTCATTGGTAAGGCAAGGTGATGGAATTTGGTCTTTTATGGGAAGAACCAATTCCACACTATGGTTTAAAGGGAACGAGGTAAAACCAGAGGTGGTCTTACAGATCTCTCTGTCATCATGTAAGTGGTGCTGGGATAGATCAGGTGGATCTTCCATGATCGACGAGACAAAAGGGAAACTGGTGCTAGAGATCATGTAAATGGTATTGGCTATGGTTTTTGTGGCCTTTCCCTAGTCTCTATTGGAGGAAGAGGGGCAGGCTTGGAGATGGGAGGAGTCTTTGATGGACTTGGAGGTAGGTGCAACATCATCTCAATTGGCTGGATCAGGGTCAACACATCTTGGGGTCTCATAGGTAGGGTAGTTGGTTCAAGGTACCACACAGTATCTCCTAGTGTGAAATCCTGTAGATTGCGGGTTTCCAAGATAGACTTACTCATGATCCCAGATGGTAAGAAAAGGAAAAGAAAAAGGAAAAGGAAAAGGAAAAGGATTGTGTTGAGTGGGAATGAACCCCACTATTTCCTTGGTAACTGAGGTTGAGGTTGTGACTGAGGTTGCGGCTACGGATGGAGCTGTGGCTATGGAAACAATGGAAGAGACAGGTCTGATGGACCATCAATGATGGTGGAGACAAGAGGGTCTATGGAACTAGACATCATGTAAATGGACATGGTGTCCGAAGAAGGAGGTGGGGGGTGAACCTCTTTGATCAGGGTGATCTTAGATTCAAGGGAATGTTGTTGAAGGTTGGCTAGAGCCTTTTAAAACTCAGACAAGTCCTGGCAGTGGTGAGAATAGTGTCCATACAATCAACAAAGGGCTCAAGCATGGTTTGTTCTTAATGAATTGTTTCTCACTATTGGCCCATTCGAGACTTCAACCACGGGGATATTTTTCATTGTATCCATGGCATCCAAATGTGCATGGATCATAGGAATCTCAGTGCAGTTCTGAGTTGGATGGACTTGTTCTTCACACATGGTGCAAGGCAGGATTTGTTGCAGTTCTGCGGTAGCTTTTGCATTCTTTCCCCTAGCCCTTTTTGGGTGGGGTGGTGCGGGTACGGGTGCAGTGGTTGGTCTTTGTGGGCTGGATGGAGGATGAGAATCAACCACAATGGGTTGCATGGGGGTTAAGACTACCTAGGGAATTGGTGGTTGAGCTGGTGGATCAAGATAGCACATGGGAATTCCCAATGTAAAGTTGGGTAGGTTTAGGGTGGCCATTACTGGCTTGCTCATGACACCAGGTGGGGGAAAGAGGAAGGGAATTGCATGGACTGGAGAGGAGCCCAGATAACTCCTTGATGGTTGTATGTGGGGATGGGGTTGTGGTTGCAGCTGCGCATAATGCTGCGGCTATGGATGATGTTGTAGCTGCTGTTGATGTTGCGGCTACGGACGGTGTTGTGGTTGTGTTGGGGCTGCGACTGCGGTTGTTGTTTAGGTGCAGTGGTGCTAGATGAGAGCATGCACAAGTCTATAGTATCATTTTGTGTCGGTGGTGGTGACATGAAGGGGAAAGGAGCCATCATGGTGATATCGACAAACAACCTAGGGCCCACATTCAACAATGGGGAGGCTAGTATGTTGTCAACCGTGGTGTTGATCGCAGGGACAACATTGGCCTATGTGGTCATCCCTTGTCGATCAATGGTGTTGATCATAGGGATAACATTGGTAGGTACTGTTAGCCCCTGTGGATCGTGATAAGTAAGCTGGTCAATAGTCACGATTTTCCCTTCATGGGGGAACATCATGAGATAGAAGATAGTTGATGTGACAGCTCTCATGGCATACATATAACTTCTTCCAAGGGAAGGTTATAGTCCAATTGAGATTTGACAACCTCTATGTCAATCAGAACTATCTTCCTGGATAATGTGATGGGGACATGGGGGAGGATTCCTTAGGCTTTAGTGGGATGGCCATCATAAGCCCGTAGAGTTGTGGAGGATGGTTGCAGAATTGGGGATCCCAGTTTCTGCTAGACTAGGGTTGACATGATGCACATGGATGCCCCCTCATCCACTATGCACCGGTGCACAACCAAATTCTAGATAGACAATGGGATTTGAAAGGAAATGGTTGATGGCATTCACGGTTCTCCATTCTCCATGTTGAATGTGATCAACTTGGAGTCGTAGGGGTCTATAGCTCCAAAGGCGGCTAGTAAGGATTTCTGCTTTGTTGGGAATGTTTTGAGTACCTCAAGGGTAGACATGGTGGTTGGTGTTTGGGCCAAATCATCCATGATGATTTAGCTGACAGTAGCTCTAGTTGTGGTGTTATTGGAAACCTTGTGTATGGGGGGGTGCAGAAATGGGGGTAACTAAAGAGGTAGGTTGACTGTTTTAGATGTTGATGCTGCTGATGGTTCGACGGTTTTAGTGTTGGCTCCGTACTGATTTTGTATAGTTTGTAAGTTGACCTCTTCAGTTGTCATAGCTAGTAGGTGGTGGACACCTATTTTTTCCATGGGAGGTGCCCCCGGAGTGTTGGGATTGGGTTGGGGAGGGGGTGCGGTTGCCACCAGTCCTTGGACTAGTAATGGGTTTTGAAGCACCATAGGAGGAGGTCCTTGTGGTGCTGGGTTGGGTTGGGCTTGGTTCATAGTGTTGGTGGCCTATTGAACCTCGTTCTTAATGGCCTGCTTTGCATGACCCATGAGGGGACACTTGAATGTGTAGTGCCCATAGACCTTACAGAGTGTGCATGGTTGGTTTGTGTGCAATGTGGCATTGCATCTTGGTGCATTTGGTCGTGGGGGATTTTGGGCTGGCTAGTTTGTTGCGGCATTATTGGGAGGGTTTGGTTGTTGACCACCTCCCTACATTTTGTTATTTCCTTGGTTCCGGGGTCAACGGTTTTGTTGTGCAAACACTTGTCCCAATGGAGAGGGTGGAGCGGGGGCAGGGGCTTGAACTGCTTGCATTGGTGGCGGATAGTAGATTTCGGGGGTGGTGGTGCCATAAATGTAGGCATTTGCCTCGTGTACTACTGCGTTGGCCAAGCCATGGCCTGAGCCTGTTGTGGTGGTGCAGGTTGTCCGTAAGACATTGTGGCTCCAGACTAGGACATCATTCTTGCATAGTCTGGAGTTTGGTTCTGGTAGGAAACATTAGCAGTGTTGCTTGGTTGTGGTGGGACTATAGGTGGTGTTAGACGGTGTTGTGGTTGGTGAGAGACCAAGCCTATGATGTCGTCTGCAGCATGGGATGCCCCCGGTGCATCGCGGTAGGAGGTGCCTGCACGGGGAGCATCTGGAATGACGGTGTAAAGGTACTCAGACTCCGCATAGATCAGATCAAACTGTTGGGCTTTTAGAATGACCTCCTCTTTGGATTGGGGACATTCGAATGCAACATCCTTTGCTATGGGTGGGAGCAAGGTCTTGAGGAACCAATCCAAGAAGGTCCTATCGTTAAGTTGGATATTACACAAACTACGGCGTCATCGCCACTCATGGATGTGGTCAGTTATGTGAGTCATAGTATTTTGGTGGAAAGACAACAAGATCTCCACCCCTTCATCATATCTGATGGGGAGTTGGAAATATTGCAGGAACATGAAATCCAGGGAGTTGAAATCTGGGTACTTGGCTTGTGGTAGCTCAATGTACCATTTGGCCACAGCACCTGTGAGGGTATGTTGGAATAGCCTTAGCCTGATTGAATCATCTACAATGTTGTTTGATGAGCACCATAGATGGAATGTCATGATGTGGTTTTGGGGGCACTCCCCTGCCTTGCCTTCAAACTTGGGAATGTCTGATGGCAGCTTGGTTGGCATGGGAGGCCAAAATTTTTGATGATGGATGGGGTCATTTATTAACTGAGCCAAATCAAGAAAGTTGAGACATGCCATGAAAGGAAGGTTTGACCCTAAGTTGATGTGATATGGGGCAGCCATGGTGGTGGGGTTTGTAGGTGCATAGTGCACCTGCATGGTTGGGGGTAATTGTGGCACCATTGTGAGTGGGCCAGTGGCCCCAAGTGTGTTGGGAGGGATAGTGTGGGTGGAAGGGCCACTGCCCCCATGTATGATAGGAGGGGTAGTGTAGGTGGAAGGGCCACTACCCCCATGTGTAACAGGAGGGGTAGTGTAGGTGGAAGGGCCACTGCCCCCATGTGCTACATGTGGGACAGCTTGACTGGTCAATAACAATGGTGGCAGCTGACTTATCACAGTTTGCATAACCATGCTAGGGCCACCTGCAAGGTTGTTGGTGATAGTTTGTGGTGTGGACATGGGTCCACTAGCAATTGCTATGCCAGAAAATGGATCCAGGTTTACACCATCCATGGGACTTGATGGTGCAGTGTGTAGGTCTAGTTCAGACTGATATGGGTTTGAATCTGAATCAGAGGCTATGTGGCCTTCTGGTGGTGTGGGAGGTCATCGAGAATGATCTCAATGATGTTGATTCAATGACCCAAATTGTGTTGGTTCACCTCTTAGGCGTGAGGAAGAGCGTGAGGGCTCAATTGCGTTAGATTTGTGTATCAAACTGGTGGGAATGATTTTTTGGACCCCAGTTTCAATGGCTTCCTATTGGTTGTAGGTGGTCACTCGGCCACCAAGACTACCAGAAGACATCGCTTGGATTTTTCCTCATGGGTGTTCTACTCAATCGATGGGGGTCATTTCCCATTTCGCTTGGCCTCTCAGTGGCCAACTACTTTGGGGTTCCCGTGGTACTCCTCACAATGAGTTTCTGGGTTGAGCCCAAGTATTTCCCATGGTTAAGCCAGTCAAGGACTTATGTCCTCAAAGACTGCAGATTTTTGAACTTAGTGTAAATTTATAAATTTTAGGGCTCTCTCAGCATCATGAACTGAGTTGGGTTGATTTACATGGTATGGTGTATATGTCTCTCTATTTTTCTGTTATCAGGTGGCTGCAAGTGGTTTAGGAATATGTCATAGAGTTCATATCATTTTGTATCAAAGCAGTAAATAAACAGAAATTTTGTAGACAGATACCATTTTTACCCTAAATTGTGATAGCCTAACTAGGTGACTACCTTACACCTATATTCTTCTTCAACCAGGAGAAGGTGTTAGGCTTGCTATAGCGGATTTCACCACACTAGGTGAATCACACATTGTATGGCCTTCCCCTATCCTGCTGTAGACTCATTATTCCCTATGGACCATTTATTGTCTTTTGATGTATCATTGACCATCCCTAAAAACATTAGAAAAATGATATACGCGGCCTTTTCCCCGATAACCGCGTACATATGCGGATATTCCCTCTATAGTCACATACATCGGGATGTGTGCATAATCCAAAACTGTTGGACCGTTCCTTGTCTTGAATCCGACTCATATGACTCCTGGCCTTCCATATGCCTTGAGATCGCACGGATTCGACCTTTCAGTATCACTTTGGAAAGCTATATAATGAACCATTGAGACATTGAAAGCATAAGAGAGAATTGAGAGTACCGAAACTATAGTCCATTGTTGCCAGAACTATACTTGAGTCTGCATCCCTTTGTCCCTT